>JAWWEO010000001.1:23841503-23866507 GCA_035582975.1 Ormyrus labotus | reverse complement strand
TGTGTCTAGACCGATGCAGTGTTATTCTTGCTTCAAATTCGGGCACACAAGCAAAACGTGTAAAGGGCGAAAATTATGTATTATGTGTGGTAAAGACGCTCATACTGAGTCTTGTAACACTACCACCCCATCCTGTGCCAACTGCAAAAAGTAGTAAAAAAATGAGTTTTTTACTTTTTCTAGTAGTACAGCTTAGTACATATTAAAAATACAGATTTGCTTATACTTCACCCGTAACACAATTTTATATTCTTTTGTTTTTCCTTTATTAAATTCATTAAAGTTAAGTAAAAATTCTCTTAATTTTTTTAAATACTGAGATCAAAACATTATTTTGTTTTAAATATAACAATATAAACAAAGTGTTCTAATGTTTACGTATTTTAAACATAGCGTAAGATGTCGCGACATGTTCCATTCACATTTTCAGATTGTACAATGCACTTTGCATGCAATGTAGGTATTATTTTCTTATTATCTTCAGAGCAATGCAGTTGAACAGCTAAAGGCGCATCAAAAAAATTTGTATTTTTCAATGAAATGACGTTTTTTTTCAATTATTAATTAATTCTATCAATTGTAAAAATGCAAAATGTAATATTTCGCTTGCGAAAAATTAAACTTATATTTATTTATTAGGCTTACATCTTTAATAGTATTTCATTATTTCGGAACCAAAACTCTTAGTTAATTATTTCTATAACGTTAATTACTTAATTACCATTATTCACACCATTACTCAATTACTTAACATACTAAACTGTACACTTGTTTAGTACCTATAATAAAGAGGTGTAGTAAGTGCAACGATCTTGCTCCGTTGGAAGGAAAAATCTCTCCTCTCTTTGCACGTTCGGCCGCGGCGCTCAGTACACCGCAGCTGTAAAATAAAAGCTCGACAAAAACATCGGCAGCAGCGACGGCGGTGAAAAGGCGATCGGAACACTCTCTCTCGCTTGCTCACGAGAAAAAGCCACTGAGATAAGAGCCTGCGTGCCTGCCGGTTATCCTTTTCTTGCCGCCGCGTGAAACTGCATAATAAAATCTCGGTGTCCGTAGAAACGTGAAAGTGTGAGTTCGATATGCGTGCTGAACCCGAGACTCGCGGACTGGATTTCGAATGCTGTGCCGAGGAAAATTTGTTCAGTGCACGTTTACAGTGACAGAATGAAGTTGAGTGGTTTCATGCACTTTTATGCAGTTATACTTGCAAAATGTTTATAGGGAGAAATTTTTACAATTCAAAACAATAATAATTAATAAGTAACTTCGTGTTAATCTTTCTGTTATATTTATTACAAACAGCAGTTTTGTAATCTCGTACTCTAAAAATGCAATGTGAAAATTTGTGGAATTACAATAGCATCTAACAGAAGAGAAAAAATTAACGGCGCACAGGAGCGCACTACACTATACCTGCATCCCCATCATTATTGTCTCGGCGCGAAATTTAAAAAACCCCACACCCCTTCACGCCCCACCTCTCTGACTTAAACAAACCGTCACGACCCATCGATCGATTCTCCAAGCCACTGTTTAAATTCCCAACTGGTCACCCCCTTAATCACCTTCCTCCACCAAACAAAAAGCAGCTCCAAACAAACGAACCTAACCTCTAAGAGACCTCGAAATAGCATCTCACGGACTGTCGATTCCGCGTAAGCGACCGTCAGGCGTTGTCTTTCCTTCTCTCTCCTGCTTGCATAAAGATTGAGGCTCGCGGTGACTTGTGGGTGGGGGCCGCTCGTGGCGCACGGAACCGAGGGAAAATGGCGTCAGGGCTGCTCCACTCGGCGGCGGCAGCAGCACCGTCAGTAGTAGCGGCGGAGTGGCGGTGCGTGCAGTATCGAGGAAGCAGCAGCAGATAGGCTAGCTGTCCTATCCAGCCGCTCTCTCTCCACGCCGCTCGACAGTATATAGAGAGAGCGAGAGAGAGAGAGAGAAAGAGAAAAGAAACCCTCGGAGGACAGGCAAAGTGTGTGTGCGCCCGCGATGTTGTGCGCGATAATGGCAGAGGAGCACGAGGACGCGCCGAGCAAGCCGACGACAACGACGACGGAGAGCCGAGCCGGGGGACGACCCTTTGTCGCCTGATAACAGAGCTAAAGAGAGCGTTCTGCGCGAAAAGGGAGCAGTAGGATCGGAAGTGGGGAGCAGTAGCAGCAGCAGCAGCAGCAGTGTGCGCGCGCGCGCGCGCCTGTGTCGCATATACATGTACGCGAGTGCGTGGCCCTGAGGACGACGAAGGGCGAGGAAACCGCTCGAGAGGACGACTCCCTGGCTCCGGAAGAGGGACCCCTCAAGCCTAGACTCCTGCCCTCCCGAGAGAGCCGCGCGACGAAAATGGCATCCGAAAGGTACGTGACAAGGGGGATATTTACTCGCGAGTCTGCTTCCTTACTACCCTGCCCGAGGAGCTGCCCGCTGCACTTCGGAGGAGCGTGAATCTCGCGTGTCTCCGCGCGGGTGGACACGACACGACTTTGCGCTCTCTCGAAATTTGGCAACCGCGGCGAGCGCACGAACGTGACACGGCCTCGACACGACTCCCCGATGCGGTTTGCAAATCGATAGTGAATTTCCCTGCTCTCTGTTGTTTTTTTTCTCTCCTCTCTCTCTCTCTCTCCTCCCCCGCGCGCGCCGTATACGCTTCTTCCTCGGCGCGCTGCTGCATATTACGTGCGCGTGTACCTTGTCAGTCGGGGGCTTTTTAAAGGGAACGTGCCTGTCGGCGCCTCGCTGCGATTGCTTTACGTGCACGCAGCGTGTATGTACACAGACGACAGGGGGGAGAGAGAGAGTGCGAGGCAAAAGCGGAGATCCCATTTTTTTTTTTGCCCGTTTCAATGCAGCTTTTCCATCTCGTCGCGAGAGAGCTCCGAGTCATTTTGTCTCCGGGGCTTCTCTTTCCTTTCCCTGGTTTTTAAACCCGAGCCCTCGCTTTTTCCTTGGATCTCTCGGCTCTTTCTTCCGCTCTTTGAACGGAGAGACAGAGAGACAGAGAGAGAGAGAGGAGGGACTCGTTGATTTTTCCGGTACGGCCTGTGTTCCCGATTTTTCGGAGTCGTGCTCTTCTGGGCCGAGGGATTCGGGCCTTTTATATTTCAATTGCGAAACGAAATCTCTCTCGGTACTGGTTCATTAAACTCTTTGCTCCTACTTTCCGAGTCGCGGTTTCTGCTGCTTCAGATTATCTGAAGCACGCGGATTTCGGAGGCTTTTTTTTTTTTCGCCCGCGAGAGCGGCGCTGAAAGAGAGGCACTTGAATTTGCGACGATAAAAAGTGCTCGGGATTGCGTAATGAATCAGGGTTTAAGGGCTCGTCGTTGAGGTTTTTTTTTAAACCGGGAAATTCGGCGAGCATCGTCGAGGTAAGTTTTGCCGGAGAGAGACCTTATTTTTGTGAATGAAGAAACGTAAGTAGGCAGTCGTGTAAGACAATGGAGGATCGTTTAGAGGCTTACGTCGATAAAATGTTGCTTTAGCGGAGACGCAGCAGAAAAACGTTGCTCTAAAAAAAAAACTTTAAAAACAAGTCTCGTACAATAGTCGGTGCGTTGATACAGTTTCTTCCGTCTTATCTCGATCTTTTTCGTCCCCTTCTCTTTAATGCTCGGTTTTCCCTCGGGGAAGAAAAACGTCATCTTGCGGTATTTAAAAGAGCGAGATTACGGATTTTTCAGTTGTATCACGACTAGAGAGATGCTTCTTCGTTTAAAAATACTCGAGTATCGCGATTTGTAATCTTAATCGAAGTATAGGCAAAGTTTAACAAAGACCCAATTTCAACTTGGCACGTAAATTTATTGATTTTAGAAATATAAATGTGCGAATTATGTACATTAAAAGAAAAAGTTTGTGACATTATTAGATAGAATGTTTTATATCTACTGTAAATTATTATGTACTAGAAATTTATAGCAGTTGAAACAGAACCATTATAGAGTAAGGTTTCCAGGAATAAAACCTGGACATGTAGATTATATGGTTGGCGAAATTGATATTGTACGATAGAACTTTACAGTTTTGCGTTATTATATCAATTTTATAGGTATTTTATGACTTCCTAATAAGGATTTAACAATTTTGTTTATAAAATAAAAAAAATCTAAAACCACTAGGTGATATCACGCTGCCTATTATTATTGTATTTATTTTTAATTATTTTCATACCATTAATAAAGTCACTAAAGTGTACTTGAGAAAAATCAATATTTCATTTTAGTCGTGCCCAAAATTATAAATATTCATTACTTATTAAAAGCGACCATTTTACCGCAATATATACTCAATTTTGAAATAATGTGATGTAAAAGATAACAGCAAAATATTATAAAATGTTATATAATTTATTTTATTATAATTTACAAATAAATTATTGTTATCTAAAAATCTTGCAATTAGAAACTTGATCCGCATCGATACTTTTTATTTAATTTACATAAAGTTATTTGTAAAATAGAAAAACATTACTTTAAAAGCACTGCAAGGCTGCCACTAAAAATTTAATATTTAATTGTTTTAATTGTTCTGCCGGTTACGGCAAAACAATGCCGGCAAGTCCGGCAATTTTCCTTAGCTCTCCTTCACCTCTTAATTCAGCGGAATCTAATTTCGCTAAAATAAATTCGCAGCAAAAGCCCATCAGAGCCAGGAAAGCTCTTGAAGAATTCCTCTCGGCCCAACCTCCCTAGACAAAACAAAAAAAAAAAAATAAAAAAAAACCGCAGGCAATTTCCATAAACGTCGCGACTTCCGGTGGAATTTTCAGGGTCGCTCGGCGGGAGGGGCCTTCTTTGTAAGCAGATCCGCGATACGGGCGGCCCCCGGGGCTGATGGATTTTCGCGTGCACACGTGGCGCGAGGGGAGGGGGGAGAGAAGTGTCGAGTGGTAGGTCGCGAGCGGTGCATTTTTAACGCGACTCTTCGTTCAAGGCTCCATTGAGGTAAATTGGGAGACGGCATTGTGCGCGCGCCCCGAGTTTTCTTCGCCGCCGCGCTCTTTTCTTTTTTTTTTTTTTTTGTCGCTGAAAGCTCGCCTTCCCCTTTGTTTTTGGCGGAGCCTCCTGATGCCTTTGAGCGGCGAACCCGTTTTTTGTAGGTGAGGGTCAGAAAATTTTTAACGGACCTCCGGGGGCTTTTCGGGGAGACGGAGAGCGATGATTCGGTAGGTTTCGGACGATGGAGACGTCGGTGCGCGCAACGGCGGTGAATTTCGATGGTGATGATATACTTGGAAGGATGAGTCATCGACGGAGATCGATGTGCGCCTTAGAATCTTTATTAGTAAATAGGCTGAGGTTTTTAGACTCTTTATCTCTGCGATTACGCTTGTATCATTGAAGTAATAAAAAGCGGTATATTTTTAAGTTGTTTTTGTTAATGTAACAGAATCTCGTTTCAATGTTACTGAAGAATAAAGTCATGTGAGATTGAATAATAAGTTTTCGTTTATTTAAAGTTTTTTTTTATAATGCTAAAATACTTTAATACATTATTCGAGGTACACTGTATTTGTAAGAGTATAAATTAAATATTCCTACAGATTGTTCGAGCAAATCATTTTAATTTGAATTAATCAAAATTATTCTTCTAGATAACTGTCCTACTAAATTACCAATAATAGGAACACATAAGGATGCTGGTAGTTACGTTAGACAAATCAAAACTATTTAATATAATAATGGGATCAGTTAAATAAAAAGATGGGAACGGAATTTAGTTAGTGGACTTGAATTTGCTAAGTAACCTAACAATATTTCACAAAATATTTCACAAATTTAGAAATAATCGATATGCATTTGAAAATTGTCCGATATTTTCAGCGTATCCATTATTCTCGTTTTCCGTTATTGTAAAGTAAACCGTACAAAAGCAAAATAAATATGGATTGCGGTTTACTTTCTGACGAAAATTAAAAAAAAACAACTTTAAATATTGATTGGAATTTCAAATTACCCTGTATTTTACGATCGTTTATCGAAACTACTTATTGTGTAAAGATAATGCTTTTCGAACTTTTAAAAAAGTTATTGGAAACTCAATTGCATCCACTTGCTATTAATTACATTTCTGGAGTTTAAAATTTTTACATAGCTCAGCTTTGTACTTTTGTTGGTTTTGGCAGTCTGACAGTCGGCGTCTCCTCTTTACTCTTTAAAGAAGTATTGCTTTAGTGGCCTTATAAAAAATCGAGACTTCAAGAAGTTAACAAATGGGATGTTTTATTGTTTGATGTTTAAAACGGAACCTTTAAATGTAAGTTTTGCCACAAAAGTAGAATCGGGTTTTGTGTGAATTTTGGGCTAAACATCCGTTCTAGTGTTGACTTTGATTCTCATATTGTTAAAAGAATAAATAAACGATTTGCCTTGCTTTAACCAAGATCGTTTAAAAAATATAGGTTACCATCATCATGCTAGACATTCAAACGGGTTTTTTATTAACTCGGTCATTTCTTTGAAATTCGTGTGTAATGCACGGAAATGAATTGATGTGTTTTGTGAAATCATCCGCTAAAATAAAGATGAGTCTCGCAACGCGTTAGAATGCTTTTTAATCTTTCCGTCCATTAGCCTTTCGCTGAACCTTTTATGAAACTTTCATATAACTCTTTCAATTTCAAAATCCGGCGCAAAATTTCATTTAATCGCCGCCAACAAACGAGCCAGCAATGGACTAATTTTCTTTTCACCACACCGCCAATTACCATTAGACAGCATTCCCGCGAACCAAAAACTCTTTAACCCGCAAATCACTGTAAATTTCCAGCATAATGGCCAGTTTGAGCATTTTCAGCAGCTGTAAGCTCCTCGCAACTGACCTCTCTCTCCCAGCCCGGTGCCGAGAAAAACGAACGCTTTCTCGATAAAAACGATATAAAAATTACAAAGAGCCCCGCGGCGATTCCCATCGGCGGCTCGGCGCGTTAATTCGAAAAATAGAGAGAGAGCCTCTTCGTCGCGAGATAAGTCGGAAAAAACGATCCATTTGGCCGGCGGCTCTCCGCCGCGCGACATAATTACAGCTCGCGCGCATCTAGATATATACGGCGTTAATTACTTTGACAGAGCGCGGCGCTCTCGAATCAAACGTCGTCGTCCGTCGAGCAATTGACGTCGCCCGGAGAGAGAAAGAGGGCGAAAAAAAGCCTCCTCGCGCACACTGCGAGTAAAGCGAACGAAACACAGCGCGAGAGAGACAGGGAGAGGGATTGAGCAATTAAAGAAAAAAAGGAAGGCATGTACGCGCGTTCCCTCGGTCGGTGAATTTTTTAACGAGCTGTCTTGCGCTAAGCGATATCGCGGGCGCCACCTCAAAAGAGCCCCCCCTGAAAATGCCTTTTTCCACTCGACGTCGCAGCCGCCGCCGCCGCCGACGCCCCTCCCCCCCGTTGTTGCAGTGATAGTAGTCGCACACGTAGACGCGCAGACTCCCGACTAACTATACTTACACGCGCGCACACACACACTCTCCGTCTCTCTGTGTCTCTCGCGCGTCCTTCTTCCTCCCTTCTCGCCTCCTTTTTCCGTGGCTTATAGGTGCGCGCTCCTCTTTTTCTGTCTGCCGGCACTCGCTTTCTCCGTCCTAGATTTTTCCTGGAATCGAAAACGCCCACGCGGCGGCGGCAGCAGCAGCAGCCGCTGACTGATTTGTAATTGGCTTAGGGCTCGGCGTCAAAAATCCCGAACTGCCGCCTGGCTTTGTCATTGAATGCAGCTTTTAATTTACGAGCGGTTTTAACGCGCGCCGAGCAGCGGATTAACGCCGTTGTTTCGGTGGGAGTAGTTTCCTTTTTTTTTTTTTTTTTTTTTTTCATCCACAGCCTTTTAACTGTGACGATTCCGCGTCGAAGGCTGGAAAATTATTGCCTAGAATGTATACGTAGGTAGCAATGGAACGCGAATGGAAAGCGACGACTGCTAAAAATAGGTGAATTGCCGTCGACGAGCCTTCGAAGGTCTGGTAATGGAAGCGGGGCTGCATGAATTTTTGAGCGCGCAAACGTTGTGACAATGGGATTAGACTGTAATGGGAGAGTCGAAAGTGTCGTAAATTAAAGATTTATTCCCGATCGATGATGGATTTTCGATTCATGAATTCTTATCTGGCGGTATAAAGTGGCGCATAAAGTCTTGTATAATTATCCAAGAAGTCGATTTAGATTAAAATGTGGGTATATACAGAGGTATAATTAAATTTAACAATTCTAATTCGAGATATTGGTTCTTCGATCATCATAATAAATATAGAGAGAAAATGAAGTTAATCATTTAGTTTCGCTTTTCCTGCCGTGTAATTAAAGAATCGCTCGAAAATACATTTTCAACTTAATTTATTGAATATAAATAACTTTGAATTGATTCAGCGACATCAATCAATTACTAATGATTCGTTAACAATTTACCAGTTAGTCGCGATAATAATTCATTATATGAGTGTCGCGCGATAATTTGTGCCGCATTATTGTCAAGTTAATTTTTACCGTTATTTGCGATGCAGTAAAACGCGCGAATTTACGGATAGTATTTTTTGGAACGAAAGCCTACCGCTTGTATATTTATGCGAACAAACATCTTGTTTTACAGCCGACGCGTCGAGCTCTGAAAAGTTTTGCAAAATTTGTTTTACACCTTCAATTAGAAGGAGCAGCTTTTCATCGCGTGTTGCTACATTTTTTTTTTTTTTTTTTTATTTCTAAACTTTTTATGGTGCCGGTAAATTGTCCCCGATAACGACGTAAAGAGAAAGAAAATAAGCACCTTTTCCGTTCACTCGCACAATATATATTCCAGCCTTACATATTTGCAAAACTGAAGAGAATTTTATACTTTGAACCGAAACCCGATTAAATATTTACCGTAATCATCATTTTTGTACCAACGTTGTTCGAGGAATACTATTAAATTTAATAAAGAATTGCATACAGATACTCGACCGTAATTTTCTTAATGTAAATCATACTCCCGGCGCAGGACAATAATTACGCATTGACGCAACGCCCAATTACGACCAATCCTCTCCTCCAAAAATACCCACCTATCAACGTTTTTCCATCGAGCCCAGTTCATCGAGTCTCCGATGTCCGTTTAAGCCACTTATATATACAAGCCCCATCGCAAAGCGAAGAGAGAAAAATCGGCACCTGCGCACCGCCTTAAAAAAAAAAAAAAAAAATCCGATATCGCTTCCCCGCCGTCGGAAAGAGAGTCCTCCGCGCCGCGGACAATCCCGATCGCATGTCGCTAACGACGAGGCGACCTCTCGCGCATTCCGCGGCGTCGTGTCTTTCGCTCATTTTTCCCTCCCCCCCGGTATACAGTAACACAGCGGCGGCGGCGGCGGCTCGTTGTCCTTCGCTCGCTCTTCCGTCTTTTGTGCATTTCAGCCTCGCCGCAATTTTCCCTCTCTCGTGCTTACCACATTGCGCTCCGCTGGCTTTTCTCTCTCTCTCTCTCTCTCTCGGTTTTTACCGAGCGTCGAGCGCTTCTTTCGACTTAGCTCTTCTTCCGCGGCACTGGCTCGACTCTTCTTCTTCTTCTTCTTTTTTTTTTTCTTTTTACTCTTTAGCGCCGAGAGGCTCTGCGTGCGCCGAGCTCTCCGGTAATTCTGTCTTTTGAGACGGCGCGAGCAGGCATTCCGAGGAGATTGACTGAGTTTCCGCGGGAATTTTAGCGGACGCGGCTCGGAAAATGCCGCGCGGCGTTTCCGAGCCGCGGGATTTATTTATCGACGCTGGGAATAACTCGCGCGCCCGCGGGGGGGAGGGGGTTGACAAATTTACGTCTGGAGCAGGATTTTACAGGCTCTCGTTTTCGGTTTCAATGGTAAGTAATTCATATACGTGGAACGCGCGTAACTTTCGTACGCGTTTCTCTTTGTTTAACTAATGCATTGTTCGAGTTCATTATGTATTGATACGGTTTTTAGTCTTTTACTCTCGCATAATAAAAGTGTCGTTCACCTGCTATAAAGGAATATATACGTATTGCGTGAAAAATGGTTTTATGAAAAGCAGAGCATTTACATTTCAAATGTGAAAATTTTCATTCGTACGAAGCAGCAGCTTTTGACTGACAATTTGTCACTCTTTTAGATCCACAGATTAGTTGTTACGTTGTATATTAACGTTTTAACGAGGTTATTCACTTACATACGAGTTTTATCAGATACCTAGACGTTTTCTCATTATAACAGAAAAACGAGCTTGAAATCGTTCAAACAATTACCTAAAACCTAAACTCTCCAGAAACGAGAAAAAAAAGCGTTTCAGAAAAATGCATCTCGCAACGTTTTAATCGCGAACAGAGGCAAAGAACCTCATTTGCAGAATAACTCTCGTCGGAACACGTATTTTTTAATTCGACGTTGCGCTCGTACGACACAGCTGCCATTAAGTCTTTACGAAACGCTCTTCATTGTTTTGACAACTCGTCCACAAAATAATTTCCCAAACCCTCGGCGGCCCGTTAGCAAAATTTTTCAGCGAGAAGCGACAAAAATCCCCGGCGACCGAGAGACAGTCCCGAGTTAACAGTAAATTCGGGCTCGCAAGGAATCTGCAGGCGCTCGTGCCTGCCTTCCTTTTTTTTCTCTCTCTTCACAGCTCGCGCGCAGGCATGCATACCCCCCGTACACACACACACATAAACACAAACACAATAGCGCTTAGTCGGCGGTAGCGTCGTCCGCTCGAGCGGCCAGCCATCCGAGTATGTATAAGCCGTTCGCCGGGGCGCACTTCATTTCCCTTTCGCGCGCTTTCGATCCGGAGAGCGAGCTCCTCCGTGTGCGCGCGTATAATAAACGCGCCTGCGCACGCGTCCTATTTGGGCCAATTAAACGCCGCCTCTCGCGTGACATCATCCGGGGGAGAGAGATGCTCTCTTGCCCGCGCGCGTCGGAGAGAGAAAAAGGGCTTTGTGCGAGAGTGCGACTACAGCCCGAGAACGACGTGTCAGCTGAACAGAATGCGTTGCGCCGAACGCTCGGACTGTTTAATTCGGGGAACCGACGCTTATTTCTTATTTTTTGTTGTTGTTGTTGTTGCCTCCGCGCCGCGCGCGGACTTTCGAGAGGAAAAGGATCGATGCGTAAATATAGGCGGTCAGCTGGTGTATTTTTAGCGGCGATCGCTCGGATGGAAATTATCGATTCGGGAGGAGCCTGAGCGTTTAATGCCGTTTCGGCGGCTGGAGCCGACGAGCTGTATGATTCATTAATTTTACTTTTACTCGAGAGAAGAAAGCAAAATGTTCCGCGGTGGGATGAGTCATTTGCGGCGTTGAGCTTTGGAATCATTGTAATTTTACGGGTTTAAATATACTTTCTCTCCGATGCTAAGCGAGAGAGGCTAATTCAATTAATCGGAGCGAGTCTACAGTTGGATTAAATATTCCGTAACACGCGATTCTCTTTTGTTATGTATCACTTGGATTGGAGTTACGCTCCGAACCGTTGACTAAGAAGTGCAGATCGTTTTGTACGTAATTTTGAATATTTCAAGTCGTATGCGCGCGAATAAGTGAGAATAGACGAGTTTTTGAAGAAACATTTTGATTAAACGTTCGCGTACTGAGCCATGGATCACTTTTATAATCGGTGTGTGTTATAATTCCAATGACATGAAAAGGTCAGCTTTTCCAGCAATTTTACACTGAATTGTGGCAGTTTTAATGTCACAAAGAAGTTGCGTTTCAATAATAAAACGTTTGCCGTTGCACTAAATTAATACTTTAAACTTCCGCAAAATTTCTTTATTTATTACTGAGAAAAATCTTTATCTTTACATAAAAATTACTATATTTTCTATTAATACACTTTCGGTAAAAAATAAAATAGTTCTAGCAAAAATTCAAAATTACTATGCTGAAAGGTAAAATTGCAGTTGGTAAATATTACGTAATTTCTCTACAAAAAAATGTTAATATTTACATAAAAATTTTTCCCCGCGTAGAAAAGAGAAGGATCCTCAATTTACTTTGTAATTTAATGACTTTAAAGCATATACTATTTATTTTTTTGATTGTACATTGATTAAAACGTTCTACAGCTGAATTTATATACTGACATTAATTAAATTGGTTTCGCAATGTCAATACACAGGATGGTTAAAATTTGCGCCATCGTAAAAGCAGATTTATTAGTTGCAGTACTCTGGAATAGTTTTATTTTATGGTTCCAGTTAAAGATGACTTATTATACTTGAAATACAAAATAGGCCAATATTCGAGGTGACTCATAATGAATATGATCTTTTACGTAATGAAATATCATTGCAATAAGCTTAAAAAAAAAACTCCACCAATTACGTATCCATCATTCTTTCCGAAACGCCGACAAAGGACCCTCGCTAATTAATCAAAATCAATAAGAACTAAGCCTCCTCCCAAATTAATTACCCTCCCAGCTCCTTACCGTCCGCCCGTCTCGTCGACGTTTCGCTCAGTGTTTACATTTCTCAAGTTTAGGCGCGCGCGCACCACCTTCAAAAACAATCGGCCCCCGCGAGTTTTCCATCAGCCCGCGCACGCTGCAGGCCCTCTCTTAAACTTTCTCCGAGCACACAGCCGGCGTTATCACACGCCTCCTTAATTAACCTCTCGACGAGCCGTCCGTCACGGACAATGGCACTCGAGCGGCGCGTTCATTGATAGCGCAACAATAATCGACCGCCTTGACGATCGATAACGAAGTCTCTCCCCCCCACCCACCCCCCCGTTTCGCCGCACGCACACTTGGCCCAAATTCGGCTAGAATTTATTAGTGCATTGAACGGCGGGGGGAGAGAGAGAAAGCCGCTCGCACACGCGATCGGCGCGCCGCCCGCCGCGGCAATGGGAA
This sequence comes from Ormyrus labotus, assembly GCA_035582975.1. NCBI lineage: Eukaryota > Metazoa > Arthropoda > Insecta > Hymenoptera > Ormyridae > Ormyrus > Ormyrus labotus. The sequence goes on along the minus strand of JAWWEO010000001.1, from coordinate 23,853,664 downwards.
TTCCCGATAGACCGATATACATCGACGCGCGGAAATAGTTTTATACGCCGGCCGGCGCGGGTATTTTCAGGGATCGATGGACGAAGCCTGCCGCCGCCGCCGCGCCGCGTGTAATCGTTCCGTGGGCGCGGGCAGGAGGCTCCCGGGATTTTATTAGGAGAAAGCTCGCGGGAAAAGTATCTTTGAGTGGGGGTTGCTTTTTTTTGACGAGTTGTGTACTTGTAAACACTCGGTTACCGAGCTAATTTACATGTTCAAATAAATACGGGCAAGCGTATTTTTTTTTGCTGGGTTAGGATGACGTGACTTTAAAAATAAACGACGTTTTTTTCGACTTCGATTTCTCGGGCTTAAAATAACGCTCGAAATTTTTTTATCCGCCTAAAACATTTTTAGCGAAATTGAGCGCGCGGAAAGAGATTTTTGAAAAAAAAAGTATTTCAATTTTTGCGCTACAAACTATTAGTGTCGTGCTTTTTTAGAAGCTTAGAAAATCGAATATCTACTAGTTCAAACGGAAAAAAATATCGAAAAGCCGCTCGAGCTTGAAACGAAATTTCTGTCGGTCACTTAAAACCCGAATAATCGCCAGAAATCTTTACATTCGAAATTTTCAATCCACGCAGCCTCTTTCACGCTTTTTAGTCGGCCGATCCAATATACACGGAATGACCCGTATACGCTTCTCCGTACATCCAGACTAAAGCAGATTCTTTTTTCCGATCGTCGAAAATAGAAGCACCGAGGGCTCCCTTTACACGCGTATACGCACATGCATACATACATGAGCCTCGTTACGTCAGTTTCGATTATAAAAGGGGGAGAGGGAAGCGGCATGCGACGAGGTGATATCATAGCATTGTGACGGCTCTCGTTGTGTATAAATCGGGTATTAGGCGGGGAGAAAAATTTGACGCTGTGTGCACTGGCCCCTGAAAGAGAGAATGATTTGTTGGCTTAACGTTCGATTTAGTTAGCGGGGCACGCGAGTTCCGGAATAAATTTGTTTGGACGCACTCTGGTGTGTTCTTGTTTCTGGGGGAGGGGAGGCTGCAGCTCCGCGCAAATTTATTATTTTTTCGTCGTTTCGACTTTCACGGCTGCCGCGGAACGGGATTGAATTTGGTTTGCAGTTTGCACGTATAGTTTTTTCGCTGCTGACGATGGATTCGTTGGCAAAAAATTTTATTCGAAAATGTCGATTGTTGCTCTTGCATAAATTATACGTAAATTGCAACAGTTGGAGAATTTTCTGTCACTGGTAAAAATTACGGGCAATAAAATATAATTTTTGAGTAATCGCTAATAAAACTAATGTAATGATACTTTCCATGGTTTTTTTTTACGTTTTAATACAAAATTAAAGTGCACATTTAAGGCAGTAAATAACATTCAAGATAAGATAAAATATTTCCATCTCATTATTCTATATATGAGATTAAAAACAAGTTTTTTCGTGCTACTATACGGCTAGATTTACTGCTACTTTGCATATTTATGTCTCATTACATAAGAAATAAAAACTCTCTCCGTCTAATCCTCGAAACACTCAGAACTCGAGCCAATACGCAACTGGAAAAAGGATATATTCTCCAAGTTTTTGGAATTCCTTGTAATCTTAAAAATTCGGTACCATCTTCGAGCTCGTCGTGACTCATCCTTCAAACACGTTCCGAGCGGGAAAATAAAAGGTGAGCTCGGCTCGAGAGTCCCGGCCGATCGCGAAAACCTGCGACGAGTGTGTGTATAAAAATAATGTTAAGCAGAAGCACCTCCCCGAGAAGCCTTTCGCGTGCGCGCGCGGCAATTGTTACTTATCACTCGGCGAGCTTCTCAATTTTGTTTTTAATCCGAAATCCTAGGAGTTGCGAGGGGCACGCATTATCGTCGTGTCGATGTAATTTAAGCGGGGGGCAGAAAACACAGCTGATACCTTGATTGTTTTACGGCGTCAGCCGGTTGTAAGCGTTAAAAACAAAACGTGCGCGAATTTGCCTATTAAACAATATAATTTATTATCAAGCGTGTGCGGTTTATCTTCGAGAGCATCGCTCTCTTCACTTTGGAAAACGTGCGCCTGATTTTTTTAATAATGGAAATTATCTTACTTGATACAAGTGGCGTTAAATCATATCTCGGCAGACAAAGCGCTGATTGAGTCATTAAAAAAGAACGGCCAGTCTTTACATTTTTTATCGGGGCGCTCGTTCCTCCTCCTATCTCGTGACATAACGCTCGTTTATCATATTACCTCAGCGATTTTTAGCGAATGGATAAAGCGCGCATCGCGTCTCCTCTCGAAATAATTTCCTGCGCGCTCCTCGGCTTATCTTTTTAAAAACCACAGAAGATATCGTTCGCGTGTTCTCTCGCGCACCTCCTTAAGGCCCATTGTTCCAAAGCTCAGCGGAGCTTGCGGAGTTTCGCAAAAAACTCAATCGAGGAGAAAGTCGGTTCCGGCTCGAGTCAGTTGCACGAGAGGCAAAGGAGAGTCTCCGCGCTGCCCGCAGAGGAATGACGCAATATATCGGGCGATGCGAGAGAGAAAAAGTGTCGCGATCCCGAGAGCGATGTGTCTCGCGCCTGCAGTGGAAGTCGATATCTGCCGGGGGACGCGTTAAATAAAGCCATCAAATTCCGCGTGTCCGATAAAGGACGAATAGCCGGCAGAGAGAGAGAGAGAGAGAGAGAGAGAGAGAGAGAGAGAGAGAGCGAGCGGTGCAGTCCATTTTTGGCTTCGTTCCAGCTCCGGCGATTTTCAGTTCACTGGCAAGTTCGTCGATGAATCATTTCCTTTTGCTCCCCCTCCCCCCCCCCCCTCTCTCTCTCTCTTCCTTCGTCCTCGGCGCTTCTCCGCCATATGTATGCGCGAGGCATCGGGGAAGAGGGTCCCGCAAACCCAACCGAAAGAAAATCTCTCCCGTACACGTATTGTACGTATCGATTCCCGCGCGCCCGTCGCGTGTCCGCCGATGCTTCTCTTATTCTCCTCGCGTCGCGGTGTCGTGCCAATTTTTCCGTGCTCGCGCTTCCCTATTTTTTTTTGGCCAAAGTTTTTCGTGCAGATTAGGCGCGGATATGCGCCGAAAGGCCGGGGATGATTGCGCGGTCTATCGATTTTTTTTTTTTTTTTTTGGGACGTTTTTTAATTTTGGGCAAATTTTGCAATTATAAAACGGCCGGGGCTCTCCGGAGTTTCAACGTTTTGCGCGGATTGATTTTCTGAGAATGGCTCTTGGGATTTAGGTAATACCGGGAAGTAGAACGGGTTAATTCAAGCTGAAAAATTGGAAATGAGCGTGGCGCGGTTTTGTTTTGAAACATTTTCATTGGCCTGCATTTTTCTTCTGCATTTATACGTCAAAAAGTGCTTGATCGAGTTTGAATTTTTTTGTAAATTTATCTGTGAAAACTTTTTAAAAATAATATTTTTATAATGAATTTACACAGTAAATGCTGTATAATTTGACGTGCTAAATAAATTGGTTATTCAACGCAAAAATTTTCAAAAGAACGAATTCTTTCGCGCGGCTCTCTAAAAATACCCACTTCTTTAAATTTAACACGACGAAAACTCCACAATTATTAAAAAAACAAAACGTCGCTTTTTAGCAGCAGAATTCAAGCGAGAACGTCGTGTACATTTTCCAGCCAAACTGCGAATTCTCCCGTCCTTTCAGCGAAAAAATCCCGCCGACGTGGCGAAACAAGCCTTCCTTTGCAGCCTCGAGATTTTTCAATTTTCTTCCGCAGCCGCGCGAAAAAGAAACTTAAAAATAGAGTCCACCTTTTTCAAGTGCGCCCACGCCTATACATATCTAACGTACGTATACATTTCGGGCGCTGCCTGTTCGCTCTGATTAAACACTGACCAGTACCAGTGCGAGTGGCTCGCTTGTTTAAATATTTACGGGGTAATAGGCCGATGTACAAATAGCGGGAACGCCGAGAGGGAGAACGAGCCTTTTTCAGACGTACTGCCTTCCTGCTCTCGCCGTTCTTTCGCGAATTCTGCGCTTTTTTTTCGTTTATTTTTCGCTGAATATTGTTTCGGAGTTTATTGCGGAGGGGGGAGATTTTTTTTTTTTGTAAAATATGAGGTAATATCCTTTTTACGTCGCTTACGTTTGATGTGACGGGCTTTAACGTAATCGTAGCTGAGCCCGTTCAATCAAAACCGCTGACAGGCGGCGATAGCTTATATATAGCATATACTGGTTGAATCTAAATTTTATGTATCCCTAAGCAATTTCTTGTTCGATCGTCCTGCACTTACTTTTTGCTCGCAATAAAATAATATCAATAAAAAGTAAAATACTTTTTGATTAACGCTTAACAGTTTTACCAGTCATCGTTGGAGAACGCCTCGTTTTCACCGGCTTCTTTCTCCACCTCGAAACTTTCGATTTTCGCGCAGCTCTAAAGTTTCTTCAATGTTTTTTTTTCTAAAAAAAAAAAAAGCCCAACAAACTCGCGTCCACTGACGTGTTCGTCCGCCATAAATCGGCCGCCGTTTTCGAGCAGCCCGACCGGGGCGGCGGCGGCTCGCGGCGCTCGGTTTTTTTTTCTTTCTTGCGGGATCGCGTGCAGCGCCTCCTCGGCACGCGCGAGTTAATTATTCGCGTAAACTTTAGCGACTTACGCATCGCTGCAGCGGCCGATTCTCTCCTCTCCGCTTCCCTAAACAGCTTGTGTGTGCGCGAGTCTGATTTACGAGCGCGTCCGCTAATAACGCGCTCCTCTCGAGCGAGGAGAGGAGGAGGAGGAGGAGGTGGGGGGAGGCGGGGGAATATATACACGAGGGAGATAAACGCTTATCTGCTTCTGGCTTCTTTCGTGAATGGGCTTTTCATTCGCCGGGAATTGGGTTGAGCGATCGGGCCGCTGCGGATGATTGGGGATTACGACTGTAGGAAGAGGATTATCGGGTTGCATTGTGCGCGAGAGATAGGAAGCGCTGTTTAAGAAGCTTGTCGAAGGAATATTCGCGAGAGGCTTCATTGTTTCTCTAATATTGCCGGATCGATCGCGGAACCGAACCGCGGCGGCGATAAATTTTCTTTTTACGTATAGGAGCGATTTTGTTTAATTTAGGATGGCAAAACGGTCTCTTAGCGATTCTAAAGCCGGCCGCGTCGTGAATAAAATCGAGTGGCATCGTACCGGGCATGAATAGTGATGAGCCCCGTAACGGGAATGTTTTGTAACCTCGCCGGGACGAATTTAGATATCAGGGTCTAGGAATAATTTCCGATTTTTTTTTTTTTTTTTAATGTTATCCAAATAATGGTAGGAACGTGCTGCATTAATCAGCTCTCTGGGTGCAGCGAAGCGTTTTTTTTCTCTTTTTGTTCCACTAAATAAAGCTGGAAAGATGCGAAAATTAAGTGTTACGTTTCGGGCGGATTCTTGTTGGTGTGCGCGCCGAGGGCCCTTGAATGCTAGAAGTGCTATTAGAAGTCTAAAAATAACGAATGCAAGAATAATGGCGAAGCTAAGGTCAGGTGGGGTCGCGAACTAAGAATATTCATTGCGCATTTATTCGAGGATTGCGATCTATAAATTTTCAAAAATCGAACGCGAGAACGTTCTTGCCTTCCCTTGTTCCGAGCGATTATCCATTTGAAATAAAAAAAATATCAATATCGACGTTCAACTATCGCTTGCATCTATTACTCATTAAAAAGGAACAGACGTAAAAGGCCCAAAAAAAATCTTGAAACTTAATTAAAACCAGCCCGATCATCCTCCACCCAGGAGAGCGTTAATCAACCGCAAAGTATTCCCAGCGCCGATATTATGCCAAAATCGATATAAAAAGACACTAGCAAAAAAAAACTCGCAACCCAAACGTATCCCCTCCGCGTGGCGGCGGGGAGTTCCCTTATCGGGAAATCCGCGCTTCGGGACACCGAGAGAGGCTCTAAACAAAGTCCGTCGAGCTCCGCGTGTGCATCGCTCTCATCCTCAATCGCGAGAGACGAGTTTATCGTATGCGAGGCAATTCAAGTGCAAAATCCACGCTGACCCAGTTGATTTTAAGTGGCAATTTCGTTTGATAATCGCGCGCGGGGCTCCCTACTCGTCATCGTCGCGCGACAGCACCTTTTATTCGCCGTCTGGGGGCCGCCGCCGCCGCCGCCGCCGTCGTCGCCGTTGTTTGGCTTTGTGCACAGCGCTCCTCTCGGCTCGCTCGGCGCGTCATTTTCTGCTTAGCTGCATGGCGCTACGCTCGCCATCCGCGCGCGTGAGGCATTAGAGAAACTCTCCGGCACGCGAGAGCCTTTCCTTCCACGCAGCAGCAGCGGCAACGGCAGCAGCAGCAGCAGCAGCCTCTTATCCGCCAGCGGTGAAACTTGGTAAGCGAGTCGAGTCTAGGCCAAGACGGGATATCTTTTTGTGCTGCGCCTTCTTTCGCTGAGCCTCCCCTCCCCTCTCCCTCCGCCTCTCTCGGCTGCGGAGCTTCCTTCCTTCGCGCCGCGCGGCGCGGCTCGATGTGCCGCCGCTGCTCGTGTATGTGAGAGAGCCTCTTTTTCGACGACTTCGACGAGAGGGTATATATATAGACTCGTATTTGGCGTTACTGCCGTCCCTAAGTCTTTCTCTCTCTCTCTCTCTCTCTCTCTCTGCCTTTTGGCGCGGTGAAACATTTCTGGAATTTCTATTCGCCTGAATTTCGCTTTATTCCGCTGGCTGAGCTTTCAAGTTTCGTTATTTAAAGGGAGTCTGCCCGTTCTTTTACGATATTTTTCCACGTTTTCAAATCTAAATTTGTTGGTCCATCTTTGTTGATATTTGCTGCAAAATGTTTTTTTTTTTAACATAATTAATTTACATGATATCCTTCGTCTGCGGCTTATTAAATTGCGAAAATTTTCATGCAATTTCCGGTTTCATGCGCCCATTGTTTAAGTTAGCCCAAGTACTAAGTCAATAATTAACTCTGTGTGAAATTTCATACTCATGAAAAGACGATAAAAGAATATACGCAGTGCAAAATATTAAAGAATCTGGAAAACAAGCCGCGCTGGCCAACATTACGTAAAAGAGGAACAGTAAACTGTACTCTGATTTTTTCTGAATTGCATTTGTAAATATTATTTTTAATTAACACCGTTACTAAATTAAAACATTTATTCTTCTCGAGCGTAAACTTTTTCTTTTTCATAAATATCCACTAAAACAGTTGTCAGAGCCTGTAATTCGATATAGACAGTGCCGATATTCTAATGATCAATTAAAACTTTTTTTGCGCCCATCAAAAGAACTCGAGAATCACATGTATACATTCCTGTAGTTTGCGAAGAGCTTTTTGCCCACTGAAGTAGCTTCATTATCCCTTTGCCACTTTGGCAGATGTTCCAACCTAGTTTTGACGCTGCACTCGAAAGCAAAGACCATCCCGCCCTTTAAAGGATTTTCAGATAATTACCATTGAACTCGTTTTCGTAATACATTTACAAAACACGAATTGCGGCGACGGGAGAGACGAAGAACTGAGTCAAAGTAATACAATCTGAATTGCAGGCGGTGGAATTTCGTTATAAAAATGCAAATCGAATGCAGAAATGTATCACTTGACTCGCGAAGAAGAAATACCTTTCTCGTTTGAATGAAATACGGTTTGATAAGCAAACTTCATCGCCTGCTGCTTCTAGATAGTCATGACTCGGATGATTCATGTGATTACTTTCAGGTGCGCGAGTCGCAATCTCTCGCCCGATGCATTTTATATCGTATTTAGCAGCGGATTTATTCTCTATTAGGAACGAAGGTTGTCCCTTGACCTTTCGAACGAAAACAAAATGTTTCAAAATCGGTTTTATTTTAAAACCGAGTACTATTGTAAATCAATTTTTGGCGCCTAGCCACGGTGGGCTAAGCTAGCAGTAATAATTCATAAAGTAAATTTGCTTTAATTTATAATGCAGTTAGTGAAATTTATCTTTTTCAAATGCAGTGGACGCGGACGAAGGTTTTGAGTAAAAAGTTTTATATTTTCAAATGTTACCGGCGCCGGACTTACACCTCGGCTGGGAATCGAACCCGGGACCTTCGGTTTTCGCGAGCATCGACACTCTTCCCACTGAGCTAAACGATGCCTATGCACTTCTCTTCTCAAGTCCTCCTCTTATCGTCTAAGTAATCAGACCCCTAAAACGTGTCATCCCGTGACAGAATTATTTTCTTATAGTATAAGCAAATATTTTCCTTTTCGCCAAAAGAATATAGCAATTGTTAGTTAAAGCCTTCTCCCTGAAGTAACATAATAATTGTTCAAATTACGTCTACATAAAATTCTAAATGCATTTCATTTACAAAAAAATAAAAACCCTTAAAACATTATTGACATCCCCAACGTTAAACGCGCTTTCATCGTCTCCAGCTAAAATCGATTCCTCAAAAAAAGAGTAACAAAAAGCATTTAGAATGCAAATTCGTTCAAACGAAGACAAAGGAGAGCCAGGCTTGAAAAGCGAATTAGCCTCCCTCTCTCCCGCTTAGAATGTCAGACGGCCCGAGCCGCGCGACGAAAGAAAGCACACAAACAAAACGGAGCACCGAGAGCAGGTCAGTCAGTGCGCGGCCGAGTCGGTGTGTTTTTTTTTTTTTCAGCTCGGCACCGATTTGCCCGCGCCTGCGCTCTCCTCTCCTCTCTCCCCTCGGCGCGCGTCAGGTGTTTTTCTTTTCAGTCGCGCGCGGCTCGATTTCGCCGCCGCACGCGACGCTCGACAATATATAAAATTCCCCGCTTTAACCCTCTCTTCTCTCTTCTTTCCTTTTGCAGAATGGAGTGGGTGGAGATCATCGAGCCGAGGACGAAGGAGCACATGTACGCCAACCTGACGACCGGCGAGTGCGTCTGGGACCCTCCGCCCGGTGTGCCTGTGTAAGTATATATCGATAATGTGTATACGTCGCCTTTTGCCTCATCCTCGGCGAGCGGAATTTTCAATATCGGATGAGGCGCGAGAGCCCGACTATATTGATGGCTTTCGAGGATCGAAATCGCGCACGCGATTCGCGGCGAAAGGACTTTCTCTCCTTTTTGCTTCCGGGTCTCGAGAGCGCCGTCAAATTTTCATGCCCAAGGTGTCGATAACGAGGCGCGGTGCGAATTTTTAGACTGACCGCGTGCGATTGGAAATTTAGGCTCTACGTGGTTTTCAGACTACAATTGGACGTTCTTTTTAATTTTTTTTTTTAAATTTGTTAAATGCGAAAATATTCTTCGTCGTTTCAAAGCAGTTTTTCTAGCTTCTGTATATTGTGCACTGGATCTTTTTTCCAATATTTTTTTTTTTTTTTTTAGTTGAACAAGTGCATTTATTTTAGTCGTTTCAAGGCCTTATGCGTTAATTCCACATAAATATTATGATTTATTTATATTTTGTTTATTACAGGAGAAAAAAAAATATTATTTAAAATTTCATTCAATAACGAAACAAGGTAAACATCGCAAATCGATGTACCTAACACGTAAAAGCATTAGAAAAACGACTATTACAATCGTTCAACGGATAATACGTAATTCCACCAGTTGCTTATACGGCCATACGTCAGCATCGCTTCGCTTCCGGACACTCAACTCTCGGTATAGTTTTTTCCCGGAATTCCTGCCACAGAAAACCTCTCGCGCTCCCGTCGTCCGCGGGGTAATCTATTTAGATTAGAGAAAGTTGTCGCCTCATTGGTACTTGCCCGTTCTCGCGATCCCGATTCCCCATATAAGCGCCCGAGCTTGGATTTCCTTATGCGATTGTCGGCGCCGACGTCGGCGTTTGTAATTCGCGCGGCGGCGGCGGCGGCGGCGGCGACACCGATGATATACTTTCTATCCGAGTGCTCCTTTTTTTTTTTTTTTTTGCCCTCTCTTTCTCCCGGCACGCATTGTTAATTGCGATAATGGGTCGCGCGCGCGCGCGCCTCGGGAAAAATGCCGGGTAATTGCGTAAGATTCGCGCGCGAGAACGGCACTCCTGCGAGAGCGCGTTTTTCCGACGGCTGGCTCTGCTCTGCTGGGGGGGTTATCTCGAGGCACTTCGAGTGTTTCCCGGAGAGTTTTTTTTGCGGGGATCTGTCGTATTAATTGGATGGGGGAAATTGGAGATTGGTGTTGTGAAATCGAACGGATTTGCCTTTAAATTGTTTTGTAAAGGTGTTGGATATGTAGTTGTAATAAAGTGCTCGTTTTTCATCGAGTTTGATTTGATGTTGTGAAATCATGGTCTCGTTGCTTTTCTTGTTTGGTCACAGTATTAAAGTCTATTACAAGAACATAGAGTCAATGATTTAGTTAAAGAAGTCAATCAAATTTCAATTCGAAATGGAAAGAGTCACTCGTAAAATTTGTTTTTATAAATTACCTTATCGCTTATACATATTATACACAGTCAAATTATTCACGAGTTCACCGCAAAATGTACTCATTAAATCATGCATAATATACACATCAAAGTCTAATAAAATATTTAGAATACTTTATTTAACGCCATCACTAAATTCATAAAAAATTATATTTCTTTGCAAAAGAAAACTGGAGCGCGAAAAAAGAATTCCAACGCAACGTGCTCTCATAATTATGATTTCTTAATTTGCAGAAAGAAAACGGATAACAATCAGTGGTGGGAATTGTTCGACCAGAGCACATCGCGGTTCTACTACTACAATGCAACGTCCCAGAAGACGGTCTGGCATCGACCCATCGACTGCGATATCATTCCACTGGCCAAATTGCAGGTAAACCTTTGCGGTCACTGTGACGACTGCCTTATTATTCAAAAGGAAGTTCGCCGTAAAGCTCTCGGATGAAACTTTAAGCGCGTCCTGAAAAGGCGTGACGTTGCTCGAATTGCTCGCGGCTGCAATTCGAAATTTGAGAGTGATTTATTAGAATTGAACGAATTTACGATCGTCCGGGTTGACTTTCTAGTTAGGAGAGGTAATTTTCTGATACGCATTTCTTTTGAATAGATAATTCAGGCGCCGTTCTACATTTTTAATGTTCGTTTTGAAGGAGGTTAGGGCGTAGATAGTTTAAAGTTATGATAAAAGTAAATTACCTCGCAATGAGATTAATATATCTAATCTAATAGGGAAAGTGCTCCAATCCTTTGCGCGTTGATAAATTATTACAAATAAATTACAAGATTTCACGGTAGTCTTAGAATAACGATTTTCTCGTCCGAAAGTCTTTCAATTTTAGCGCGAGACGAACTTTTCAATCGCCGGTCCGTCACCGAAACTTCAATTCCATTGTAACGCAAGAGTGAGTGACTAATACGTTTTTTTTCGACATTCGCGAGCTTTAAAACCGGCATTACCAGCGAAAAAGGATGAACCTGTCCAAACGACGGCTTATTACCATTTCCCTGAATCACGGCTTCTTCAATAATTCATCGACTACCGGTCGCGTGCATTAGCATCCCGCCGACTCCCGTAAACGGGCTGCTCCGGCGAAAGTCATTCGCGGCCAGTGGCATCATCATCTCGTACATCCTCGGCGAGAAGAAGAAGCGACAGGCGCGTCGCGACTATGAAAAAAAAAAAAAAAAAACTGCTGCAGCTCGTCGTGTTTACGCCATAAATATCCATTATGGTCGAAAATCCGGCGCGCCTCTATAGTCCTCCCCGCCGTTGTCTCTCGCTGCAGCCTCAATTACGTCGGACTGCGCGCGCGGAACTGCGAAACGAGCAGTCGCGGCCGCGTCTCAGACGGGGGGGGGCCCTTTAAAAAACTACAAAGGTACATATCTCTCCTCTCCGCGCGCCGCGCGCGCACATCACGTAATTCTCGAGCTGCCAAGCCTCCGCGAGAGGAGGAAGAGGAATTACAAGGCAAAGAAGGTAGTAAGTACGCGCGCGCGGCCGACTCTCTCGCTCGGCGGGCTATAAATAGAGCCCCGCGGCCGCGAGGAGAAGAAAAATCTCTCTGCTTTATATCGTGTACCGTATACTGCCTTTATACACCAAATGCTGCATGCCGAGCCAAGCGCCAGATGTTGCAGGCTATCAGGGCGCCACCTGCGTTCCTCCGCGGTACAAACACACACACGTCGCGCGACGACGACGACGGCCCTTTCGCTCGAGACCGTGTCGTTTCTACACCGAATTGTTCTACACGCGCGATCTACACGCGTGTAGAATATATATATATATAT
>JAWWEO010000001.1:23827843-23839806 GCA_035582975.1 Ormyrus labotus | reverse complement strand
TATATTTTTTTGTTCAAAAAAGTGCGTGTAGATCGCGCGTGTAGAACAATTCGGTGTAGAAACGACACGGTCTCCTTTCGCTCGCGGAACGCTTTCGTATATTCGCGCGCACGCGATCCCCGAGACACGCGAGCGGCGGCGGCCCAGCCGAATATGTAGCTTTTCGGCTGCTGAAAACGAAAGTCGAGAGAGAGAGAGAGAGAGTCGGCCTTGAAGCGCCGCCGCCGACTCTCTGGAGATTCGATCGTTATCGAGAGGCACTCCGCGGCTGACCTATCGATTGGATTGCTGCTCTCCTCGCCGGCCTTGGAAACAGGTGTTTTTTTTTTCTCAGCGCGCCGACCGCGTTAAATATTCATGCGTCGCCGCGGCGATGATATTGGATAAAACGTCGTGATTGATTTTCGAGTGTGTCTCTCACGCCGGAGAGCGCAGAAGCGAAGGTTGCGGGACTAACCGGGATTTATTGCATCTGGTTAGACGCGATTCCGACGGTTACGGAGGCTATATTTACCGTTGATCGCATTAGTTATCGATCCTCTTAACTGCGTTAGGAGATGCTCCAGTTACTTTTTTAGAAGGAAATACCAAAAAATAGTTTTCCGAGCCGTAGGAAAGCTTTTTAAATGGAGAGCCAGATAGCATCGTTTGCAGAAGCCCGAGAGTAATTGGATCTCTCCTTTAAAGTTATTTATCTTGGCGTGTCTTCGGCAGGAGCTAAAAGTAGATGTATTTTCTTCGATGCTCTGCTAAATTCCTCATAAGCTGTATTTACTTCTTTAAGCCGCTTAAAAAAAGAGCTTAGTTTTTATCGGCTTTCACTCGACGATTGAATTTTAAATAAGCGATACATTAAACGGATTATCGCTAATTATTTCTCGAAAAGTTCAATGAATGCTCTGTGTCTCAACGTCGAGCAGCTCGTTTGTACCTGTGACATCACCCGAATCGATTAATTATCCTAATTATGTCGAGCGCGCGCGCGCGCGCGTCTTCATGCCAGAATTTTTTTTTCCAGGAGACGTTTTTTGCTTATTATGCTAATTAACGTGCCGATTGAAAGGTCCATTCAGTTTCAGGCATTCCTCGCTTTCAGCCATCTATTAAAGCTCTCCATTCCTATGAACGATCTCATTTATTTTGGAGAAAGTAAAACCGCTTCTATTCTTGCATAATTAGAGTTTTTTTTAAAAGCATTAAGTCACGCTTCCCCTGGTTTTTAATTTCCAAAGTTTCTTTTTTTTTGCAGACGCTTAAGCAAAACACAGAGCCGGCAAGCAGTGGCCTAGACAGTATGAAGTGCGAGCCCAAGAGGAAGGAAACTGTCTCGACGCAGACGCAAACTCCTACGGTTGGTCGATCAGGGCGATTTAATCACCACGAAAACCCTAGTCTAGCTACCACTTTGGTAATTTATTTGTTTTTCCTTTCTTTTCCGATCATTTCGTTTCGTAAGTATCTAAACTTACGGTCCATTGATTGTACTAATGCAAAAAAAAAAAAAAAATGATACCTTTTTTATTCAAGATCATTATGTTTATTTCAGTTTTCATTAGTATTTTTCAAACACTTGTAATGTTTAGATATAGTGATTAAGTAACGGGCTTTTTATGAATACAAGCATTAAAAAATTTGGAGGTCTGTTTAATGAGCCAAGTAACTACTTTATTATTGAGCAATGAAAATAGAAAACGTTTGCTGTTTGTATAAAAAGCTCGATTACTTCGAAAGCATGAGATTCGCTTACTGATTTATTTTAATAAAATGATGTCCTTCTAGTCATTAAATTCGAAGATTTCAAGCTTCTTAATGACCTAATAAATGTATCCGCATAAATGTTCGTCAATCCTATCTTATATCATTTAGGATATTTATGTCACTTTATACATCATGCTGATTCCTTTAAATAACAATGCATCTCATAAATAAACCGTAAAATGTACCGTTCATGAAGAGTTACGATTTAATTCTTGTCGTAAATTTTTTGAAACATTTTATCTATTCAAATCTAAAATAAAAATTTATGTCCTAATAAAAAACTGCAGATGTGAAGCATAATTATTAAAATTCATATACTCAAAATAAGATCCGGTGAAATGAATTTCATGCACAATTCAAGAACCATTTACCTTTCTTATTGTTTAAAAATGCACTAAAATGAAATTTTCAAATTTCCAGCAAATCGGGGCATGTAAGCCTCACAGTCCGGGCGCGATGGCGGACCTTCAGACGTCGCCGCCGTCTCCAAGCCCATCCTCCCGACGTCACCACCACCATCATCACCATCACAACAACAGGCACCATCACAGGCATAACGAGCAGCCACAGCCTCCTCAGCAGCCTCCGTTGCAACAACAAATGCAACAGCAGCAGCAGCAGCAGCCGCCGGCGCGAAGACACCACAACCACTCGCAGGACTCGGGCAGGTCGAGCGACAGCTCGGTGTCGCACAGCCGCACATCTCTCGAGTCTGGCAGCTACCGGCTACTGGAATCGCCCCACAGGCATCACCACCGCTCGCCTAACCAGCCGCCCCCGCCGCCCATAAGTGCCCAACAGCAGCCGCCACACAGACAGCAGAACGTCGGAGGCGGCACTGGCACTCTGGAGATGAGGTCCCACAAAAGTGGAACGCTGGAAGCTACGAAGAACCAGAAGAGCCTCCCGCCTAGTGAACCGCCACCGCATATGGGGCTGTCCATGTCTACGAGCACGCCGCTCTTCAAGAAAAAGATGATGTTTACAGAGACGCCCAGGGAGAGGCGGGACGTCAATTTGGACTTGGAAATGAGCAAAAATGGAGGTGAGAATACAGTTTTTTTTTTTAAATCACAGGTTAAAATCTTTGATATTCAAATATCTATTTAGGCAATAAAGTATGATAGTAAAAGTCAATTTAAATTGAATTCTGCGCAAATTATTAGATTGGTGCAGTTTAATGAAAGTTTGATGTTTAATTTTAGACGTTTTAAAAGTTATTAATTAATTAATAATTACCGGATGTCGATTTTATTTTTAAAAGGTACTTTTTCGTTTAGTCAATACGCGACAGTTTAACTGGAGAAAGTGAAAAGAAAACTCAATGAAGTCTCAAAATGAAAGACAAGAAAGTATGACCTGAACTAGAGAAAGCTAAAGAAAACAAAACAGTACTCGACAAAAGTAATTTATTCATTTTAAAACCAAGTGATCTTTCAAATAGCCTTAACCTATTTAACATCTTTACATTTTAAGTCCTGAACTATCTGTTTAGTTAGGATTTAACAGAGTTATTCTTTATAAAAATTTTTTTATATTTCTATAATATTTTGTAAATCTAAATAATTTTTTTAACCCCACCAGGCATCAGGAATTCGGAATTTCGCGAGATATTAGAAGCTGCCTTAAGAGGAAAGTACGGTATCCATAAATATGAAATTAGAGTGAAACACTTCATCATATCACTGCAACAAATGCATATTTTCATATATTTTTTTAATACATTTTTTACGACATTCAGTACTGATATGTAGGAAGTGAAAAGCATTTATTTTCATTTTTTTTAACATTCATACAGTTTTTTCGTCACCGCTACTTTAAATCATACTTTCAGTCAATACTCAATCGCAGGTATTCCACAAAGAACTGTGGCGCCTTACAACCTTTAATCCCCAAATCACTTTAAAGAATTCAACTCTGCAACGTTAGAAATTTTAGAAAAATTTTAGAGTTAGTAAATTTTTCTTAGATGTTTAATTAACAAATAGAAATTATATCTTCTAAGGTAATACTTTTATATTAGCCAATAACAATTGTGGAATAGTGCAAGTATAAACATTTCGTAGCACTTGAAATATACACTGGGGATCAAACGGTCAAACTCAATTATCACCACGTTGTCATTGACAATTCATCGTCACCACCTTTTCCGAAATTGTCCATCTAACCATATCTATCTTTCCACAGGCGGTCGAGAAAATCGCGAACGAGAAAACAGCAGGAGTTTGTACAGTCAGCAGCAGCAAGAAGCGAGCACCTCGCCGTACCGCGAATCCGGCAACCCGAACTTTCGCACGCAGGAGCCATCGACGTATCGATCTGGCGGCGACTCCCAGCAACAGAAGTACCGCTCATTGCTCGAGGGCCGAAGCGGTGGAATCGACAGCCGTTATCAGCGAGATCGGGAGCGCGACGCGCACCGTGACCGCGTAAACAGCCTCGACAAGTCGAATCCGCCTTATTACGCAGGTGGCTCCTCCGTACATGGTCGTAATGCAAATAAGCAGCAGAGCGTCGACGGAACGGGAAGCATCGGAAGGAGGCACCACGGTTGTTCCGTCTCGTTGTCCGAAGCCAACGTGAGGGAAATGTATGGCGCTATGATAGCCGAGAGAAACGATCCGAAAAATCTCTCGGTTAGAGGTGTACAGAACGTCGGAAGCAATGTGGCTAAGCAGAGGAGTTTTGATGTCATGGTTGACAGGGAAGCCTGTAGGATGGAAAGAGAAAAGGAGTTTAGGCGAGCGCAGACGTGCAATAATTCTGTAGACAGTGAGTTATATTATAGTATTATATTATATTCTATATTATTAAAGTATTATATTATATTTTTTTTTCACATTTACTACATTATTCATATTGCTAAAATATTTTTTAAAATGTTTACTGCAGTTTCTTATAATTATTACGTGTTTTTTTACAGATACACAACAACCGCTAGCTCGAAGCTATAGCTTCGTTCAGCAACAGAAACAGCAACAGAAGCTCAGTAAGCAGTCATCGCGACGACGTGATCGTGACGATGACTCGATGCACGAGCGTTATCTGATGGCTCAGGGATTGGATCAGTCGCAGCAGAGACTAAGCAGTAACAGTAGTAGTAGTAGTAATGCTAGTGACAGTAGTGGTAGCAATAGTGCTGATGCTGGTGATGATATGGATGAACCTCTTGGCGTGGACGACGGCAAGAAGAAGCGCAGCAACGGAAATCCGAGTCCCCCTCCTTCGCCGTTTTATGGCAATCTCCTTGTTGATGCGGATCATCTGTTGCCGCTTCAGCATTATATATTGCAACAAGCTAAACTTTCTGGTATGTTTGTATAATAATGAACTCAAATTGACTTCAATAAATTTAAAAAAAATGAGGAAATAATTCTCGATTATTTTGAATAGGTTGTTATAAATTTGGTGATCCACTCTTAGCAGAAGAGGGTGACGACTCATTAGATGAAGAGGGTGGAAGAAGTACTGAACATCATGGTAGAGGAGATGATGATTCTGATGATCAATTCGCAGATGACGAAGCGGCTAGTAATCAAGGAGATTCATCCAGTCAAGAATACCTTGAAGATCATTATGCAGGTAAATTTGTAATTTATTGAAATTTGAGATACTATTTGGAAGTAAAAGTACTATTCAAAAATTTAATTTATTTTCTATTTCAATTACACATTTTTTCAGTTAAAAATAATTAAACAGTTACTAAGCGAATTTTTTTCAATTAAAAAATGTATTTAATTTTTGTTACTTTCCAGATTTAGGCAACTACGATACAGCAGGCTTAGCTACTTACTACAACACCGCGGATACTCTTACCAGGCCTCAAGCCACTCCACCCCCACCTCCGAATATCGTCTCCCAGGTGGAAGCACGCGAAAATATTATAGCCACGAGACCAATTTCTCTACCCACACCAACCGTTATAACAGGCCGTAGTGGTGGTGGCGAAGGTGGTGGCGGCGCTCTTCGTGGCTTCGGTTTAAGCGGATTGAGTGGTACCTGCGTAGATACAACGGACTATGATGAAGCGCGCAAAGACGATGGTGGCAGTGGGGATATCGAGAAATACGCCCAGGATAATCTCAACCTAAACTGCGGAAGACCCAAGGGATTGAGGCTCCTGTTTCGTAAGAAGTTTAGCGTAAGGGATATTTTAAGTTGGAGCAAGGACCCTATACCGCAACCCATGTTAGCTATCGTCGATGGCGAAAAACTTTTAAAGCGTGAAGCTTGTAATCTTTTCAGACTTGTGCAGGTTAGTATTTATTTGATTTTACAACAACAGTTATATAAAATTTAAGTAATTACATATTCCTGGGGCGCTGCCGCGCCGCTTGATTTTTTATTTACTTCTTTGCAAATTTAGTTATAAAATAAAGTAAAATAAAATTAAATAAAATAAATATTTTATGATTTTACAGATTGTATTTACATTAATTTATCTTTGACTCTTTTTATATTTAAAATTTTATTTTAAGTACAGTTATCCTTTTAAAACATTAATATTGATTATCAATAGTTAGCAGTGATTATTCATTTAACGTAGTGACACTGTCTTCTTTCAATTGCTTTTAAATAGACATTAACTACTATTAGTGAGTACTTTCATATTTTTTAATAAGAGACTAAATTACCTTGCGTAAAAAGAATCAAATTTCGAAATTTAGAAATAGAATATTGATAGAATTTCTCTTAAAAGTATATCTAATATTCGTAAAAGTTTTATTAAGTTTATTTAATTTTATTTATATTGGAAAAAAATTTATAAATAGTTATAACAAAGATTTAAAGATAGATTATATATTACAAAAGTATGGATGTCAAAATACAATATTATTTATTTTTTAGGTGTATATGGGCGATCGTAAAGCTAACGTTGGTATGACACTGGACGGCGTTGCAATGGAGATAGTTAATACTGCTTATTCTAAGCCACCACTTCGCGATGAACTTTATTTGCAAATCTGTCGACAAACAACTGAAAATCCGCGAAAGGAAAGTCTACGTCGAGGTTGGGAACTCATGGCTGTCTGCTTAGCCTTTGTGCCTCCAAGTGCAACGTTTGAACCTTATCTCGAAGGTTACATGAATAGGCACCGGGATCCAAATTTCCAGTTTCCCGAGGTAGCTAAATGGCCGATTCATGTACAGGTTAGTCACTATGCGACAGTAGCCTGCAGAAGGTTGCAAAGGATTGGGGCACACGGCAAGCGGCAGCCACGAAAGACTACTGCAGAGGATATCGATCAAGCAAGGGTAAGAAACATTTTTCTTTATAAATGCTAAAAAACTGAACTCGTTTTTAAATAAATAATTTTCCATTTTTTTGTCAGATTCAAATTTTCCGTGCTTCTATGTTCGGAGCGACGCTATCCGAAGTAATGGCTTTGCAGCGTGATCGTTTTCCACAACGCGAGCTCCCGTGGATTCAGACAACTCTAACGCGCCAGGTTCTGATACGCGGAGGAACGATGACCGAAGGTATTTTCCGCGTGTCAGCCGATGCCGACGAAGTGAATGTGCTCAAGGCTCGTTTGGACAAATTCGAGGACGGTGCGATACTTGCTGCATCGCAGGATGCCCACGCGCCAGCCTCGCTTTTGAAACTGTGGGTGCGCGAGTTGTACGAACCTTTGATTCCTGACTCCTTCTACGCTGAATGCGTTAGCATGAGACACGATGACACCGAAGCGTCGGCGGCAAATGTAGCGGCACTTGTCGAGCGATTACCCGAGTTAAATCGAAGAGTGCTATGTCACCTTATACACTTTTTACAGGTTGGTCTTGCGAACATTTTAATTTTATGACGTTTTGTATTCTGACTTAATATTTAAAATAAATTGCAGATATTCGCTAGACCAGATGTTGTAGCACGAACAAAAATGGATGCCAGTAACTTAGCTATGGTGATGGCACCAAACATCCTGAGGTGCACCTCACAGGATCCTCGCGTAATTTTGGAGAATGCCCGTAAAGAAATGGCCTTCGTCCGAACGATGATCGAAACTCTAGAGACAGGATGGGTAGAGGACTTGCACTGACCTATCGATGACCTCTAGAAGAATACTCTAGACCACTATGCCAAATGAATCCGCTGTATATTCATTATTTATCACTTATTATTATCATCATGATTGCGGTTTTATTGTCACTATTTTGCGATACGCGAGTAAGGCAAATTATTTCTCTCTTTGCTTCGATGGAAGGATAAAAAATTTTATTGTAATTACGATGAGGAAAATTAAATATGGCAGCAGCGACAGAGGCAAGCGTTGTACAAATTTTGTAAACGTAAGAGCAATAGCGATGTGCAACTTATAAAGTTTCTCTGCAATAGTAATCTATAGTATCATTTAATAAGAATGATAAAGCGTGAAGACAATTTTATTCGACGTGGGGCTTACCCAGAAATTTCAGTTGTACTGAAAAAAAAAGATTGAGACCACACATGTTCCTCGCTCGCTTAAACTACACGAAAGAGAAAAGTATTTTTAATGCAGCGAATGCTTCCTTTTTATTTTTTGCATTTAACGCATTCCCTGTTCGCACGTAATATAATATATACATATATATTTTTTGAAAAAAGCCACTGCAGTAGTAATGAATTTTCACTATTTCACTTGTTTTGCTCCTTGTACTTACGATAAAAGTTTTTCGCTTATTTTGAGTTCAGAAAGAGGGGGTTATTTGAGTCATTCTCGTCATGTGGCAAACTCATTACTTAAAACACATTTTTACTCATTGTGCATATACAGAGGTTGATAATGTTAAAACAAAAATATTTCACTTGGTGAGATTAATCCTCCGATCATCGTTTCATCACCTTCCTATTTATTATTTATATAACGAAGATTATATGTTGTATACTAGAGATTATTAGATTTTTATTATGTACATCGCTATAAAACTTATATATATAGATATATATAAAAGTATATATATATAAATATATATATTTTAACGCCCCCTTGTTACCGCGCGCGCGTCGAACGCGGATATGGCTTTTTTACTCGAATCGATTGTTAAATCTCGTGTAACATAAAGTGGTAAAGGAAAGAAAACAATATGTTACCGTGTATAGCTGCACCCTGCGAGGGCTTTTTGTATTTAAGCGACGAAGCAACGTGTATAACGTATGAAGTAAACATAATGCGAAGGATTAGCAAGCCATAATCGATGTGTTTTCATTCTTTTTTTTTTATTTTATTGTATTGATATTTTAATTTGTAAAAAATCATCTTTCCTTGTCATTTTTCCAAAGAAAAACAACTTTTTCTCTCTTTTACGTGATTTGTTAATTCTTTTTAGTTTTAAAATGATTTTTAACTAACAAAGTTTCTTTTAGTACATTTTCCTTTTGTAAAAAAAGGATCGAGAGTTTGTACATAGAGTTCCACTTGCTGTGGAGAAATATAACAATAAAGAGAAGCATTTTACTTCGAAGATCTTTAAATTATTAACTATAATAGTGTATCACAAATGCTAACGCTATGAAAGACTTGTTAAAATGTAATTGTATAGAACGTACAGAGCTACCGTACAAAAAAATTCATATGAAACGTATCTTACTTATGATTTAGAAAGTACACGATGAATATCGCTTATGATGCTACATTTTGTATAAAAATAATTTTTTGTTTTGAGCTGTACAGAGTTCTATGAAAAAGAATAGTAATGCATTCATGACGATTAAGGTTTAATTATTGTGACGAACAAAAATTCCAAAGACATTCGAAATACTCTTTCGAATACTCGTTTGACTAAGTTTTAAATAATGTTCTGTGACGTTATTTCATTTAGTAATTAGATGATTTCGTGTAGTGATTTGTTTTCGTATGATTCCTTATGGCGGATTATTAAATCGAAATACGTATAGGAGTTTATACTTCTTATATGTATATAAAAAAATTGTATCGTTAATTTAACTACCTTTTTATAGAACTTTAAATAAATCTTTTTATTTTATTCATCAAAAATGGCGATTTTATTTCTCTTGACAAAACCGTAAGTAAGAAGTATAATTGTAACTATTTTAGATTTTCAAAATTCACTTCAAGCCGTTTCAATATTGAATTTAAAAGAATTTTAATGACTTATAAAATTTTAAATTATATAGTAAAAGAAATATAAAACGCTTTTAAGAACACCAATTTTTATGTCAAACATTTTAGTAAAAGTTAAAATACTAAAAGATTTAAATGACCCTTGAAGATAGCAATTTTATTAAAACTAATCTGCAAACATTTTAAAAGTATGTACATAATACAAGCATATCATATGAAAAGTTTTAATTAACACTGGTTTGGTTCATCATTAAACCACTTGAAGGGTTTTGTCCACTTTTCATAAATCTCGGCGCAGCTCGCTTTATCGCTAAGTCTTGGTCTTCTAGTTGTACGACTTAGTCGCATTATTTATGAGATTTACAGTATAGAAAATATTAAACTAAATATTAGCGAAAGACTTTAAAAGCGGATCTGCCGCACAATAAATCTACGTCTGGCTGTTATGGCTTCTTTAGAAATATATGAAAAAAAATTATTGTTCATTCAATCGCTTTTTCTTCAATAAAGAAATGAATGAACAAAACCGCAAAAATTATAAAAACTTTCTCTCTTCCGACAATAGGCGAAATCAATCTTTCAATAATGAAACAATTTTTATTTAAGTTAACTGCATTTTTTGAACGAATATTTCTGATTTTTCTGTCAAGTTACTGTAAAATACACTATTTAATTAATAAAAAGTTATTTTTTTATTTCAATTGAATTTTTTAACGAACCACTGTTACGTTTTTGTCCAAGAGAATTAGTTACGTATATTACGAGTTTTATCTGTAAAGAAAAATATTAGAAACAATAGAAGAGCAAAAAAAATTTATACAAATACCTACATCATCAAAATAAATTCTATTCTAGTAGAAGATAAAACATGAATATTTAAAATGTTGGAGGATTGTTCTGAAAGTGTACTGTTCAACTGCAATATCTTATTGTTAAGTAGTAACTAGAAGACCTTTGAATAAAATGCAATAATTATTTTGTAAAATATTTTGTCAGATAATTTTTTGTAGCTTGGTTAAACCTCATTATTTTTACATGAAATTTATTACATTTATTTTTTTCTTAGATTATTTACTACATGATTTTACTACAATTATTTTTTTTTTGTAATTATTTACTACATAAATTTATTACAATTATTTTTTTAAAATAATTTACTACATGAATGCCGTTGACATTTTTTAAAATTGTGTTCCAACGGTAGTGTCAAACTAAGTGACAAAATGGCTTGAAAATTTTACAGATTATCACCATATATATTCTTAATTACCAAAATTCTCTTCAGATAAAAAAAAAACATTTTTGTTAAAAACAAACGAATGATAAGGCTAGAGTAATTTTTGTTGTTTGAAATATAGGTATTTTATGCTCTTTAAAATGCTTTTTGTTCGATTGAAGTATCTCAATCCTATCATTAAAAAAAATTAAAATTAAATTTTTCGAAAATAAAAAATTGTCGATAAAACGAAAACGAATAAGCTAAACAAAAAAAGAATTTTTTGCCGCTATCATAACGTATATTGGGTTACATAAAATTACATAAAATTCAATGTTATTAAGCTGCGTATGGAAAATATCCAATTTGAAATGAGTTACATTATTATTTATTTATATAAATTATAAAAAGGAATAACATATTTTGAAAATATATTTTATAATTTTGCAATATTATTTATTATTATTAACAGGTCATAAATAATAAATAAAACTATAATTATCATTACAAAAATACTTATTTTAGTTCAAGCTAAAAATAAATGTCAAAGTGTTGATTTTCATAAGAGTTCTTCAGATGAAGCTAGTGATTAGAATAAAAATGGAGGAATTAATGATAAAGATAAAAATAATGAAAATGAAATTGCAGGCAACTCAATACAAGAGTGCGCGGCGAACTCTTGCACCAACTTACGCAATGCACGCAAATATATGGAAGTATGTTTTAAAGAGTGGCCACTACGTGGCCCAGCGGTGTATCGAGCGCACTCGCGAGAAGACTTAAGGTAGTACCCTCGACTAAATCTAGCGCTTACAAAAAAATCTGTATCTTTAAATTTTTATATAAAAAGCGTCAGGGCTGTTAAACAATTGAGCACAACTTTGTTCTCCCAGATTATTTTGCAATTTCCCACGGTAGATTTATAG
>JAWWEO010000001.1:23805770-23827743 GCA_035582975.1 Ormyrus labotus | reverse complement strand
CGATCGATATTTTAATAAATAAATATTTAAATACCGGTGTCTGATTCAAATGCGCGCGAGCAAAGTACGATATTATATATTATAAATATCAGAAGGTTTACTGTCCAGCTAACTTCACGGTATGCTAGAAAACGATTTTCAACTACATTATATTACTATATATATAGCTTGTGTGTGGCCAACTTCAGGGTCCTAACATTTTTCAGGCTGGGGAAGAAAAATAAAACGTGATTTTGAGCATTTTCGAATTAGGCACTCGTGTATTTTGAATTGAATACCTTTTTTGTCGATATTTTTTTTGGAAATCATAGTTTAGCTATAAATATGATGGATATACCAAAAATAGCTTAGGAATAATTTTGCTAAGCATTATTTTTTTGATAATGAAAAATGTGAACATGAAACGAGAAGTAAATAGTGATGATACGGGTGCCGCGTCTTCTGCTTCTCAAACTCGCTTCCGAGGCACTACCGTGTCACTGGTCACTGAATATTATTATTAGAACATATACATAAATTATGATATTAGTGTTTGTCATTAAAAGCTGTAATCTGTAACGAAGTTCGTGAATCGTTATTGCAAATCGTTATCATGATAAATTATCACCTGAAGGGGCGCACGCGATAACGCGGAAAAATTAGTCAAACCAAAATTGCATTTTTTGGGGAATTATATGTAAGCATTTTTTTTGTAACGTCTTTTTTGTACGCGGAAGTGCTAACGCGAAAGAGATTTGATTTGAATACAGTTTATTTGCTAAGGTTTTTTAAAACCGTATAGCATTAAAATAATACATGATGTAATGTACATGAGATAAAATAAAATAAATTTGTGACAATTTGTACATGTAATAAAAATTTACAATTTCGCGAAACATATGAGTAAGTATAACATAAAATAAATTAAAAATAAGCAAAATAAGGATGTCACAGAGGTAGTCGCATATATAAATAATAGTCCGGCGCAGTTTTCTACATAGATTTTCAAGTTGTCTGGGAACATTTAAGTTGAGGAAACTTGCAGCATAATTTTCGCGATAATAGTGAACGCAATAGAATAGCATCGGCCATTAGGTGAAATGCTGGGAGAGGGAGAGTATACGCCGTATTGTTTTAGCGCGCGAAAAAATTTCGGGGAAAAATGAGATTTTCCCGGAAACGTCCCAGTACGAGGTTCAAAAATAAAATTAGCCAAAACGTTCTTTTCAGGGTTTTATTAATACTTGTAAAAAATAACATTTTTCCTTGTCACTGTTTGAAGAAATCTTACTTTTTTCTTCTGTAAGTCGTTGATTTTTTTGTATATAGTAAACAAAAACACTTAAAAATAATTCACTCTTTAGTATTTTCTGTAAAAAAAGGAGGATACAATATTTGTACAAAGTACGAATAGCCGTGAGAAAATAATACAAAAATGCATCTTTATCTTCGGCAGTTTTAAATTATTACAATAATATATCACATATTCTAACGTTTCAACGCTATGAAAGACTCGTTAAAACGTAATTGCAGATATATAATAAACGGACAGAGCTACAGTACAGGAAAACAGCGATGTATGTATTATGTACTCGACAATTGTTTAATTTTGAAATACCTAAGAAAGGTACCTCGATGTTTTTAACCTATACATAACGTTTTTAAATAATGCTTTGTAAAATAGAAATTATGTGAAGAAGTTTGTAAAAATAATGAATTTAAAGAGATATTAATTAGCACGAAATTATAAAAATATGATATTCAAACTTGAGTAAAATTGCTTACCCAACAAGTAAAGATGTTTCTTTTCTCGCGAATACTTTTTGTGCTTATTTATATACATACATTATGCAAACTTTACTATAATCTACTTTAGCTTGATTATTAAATGAAAATTTAATATTGTTAAATTATTAGTCTGAAATATATTACTTACAAATATTTATACTGGTTATATGAAATGTTTAAAAAATTGTGAAACTTACAACACTAAACATAATTATTTACAAACATTATCTAAAACTGTATAAAAATCTGTCTTCCATTAATAATTGTTTTTTTTTTAAATTTAGATCTAAAGTACATATATATTTTCGCTTATGTTTAATAAAGGCCTAAGCGTCTTATAAAACACGCTTAATTGACTTTGATTATCCATGCCTTACATTTAAGTAGTACCCAGCTCTGTTTGACTATAAGTTTAAGTAACATGATAACAATGGTAAGTACGCTTTCTAGCTTTGAAATCATTTACCACGTAAGAAGTATTAATCTAAACTTGTCTACAAGCAACAAAACGTTTGATTTTTTACAAATCGATGATTACCGTTTTACCGTAATCAAAACGATCGTCAATTAATGCAGTGTGCTTTGTTCTCTGAATCTTTCCAACCGGCACTGTTAAACATTCCCGTTCCGTTGAGTATCTGAACTCCCGCCCCCAGCTTCAAGCTTTCCAAAACAGTGTCCAGATAATCGTCGAAATGATTCAGGGCACAAGCACACAGTACAACCATCCAGGCGGACGAGGCCAGTGCGGAACGCAGCAGCAGCAGCAGCAGCAAAGAAGCTCAGAACCGCCAGTATATACCGTTAGTGCAGTCGAGTTATTTACAAGATTTACAAGGGTTACAGCGTAACGTATGCGGATCACATTAATACTAGGTCGCAGTGGGAGGCGTCTCTCGGCGTCCGGCGATCAGGTTGCCGAAGCTCCGCCTGCCGGTTGTCGTCAGCAGTTGTCGACGAACGAGGCCGTCGAGCCGCTGGCGATTTCCGCGTAGTCGCTCCTTCCCGAGGAGCAGAGCTTGCTGGAGAAGTCCGTCTCTCGCTTGCTGGAGAAAAAAAAAACGTTTTCGCCATGTAGTACGGTTATTCGGAGATTTTCACTTTTGACGCAGAGACAAAATTTTTAAATAAAAAACTTACCCCCTGCCCGGCAGTTCCATAATGTCGACGACGACGCTGTTGACGTAGAGCCGATCGTTACACCAGAAGAAGCACAGCGACCGCGGCTGCAGCACGTCCATGTCGTACGCCCAGGACAGTTCCACTCTCCTGATTTTGCCGATTTCACCGGTGGATCCGCCCGGATGAGCCACGACCATTCGCGTCGTCGTGCCGTGCTCGAGCTTCATGTACCCGCTGAGCGACGAGTCAAAGTTTATTATTATTGCGATCGACGCGCAGTTAGCGAATGAAATTACGCGCGAAACGAAATTTACCTGGGAGTCAAGTCCATGTTGCGTATCACTCCGTTGTCCGCGTGGAGCGTGACTTTCATGTAGCCCTGCACCCAGCTTTCTGCCGTGGGTGGCCTGGCCAGGTTGATTGTTATTCTGTAGTGCCGTCCTGGAAAAAAAACGTCGTAAAAAGTCCGTTAGGAGCTCTTAAAATTCCTCGCTCTTTCTCTCTTGTTTGCGAAACACCGTTGTTTGGGTTAAAGTTTCGAATAAGATGGCACTCTGCGATTGTGAATTGTAAATATTTCTCTTTGTGCAGCAAACTGATTTTAGAAATACCTTTGTAATTTTCTTTGTCGATTATCTATATTACACTTTTAATATCGCACGTATATAATTCAAGAAACGTGTTCAGATTAATATGCGAATCGCTCGCCTCAATTTCCCGATTATCCGCAGCGGTTTCGACAAAAAATTCAATCGAGATAAAAAAAAACCGTACTCACTGCAATAAGGATCGTCCTTCCCCGTCGAGAAGAAGAACTTGGACCCGAGCAGGGCCGACACGTCCTGTCCCATCTGCTGCCTCCTCACCAAGGCGGGACTGCTGTCGGCGTGGTACCCCATTATCCCGCAGCTGAGGCTGTTGTTGCTCTTGCAGGAGAAGCACTCGCCGCGCAGGAAGCTGGTGTAGCTGCCGCACTCGTGCGCCACGTACTGGCACTTGCTGTTTATGCTCTCGATGAAGAGCTTGATGGCGCGCACGTGGTTGCAGGCGACGAGGACGCGCGAGGCCTCCTCGAGGCCCTCGCGGATCAGGGTGAGCGGCAGGGAGGGCGTCGTCTCGCTGAGATCGGTGCAGCCCGGCTGCTCCTTGCCGTTGTTCGGATAGAAGTCCAGGTGGCCGCACGGCTGGCTCATGCCGTACCCTGGAAGACCTTTTGCGATTTATTCGCAGGTGAATATGGCGCAACTTGCGGCGGGTGCACGTCGAGTTTTAAGAAGTGTATTATAGGTTTCGTTTGATTTATTGTTAAGCGATTTTCTGGAAGAGTAACGGCGCCGAGGCTTTGACACGACGTGGGAAACCTTTCACTAATGTATTATTGGATGAAAGCCAAACTTATTATTGGATCTACGTAGCTATATTTCATTTAGAATTTTCATGCTGTGCGCTAAGACATATACTTTCTTAGAACGCGTAAGAGTATTTTTGCCGCTTTCCTTTAAAGATTTATTGGAATTAAGAAAATTCCTGGCTAAAGAGATAGAGTGTACAGCTTTCTTCGGAGAAATAAAAACTCGCGACTGAAAAAGATCTTGAGTTTCCGCAAAAACTTTACAAACCAAAGTACCTAAGAAGAAGATGCTTTTGCCGTCGGTGTGGATGACGTCGACGAGCTGCGCGTCCGTGTAGTCCAGTCGCAGGTGGCTGGGCATCCCCTGGAAGTACGGCTCGGCCGGATCGAGTCCGGTGATGCGGCCGATGTTGCCGTTGAGCTTCTCGCCGGCGTATCCGGCGGTGTGGGCGCCGAGACTGTGACCGATCAGGTGCACGTCGCTCGGGTCCAAGCCGTAGTTGTTCTGCAAAAGTCATTGGTTCGAATGAATAATGCTGCGATTGAGCGTAAAATTTAAATACTTGAAGCGTTAATCCGAATTAAAAAACATTTCAAGATTTGTAAAACTTGCATATTATATACAGAAGTAGCTATAGGCGCAAATACGCTTTTACATCAGAATTTCAAACAGATGATATACCCCGTCGGCGATAGAGCGAAATTTCCCACGGCCGACCCAGATCGGCGACGCGATCGGGTCAGAGACGCCGTTACGCACTTCCCGCTGACCCAGAGAGGCCCCCTCCCGATTAACCGTAAGGGACACACGGCTCACCTGGAGATGCTTGATGAGATGCGCGATCTCGAGGCCGACGAGGCGCGTGTTGGCGGTCGCCTGCGTGTAGAGCGGCAGGCTGCCGCCCGCCCAGTCGACGATTATGACGTTGTAGTCGCCGTGCTTCAGCAGCTCGTTCCTCATCTCCTGAAAGCGAAATCAGAGGGGTCTGCGTAAGTCGGCAGCCGGGGGGAAGCTTACGAAACACCGGACCGGTCGAATCGATCAACGCTTCTTGTTTTTTTTCTTTGTTTTTTTTTGTCTTTTCGCGCTGGATTTATGGCCTTTTTTTTTTTTTTTTTTGATGGGCAGATGGATATGTTATCGCGGGCTGCGGTAAAAATTTTATAGTGGAGCTTTTCATTATATTATTTATTTCGCGGCATTGGGTAACGAATTGTGAGATTGTTTCCAGGATTTATTTTAATAATAAATTATTGTTTCATAGTTAATGTGCACTGTTTCGAAATGTTATAAAAATATATATACATTTTTTTCAATACAATTATAGCTCGAGCGTTAATCATATCTCCGCTTTTATATTTTTGATCGATCGCATTAGCATTATTCTAATTTTTCCGCTTAATGACGTTAATTTCTTTTTGACTGGCCTACTCGGAACAATACTAACGTCTACTCAAGTTCCCTTACACGCGACGATACATCTCATTTCCTGCATGCATAAACTCCTTTGTACAAAAGCATTTTACCGCGCGTTTAATTCGAACCTCCTTTCCTCTTAAATTACGTCACCGAGTTTTCGAGCAATTTATTTAAAAACCACCCCCTCCCAGATTGAGCTTCGACCGAGCCTCCGCTCCCGTTCTGACGTAATTCGCGAGCGAGTAATTATTCCCCGCGCGTGCACTTAGTTAGAAATTCCGGATACAGAAAGAAGTCTCTCGTGAAAGAAAAAAAGAAGCCTGGATTCCGCGCCTCGTAAAGCCGCGGCGCAATTTGCATTTAATTACGGGCGGATGAGAATTACATGCACTTCCGCGCGCCATTTGATACATATTGGCGGGACTCCTCTCTCGGTTTTTACGAGAGGCCCGACGAAACGCGCCGGTTAACGAAGAAAAGAGGTGCGCGCGCAGGAAGTGTACGCGAAAAAAATTCGGTAATCGCGCGGCGCGGCCCGACGTGGCGGCGTAAAGCCGCGAAATTGCTTCCTGATTTTGCGCGATGATTTTTAAACGGCGAGCCGCTCTGGCGTCTTTCGAGTTCTCGCCTCTCGAGATTGTTAGCGCATTACTTTTTTTACGGTCAGCTGCACCTTTGTGAACTCTGCTGAAAATTGTTTACTTTTTATTCGTTAATCGCGTCGGGGAAACTGGGCAGTCGGAGTAAAAGTCGCAGGAGTAAGTTTAAATTGAGGCGCGACTATTATATTACTTTTTTTTAATCAGATGCATTAAATTACAGTTGGTAGGCCTGCATTGATTTAATAACTGCTTGTTAAAGTACTTCAATGTCAAATTAAAAATGAAAGCTCGGGCCAAATTAGAATTTTCGAGGCCAGCTCATTTTTGTCGTGACGTTTTTTCATAACTAAAGTACACATAGTGAAGAAACGTACTTGAATAATTACAAAAAATTATATTTCGCTCGTAATTTGCGACTCAGAAACTGTTGATTATTCAGCGTCATAAAATTCTCTCGTACTTTTCGAGGAAAGTTTTCTGAATTGCAACTTTCATTTTGCGTTTCTCGTGAATTGCTAAAATACGAGGTCCCAAGAGATATTTAACGAAAAAAAGAAACAATTATTTACTTTTGAATTAAAGCGGCAGCATTCGTTTTACAGCGCGCACTGATGAAAAGTTAATGGCGCAAAAAATTGTACTTTTTTGTATTATTC
Source organism: Ormyrus labotus (assembly GCA_035582975.1). NCBI lineage: Eukaryota > Metazoa > Arthropoda > Insecta > Hymenoptera > Ormyridae > Ormyrus > Ormyrus labotus. The sequence continues at coordinate 23,820,825 of JAWWEO010000001.1, read as the reverse complement.
ATAAATTTCAATAATCAGGACAATTACCCGCAGTAAAATTTCACTTTCAAAGGCGATCTTATCAATAAACATTTTTCATTTCGTTATAAAAAAAAAACGGCTGCAAATAGAAGCGTCCATAAATTAAAAAAAAGCAGCGGATAATTTCAATACATCTCGGATTCTCGGAACGAAGAATCCGATCAGCTCTGCGAGATAAGCGTTACGGTCATTACACTGTATAAACATCGGAATTCCAGCGGTGCTCGAGCTTAATTCAAAGCGCGAGAATCAGTCTCGAGACTTGCCGATTGCAAAATTAAAATGAATGCCTCTCACCTTCACCCAGTTGCTGAGCGGCGTGTCTATGAATCCATGTATAATGAACTTCGTCTTGCGTTTAACGCTAAAGTTCGACCGCTTGATCGACTTGTCCTTTCCTACGGTTAATACTTGGCCCTGCAAGAAAAAAAAAAGAACGGGGTGATTATAGCGGAGTTGTTAATAACGCCTGGAGAGGCGACAGTTTTCTTCTGAGTGTTTTTAAATGAGCCTCGAACGAACGATCGGCTTCGAATTTTTTTTTTTCCAGTTTTTTGCTGTTAATGTTAGGCAACATTTTTTCGACGTGAGAAGTCGTTAATTTCTAGGTAATGAGGTGCTTGACCTTTTAGTATTAGCATTTTGCGTACTTTTTCGCAGACTATACATGTGCAACAAATATTCGTTAGTCTAAACGCAACGTCAATCATTAGTATATCGAACTACTTTGTTTGAAGTTAATTGTTTGCATCAAATTAAACATTTATTAATAAAAAATAACGCCAGATTTCTAATAACGTATAAATAACGCATCAGCTTTTAAAAATGCAGAATTAAAACATTTATAAAAACTGTTTGTTTTCAATTATTTGTCCACATAAAAATAAGACACCATCTATTAAAAAAAAAAAAAAAAATAAAAATAAATAAAACACCCTACAAAATAAGTAATAAATGTAATAATTATGTTGGGATTTAAAAGCTCAATAAATAAAACAAAAAAATAATCATGCTATACACGTACGTGGGTGATATTCTGAGCATGCTCTTATTTGAGTAACTCACTTTTTTTCTATTATCTATTATTAAAGAATCCTAAGCAAGTTTTTACTGGATTCTAAAAAGCTTTGATTTCTTATTTGGTACAAGTATTGTAGTATATTATTAAACTTATTAAAAATCTTCGAATGAATTTTAAAGTTGAGAAGAGTGTTTAAACATAAAATTAAAAATTATAAGTCATAAGAATTACTTAAATGCTATTAATATTTAATTTCTTATATTAACAATTCATTGTTCATTTTTCGAAATCTAAAAATTTTTATGCATTTTTGAAAAAATTACGATTATCGTTTACAAATTATAATTAGCTTAATTTTCATTTTTAACTTTTTTTACATTGAAATACTTATTCTGTATCATCAATATATTTATGTATTTAGTTTTATTTTTATTTTTATTTTACAAAATATACGAGTCTTTTATTATAAAATTATGATTAAAATGTTTAATGTGATGTAAACATTAATCGATATTCCAATTGGAAATATTTTTAAATGAACTATTTAATCTCACTTTATTCTTCAAGAGAGAAAAAAAACATATATTTATATATTTATTTAACGATTTTTTTTTATTATTTGTAATTTAATTGCTTGTTGACGTGATTTCGGAAATGAAATATTTCAATTTTAAATATATGTCTACCAGTAGAATACATATTCTTTCAGTCAATACCTTCATTTCTTTACCAATAAAAATTTATTATTTACAACTTCAATGCTTCGAAACGCTTGAAATAAAAATCCAATAATTAGCGAAAGCGAGCAAAACGTTTTCGGCAATCGTAAACCCGCAGCAATCAAAAATTAATAATCTCTGTAGTCCACCCTGTTAAACCGACACTCTAAAATCTTAATTAAACAGACGCACTGATGATTTGGATCCAGTGCACTTCCTGGATCGAATGAAAGTGGAAAATCACGAAGTTTTCTCGAAATAAAAGCATCGAGCGATAAGCCGCCGAAAGAAAGAAAAAAAATCTTTCCGAGAGAAGCATCAAGATTTAAATTAATCATAGCTGCAGGTAATGAGAGCGATGGGAGAGCCGCACTGATTTCCTTCGCGAGAAGTAAGTAGCAGGAAGGATGAGAGCGCTGAACAAATCTGATTTATTGACTAATTGAGATTCGCGCTTTCATTAAACGTTCCATTTAACCTATTTTACATGTAAATGGTGCTCTTGACCGGGTACAGTTGATAAGTAGAGTGCAGATTTTAAAATTTAATATTAATCGATGAAAAAATTTTAATTATTCCATCGCGTGAGTTTAGGTGTTTACATATTAATAATGTATAATTTTTCAATTTATTAAAATCCTAAATTTTAAATCGACGAAACCACATTGACGTGCATCGATCGCTTGACGGTCGTAAACAAAATTGCATAAAATCTCTTTCGCGTACATAAATATAAAAAAAAGTGCCGTCTGATATTAATTATGCCAAGGATGAACCTTTCTCAAATATTGTACGGTCAACTTGTGCACGCCGATTTCACAAATAAAACGAAACGATACACTGGCGCTAAACTGCAATTCCAGATCGTATTAAGGACAGATCGGCAAATCGAGAAGAAACGCATGATGATGAACTTACTTCGGTGGGATTTTCATTGGTATAAAGGATAAACCGCGTGTTGATGACTTCCCGCGGCAGGGGAAAGACGTTGAGCGGCCGGTGAATCAGGTGGTACCAGCTCCTGGTGATGTTCAGACAGCCCAGTTCGTCGTAGCAGCGCGTCTCGTTCTCGACTGCGAATATTGAAGCAAAACCTTAGAATTCAGGGAGGTTCCGGAACTTTCGGCGCGAGGCGCTTTTGCATCGTGCCGCCACGGATTTTGCAACGGAATCCCGAGAAGTGTCGCAAGGGCGGCCACTGTCGCATTGAACAATAAATAACAGTGGTAATAAAAAAACGCTAATTGAGTCTGCGGTTCCGTTAGTAATACATTATTATTGCCTGCTTAATTCATATTTCTCTCTCGATTCGGATTAGCACATAGCTTTGCGCAGGGATAATGGATGTTTTGCACAAGCAGCTTTTTTTTTTTGTAGAGTAATCAATTTATTGAATGAATTAAAGCAAATTATTTTTTAAAATAAGTTAACATGTGTATGTGTTGGCTTCGTCTGCAGATAAATTACTAACATGTTTAAATTTGCTCTACTGTTATTATTTGCATTTTGTACTGAAAAACTTAAGTGTGATTTTGATTTAAATTTTTGAAGTAACTGACTATAAGACAAATGTATAAGTTCTACTCTTATAATATTGTGGTTTAATCATCTGTAAATGTAGGAAGATTTTTAAATACATAATAATACGTTAGCGCTATGATACATGATTTCAAACAATAGACTGTAAATTTATATGCAATGATTTTGTACTAAATTGAGATGTTACAACGTTTATCTGCTTTATTACTGCATTTTTTGCTTTTTAGTAACCATTGATTACGGATAAAAAAAACTAGCTGCTTCTTAATTATCCTGAACAATGAGCTTTTAAAATTAATAAGGTTAACTGTAGGAATCATAGTTTATATCTACTTTGCATGTATTAAACATTTACATTACAAAATGAGCATAAATTCAATAGGAAGACTACGTCAATTCTCATTTTATCAGTGAAATAAATTAATTACTCTACTTTTACTTGCATACTTTAATTTGTCAAAACATAATTCAACATTGCACAATTAAAAACAACCCAAGTTAAAAAAGATCCGGTGAATGCAAATTGTTACGTTATTCCCAAAATTATCTACAGGTCGCGAATAGCGTGCAAACCAGCAGGTAGAAAATACTCACAAGGCAGCCAGGGAATGTTGACTTCTATCCGGTCGCTGCGCGCCCATTGCCACGGGTCCAGAATTCCAGCGGAGCAGATAACAGGAGCCAATGCCGCGAGGAGCAGTACCAGAGCTCCTTCGCATTCGGAGTTTCCTTGTTTCCTCACGCCTCTCCTCCTCATCCTGCATAAATATACGATCTCTTTTTAACTCTTTTTTTTTCTCCTTTATACGTATTCTGGTTCAATGTTTGTTTCGTTTAAGCGCTATTTGTGAAACTATGCGTATAATGAGCTTACGTAAAATTTTGATAAAAAAAAAAAAATATATAGCCGGGATGAATATTTATGGGAGTTTGTATAATGTATCGGGTGTAGAAAATATGTTTACGAATCGCGGATTAGGATTTTATAAATAATTTATCGCGGAATTAGAATAATTTATCGTTCAGCTTTATTACTAACATTTTCAACATCCACGTCAATTTTAATTCGCGTGAAAAATTATTAAAATCAAGTAAATTTACAAAGCAGAGCTAATGCACTTGACGGGCAGGACTTTCTACACTGGATTCGTAAGCAGCCTTGACTTTCGTAACTAAAGGTCGAGGGCTCGATATTCCTAACTGTGTCGACATTACTTATATTGAATTCCGGATAATATCTACGATCCTACGAAAGTAAATCCGTTCTAAGTGATGAGTTATGCAGGTCGGAAAAGTACATATAGTTATATCACTGACTTTTATGTTCGACTTAGAAATTAGCTAAAAGTTTCCATTTTATGCTGAACAGGTGAAATTCTTTTATATAAAGTAAGGCGCTCGAATAATTTTTGTTTTTTTTTTTTTTATCAAGGCGGAATAATAAAGTCTATTCTCGTGGTGCAATTGTGCCGCAATGAAGGAAAACTTATATTTCTTTCGCCGACGAAAGATTTGCGCTCGCGAATGTATACTGAAAGGTCCATAATTTTTTTTACGGCACAATGCTAAAAGGTACATTTTTATTTATTGCTACATTAATCATGCGCGCCTTTTATGCGAATTACAAAACAATGTGCACTGTGATTTATGCGACACAATATGGTAACACAATTATAGTTGTGATGTTTATTTTTTTTTTGATTATTGAAAAATACAATCGGAATTATGTAATTTCGAAAGTTGTATAATAATTGTGACGACATTGTGTCTTAATCAGATAAAGTATCAGATTTAGTTACGAAAAAGTTCATAAAAATATAATAATTTAGTTATAAAAAATATTTAATCTCTCGTATTGGAAGATATGTATATTCGATAAACTTTTGTAAAAAATATATTTATATATAAACGAATTATTTCTGTCATAAATTTCCACAAAGCATTTCCTTAACACCGGACTGAATCACAAACATTTCAAGAAAAACCGCGAATCCTCAGCATTTCACTTTTACCAAATAAAGAACCATTCAACTCTCCTTCCACCCAAACAACAAACGCATCCACAGTCCAACACTGTTCTCCCTCAAGACCTACCTACTAATATTATCAGTCTAAAGATCCAGCGCGAAAAAAAGGGAAACGATATCACCGGTCTTACAAGATCACTGTGTACTTAGCACTGCACTCGAAAAAGCACTGCACCGCGTAGGAATCGGTCGGCCACGGAGAGCACACGCGCGTTCTCTCTCTCTCTCTCGTGTGCGCGCGCGCGTCGCTATTAACCGCTCGGGAGCGAATGTGCGCGCCCGCGGCTCCGGGACCGATTTTGAGAGTTCCGCAGGTAGCGAACGCCGGGCGAGGAGAGTCGCGGTGGGGCGCCGGACGAACCTGGACAGGTATTGTATAATATTTCGGACGACCTTCGCGGGCCGGCCGAGAGGGGCCGAGGATGCAGGTCAACCGGTGCAAATTTTTTGGAGCTGCGGGTCGTTTATTCGCTGATGGTGAGGGGGATTCGGCGGGACGGAGGGGAGAGGATTGGTAAGCGAAGGAGGTGATAATGGAGTGGATGACGGGTGACGCGTTTCTATATTCATGGCGCCGCTTCTAGTGGGGCTTTTGAGTGTTTGAAGCGATTTTAGACGAGCAAATTGACGTAATGGTTGCGGCTTTTTTCAATCGTTTTAGAAAATATTTGTTGCTTTTCGATAAATAGGTATTTTCGAGTAATCGAATGACATACAAAATTTCTAATTTTGTGACAAAATCGTATATCTCGTAATAACAAAGCCATTTGCATTCAAAATTGAAAATCAGTTCGATGTAAGACCGACCAAGAATTTACTTATACTAATGACCTGCCTTGTAATTAATTTAAAGAGGCTTATTTGTGATTGGCATTTTCGGGCAGTGGCATTATTTTGATGTGCGCCGTACGGGTGTTTATTTTAAAAGAGCGAAGCCGAACATGTATGTAACAAGCGGAAAGTTTCTTGCGGTCTTATGGTTCTCCTACCTGTATGTCGAGAAAAAAAAGCTCGTGCGTCATTAAATACACGTATAAAGCGGTTATAAGCGCCGTGTTTTTTTCACGTAGAGAGAGATTTCTACTTCGAGATTATGCGGGTATCATCTTATGGAAATTGTAGCTAATAATCTTCGCCAAATTGATTTATCGTTCGCCGTGTTTACCGCGGCATTTTGTCGAGCTCGCCAAGATACTTTTCGCAAGACAGAAACGTTCGGCTTCTCCAAATTCTCCACCGAAACAAAGTACCGAGAGATAACGCCATTAGCATCTCGAGCGAAGAACCGGTCGGGGCACCGCGACGAGCATCCAGAAAGCTGGCCGCGTCCTCCGATTTGAAAGACAAAGCCGCAGCCTCATTTTTCGCGCGCAAATCGACTCTCACCCAGCGCCTGCCTGTTGCACAAGCATTTTCTTCCTCCGCGAGCGGCCTTGGCAAGGATCTCTCTCTCTCTCTCTCTCTCGGAGAGCGGAGCAAAAGTTCGCGAATGCTGCCTCTGCGCCCAGTCACGATGACCGTGAAAAACGGCATTCGCTACAGAGCACCGTCGAGCATCCTCGCTTCTTTTCATTTAGAGCGACCGATTTCGCCGGGTGGTTTGTCGCGAGGAGGTCTGAAAAATTGCCCGGCTGTCGAAATTTAAGGGACGTGAGTGGCCTGTGTTAAACTGTTTCGCGGAGTGGTCGGCTTTGTTCATTCGTCGGCTTTGGGCAAGACAAAGTTGTTCTAAAGGAATTGATATAAGTTTGGTTTGAGGAAAGATTTAAATAAATCAATCACGGAGAAAGTAAAAAAATGAGTGTTTGGGAATGATCATTAAGAGCGAGGTTGCGATTCTTTTCAAGTTTGGTACATTTATAACGTTTCGGAGGCTTGAAGGTAAATGCAGCTTTGCATTATTAAAGATCAGTGTCGACCTTCCTTACACCGTGAATAATTCAATGGAATTTAATAAAAACAAATTCATTTAAAAACATAATTGATCTTTATTCAATAATCTAATAAATTAATCTTTCTTCCGATCAATTCAGCAAGCGAGGATACCACCAAATTCGATAAAATCCGACGCGCGTAAAAAAAGCCGCGCACTTTCATTTACGAAAAATAAAGCCCGCATCTCCCGCGATTACATTCAAACGTCCAGAAATCAAATCTCTCCAGAAAATCACGCAGACCGACGTCGTCGCAGCCCAGGGGATTTTCGCGCACTTCCGATGTCCGCTCGTTAATTGCACAATCCCGAGTGAGGAAGTAAACTTCTCTCTCTCTCTCACTCGAATTTCCGAGGCTCGATAGATCTCGCGGCGCGCTGCACGCACAGAGAGCCCCGATGCAAATCGCGAATTATTCAGCGAGGCTCGCGGTTTCACTTTCCTCCTCGGCTACCGCGATCGTTATTGGCATGCCGATCGCAGAGACGGCCGGCGAAGAAAAGCGACGCGCGAAAGGAAAAACGCCTTTCGCCGAACGCGAGGATTTTTGTTTTAAAAGCCGACGAGCATGAGACATACCGATGGCTTCGGAGGTTGTTGATCGGCCGTTTTTGCGAGCGGAGGTAAGAATGGTTATTTATGTGGTAAGCGAGACAATTGGACTGGTAAAAATAGAAGTTTCGTGAGAAAATTGCTTTGGGAGGTTCGGGTGATTGATTTGTGCGTTATGTTTCTGTGGGAGGGAAATGCTCGAAGTCACAAAAACTACTTTTCCTAGGAATAATAATTCTGATTTACGCGTTTTAAGAAGTTTTTCTTTATTAAAAATTTAAATTTTTTCATCTAAAAAAAGAAACAAAGAAATCGGTATTGCAGATAAATATAATTTTAGGTAGAAGAGTGACGTAACTTTTACGGTTTAACTTCAAAAGTATTGCAAAAAAATTCCTAAATTATTTTCCTCCGAGTAAACCGCTTTTCACATTTAAAAGCCATTTTTCACGCACTTAACAAGGAAAATTCTTCGCGTCCAACGAGAAAAGGAAATTTAAAGTTCTGTTATCGCCGGTTAAACAACGAGATGGTATAATGGCTTTGGCGAGTGCAGCGAGAGAAAACAATGGCGGTACATCCTTTCCCTTTCAGAGCCGCTCCACGCTGCCGCTGCATCGCGCGCCAAGAAACGAAACGAAAATTCGCCTTCCATCTCTGGAACAATTCCGTGAAAAAAGATCCAAGAGGTGGCGTTTGCGCAACGGCAGAGGTTACCAAACGACGTTCTTTATTATTTCTTTTCGGATCTGTGACTTATCTGTACCATCTATCGCGACTTTCTTACCGGGATATATATGGGCGAGTTAGTCCGAGTGTATTCTTAGCGATAACGGATTTTCACTCTTGCACAAATCTTGTATTTATGGGGGCTTACGTACCTTTTTTTATGGCCGAGCTTTGAGTTATTTGGATTGTTATTTCATTATTTTAATAAAGATTTTAAAAAGCAGCAAATAATAAACTTTTGGTAAGCAAGAGGAAAAATTGCCTTTCATCTCCATAATTAGGATCGGAGTTTTACATGAAAGTTTACTATTCTATAGCTGTGGTATCGTATCGAACGTAAACACTACTTTACATAATGGGCCTATGTTTTTATAATCCTTTGATAAGCATACAACTTACGATAGCTATCATAAAAAAATGACATCACAAATTTATGTTAAATCATGGTTGATCAATCTATCATTTACGATTAAGAGGCTTGAAAATGATACTTCCTAATTTATAATGGGCTTGTTACCTATGCGATTGTCAGTTTTCTCCTGAAAATTTAAGTAATTAAAAGACTGTTGAACGTATGTGATTACGTAAGACGATTGCACAGAGATAATTAGGCTGCATTTCAATTAGGAAGCACAAGATTAAATTATGCGGGTTAAAGCATATTTTTTTTTATATGAAATTATAATTTAATAAGAATGATTAACGCATTTATCAGGTTTTTAAGTACACAGAATTTTCTCGGCTTTTTCTAAGGTCGGTAAGCTCCTAGTAAAATCAACTGTTTATGCAATATTGACTCTGCATCAATTACCGAATCGGTGGGAATTTGAAAAATTCCGAGAAACTCGGAGTCTCCGTAACAATCCATGACCCGCATCTTTCATACTGTCCTTGAAGCAGGCATTTTCATTTTCACGACCTATATATTCTACCTTAGATAAAAAAATTTTCATTGCACATACCCCGTCCAACTTAATCTCAATTTCGAGATTCAAAAAAAAAAAAAAAAACTTGACTCCTCGAAAAAAGCATCCCGTCCCGCGTCCTCGAAAAATAAGCGTCGGCGTCGCGCTCTCGGCGTGCAGCGCGTCGTAAAAAAAAAAACAAAAGTGCACATTCCTGGCCCCCGGGGGCGCAGCCTCTCTCACTTTCCCCGTCCCTCTCTTTGGACAAAAAAAAAAAAAAAATGCGCGCGGCGCCTTTCGACAAGCGCCGCCCGGATTACGCGAGTTACGATTCCGCCGCTCGTAACTCTCCTCGTCGAGAGCATTACCATAATTCGCCAGTTTGTACGGGAGGAGGCGGCTGGAGGCTGCCGTTATCATCTGATTCGTTACGTCGCCTGAATGCGAGAGAGGCGCGTCTCCGCTCTGAAATCTTGCCAAGTCGATGGATCGGGTTTGCCTTTTGTTTTTTTTTTTTTTTCAGGAAGGCTTTCTTGGCTTTGTTTCGAATTTTTCTGGGAAGATGGGATTTTTAGGGAGGGCCGTGATTTACGGCGCGGAAAGGGAGCGGAATTGAGTTATTGTATTGTTACGGAGGCTTTTTAGGGCGGAAAGGTATAGCGAAAGTGATGGATTGTCTTTTGTGCGAGGCTTGGGACAATGATCTGCCGTAATCGCTCAATTATTCAAACATCTTATTTGTAAAATGATTAAACTTAAGAACTATAGTTATTGATACTAATTATTTTACTTAATTTTATCATTATAATATCATTGTAGTATCACACAATTAACGCGGCAACTATACATTCTTTGCCTTTTAAAGAACCGTCGAAAGGCAAAATTTAAGCAGCCAATTTCCAGCAACAGACCAAACCGAAAACGTACACGTCAGCTGCCCGCTCGGAAATCTAACGAAGCGCGGGGATTTCTCCGTACAGCCCAGAGAAAATTCTAGAAAAGGGAAACGGCCGCTCGAAAAACTCGTCCTTGCCGTATCGCGGGCAACGATCGCCGCGGTGCGACGAGGAAGTTTTTCGCCTTTTCGGCGCGCGTTCTCGCTCTCCTGACGCAATTCGGAAAATCGTGTGCGATATACAGCCAAGTTGCGAGAGGCGCACAATGCCACCATCGAGCTCTTACGCACTAACGTCGATTGCGGACGCGCGCGAGTATACTTGACCCTTGCGGACGCTCCGGCGCGCGTGAAATATTTTTTAAACGATATACGATCGTTCCGCCGAGAAGCTTCGATGAACTTGAAATGCGGGGACGGTGAAAATGACGGTGGGCGGAGGAGGAAGCTGTTAAATTTTATGGATTTTACGATCTTCTACGGGGATTTATGGGAACGGTGAATATAGTTGTCGTTGAGAAGTTGACTGATGTAGTATGATTTTTAATTAGGTTGAGTTTGCCGTAGATGACGGTTTATTTGTATTTCTGGCACGGAATTAACGGATCGGACGATACTACTTTTCATAATGTTATTCCGCGACAAATAGGGAAGTTTTCTTTATGAGTCACGTTATTACTTCCGCATGGAAGAATCTCCTTTATACGTGTGAACATTAAAATTTTGGACAAGAGTATTAGAATCGTGAGTAGATGAATTTTTTTCGAGGAAAAAGCTGTCATCTTCCTATTCTTCCTGGGTTTATGGTATAAATACTGATTTTTATGGTAAATGATTCTTTGCACGATTTGACTCTTTAACGTCAGAGCTAAATCGTCATTGGCAGCAGTGACGATTCTTCCGTAATTTTCAGAGTACCTTCGTGATTCTATAATATGGTTTCGACATGAAACAAAGAGATCGTCGTTACTCTTCCTAGATATAAGGATATTAAAGTTCATTCTGAATAAGTAACGAATTTATCGTGCTTACATATTCATAACGAAGATTATTGTAGAATATACTAAAATAGTTGTATCACCTGAATTATGAAACATTTTATTAGCTGACAGTCAAAATTGTTTACAAAGTTTATGAACATAAAATGCGCTTATCGAATTATAAAAATGCATTCATCAGAAAATTGCTTCCTGGTTTATATGATAAATATAGGAAAATACACGGAATGTTTTCGCAACTTTGTTGTATCGACTTACAATGTTGACTTCTTTACATAACTGTAAATAAACCGTTTCTACGGCTGGTTTACTTAATTATATATTTATTTCTACTACGGCTTCATACAAAAAGACAGTTCATTTAATATTATACAATTCATGGATGTCTTTCAAAAAACTGCACAATTAATTTCCCCTTAATAATTGTTACAAAATACTTTCTCATCCGCTCGGAAACTCGTAATCGCGCCAGACGTCAGATCTGAAAGCGTCCATTCGACGCCAAAATCGAACACAATTATTCGCTATTCCCAACAAATCACATGCACCCCCCCCCCCCCCTCCCCTGACGTAAGCTCGCGCAGCTTATCCGTCAACTTTCTCGTCGCGAGTCCCCCGAAAGCTACAATCCCGAGGAAAGTCGACTCGTTGCCGTTCAGGCTTTTCCAGGGAAAGCACAGCGGACACCGACGGGCGCGGAGCTGCGAATCGGCCGAACTTTCTAGCTTCTTCTCCCCCGTGCCGCTGAAATAAATTATGCAACGCCGCCGGGCGGATTATGTCACCCGTGCCCGCGTGCACGCGAGGCCGCGCATCGCCATTATGTCACACGACTGCCGGCCCACCAAAGGCCGTTAGGCCGGTAATTACCCGCCGGCTTTCACGGAGAATAGGCGAGGAGAAGCGCCCAGTTGGGCAAGATGATAGCGAGGTGCTAACTGATGCCTCGGTGGATCCTTTATTTTCCAGGTTAATGCCGCGTCCGCTCGCTGCAGTTTCACGATTATTACTTTTTTTGCACACGTCAATGGGGTTACGTAAACTCGGGGACTCGGTGGATGGAATATTGAGTGGGCTCGGGTGTGAGCTCGTCGACGCGAGCGGAGATCGATGTTTTGATCGGCTCGTTCGGGATTGGACAGTGCGTAACACTTAAATGTATATACATCTTTGCCTTCGCCGAGTCAAGCGATGCGGCTGTAAGAGCTCGTTTTAATTGTGGTTTAAATAATTATTGTTTAGGAAAAGCCGGCGGTATTGATTAATTTTACAGAATGAAACAATTTTTTAAAATAAATTAAAAATACACTCGAATGATCGCAAGTAAATGATCAACTTTGAAGCTGGAGAAAAGCCCCTCGGGAAGAGGCGATTCAAAAAAAAAAAAAAACTGCCAAAGTCGATCAAGACGTTAGTGGAATGTCGCTCGGTAGCTGGTATTTCAGCATTCCGCTAGGCTTTAATGCCTTCTTTCGCTCTTTTTCACCCTACTTCACTATTACTAGCGATCCATCGAACCCGAAGCCGAAGCGTGAAGTGCAATTGCGGGAGAAAAAGCGTTAAAGTGGCGAAATAAAGTGTTTTGTCTTGTAGGATGACGAGCGGCCCGTAATTTACTTGTCGGTTTGGCGAGTTGGTAGTTTTACGGCGTTTTTTAAGCGAATAATTATTATATTTTTTTTGGCAAATTACGTAAAGAAATTTATAAATGATGCAGTTTTGCAACGGCGAGAAAGCTACGTATTTACTTATAAGAAGCCTTCAGGAAGCGTTAAAAATTAAGATGACAGTAATTTAATTATAGCAACGAGTCGAAAATAATTTATGGAAATTTTTTTAAAACGTGTTTTATAGCTTATGGTTGATAATTATTTATTACTTATAATTTTTCCCTGTATATTATTACGCAACAATTTCAATTAATCAAATGAAATCTAACATTAATATTTTATTGCATAAAATGATTTAATTGCAATTTGATACTTCTCAAAATGTAGTTTTTTTTATAAGTTGAAATATTTTGATAAAAGTTTTTCGGTTTATTTCACTTAACTTTCTTTACAGAATTATTAAATTGGATTCCTTAAAAGCCTTAAAAAATTACTTCTTAAATTTATGTAGGTTGTATATAATGTGCAAGAATGTGGTAAAAACTAATAAACTCGGTAAAAAGTAAACAGTGAAGTTTACGACTTTTACTGAGTGCTTTCAGCTTCATAAAAATCAAAATTTTATTTTATTGAAATGATCAACATCATTGTTAGTTTAGTGTCACTTGCACAATATAAAATTTAAATAAGAAACGCAAAAAGGTAAGGAAAATTTAGTGTATGAATTTATTACGGAATGCTTTTTAAGTTTTTTTGTTCTTATATTGAAAGAATCTATAAAAAATTGTAACGGTTTATTAAAAAAAAAAAAAAAAAATTAATCGACAACCGTGAGTTTATATCAATTTCTTATTGTAAGCGAAATTGAAAAATACAAGAAGAAAGTTCTAGCAGCTGGGCACAGAATCAGGAAATCTACACTTATTATGTTGTAATTCAAGAAAAAGGTACAGGCATGATTGGGCATGTTTTTGCACCGAGTTATAATATCTGAAAATATCATCATGTTATATCTAATAATTTCAGACATTTACTAATTGCGAGAAGTGGCTTTTACTCATTACCGTCAATCAATCTTTTTACGTTCTATTTTTCCAATATGAGGAAAATAATATTTATGTAATATAAAAATTAGATTCTCTGCATTTACTTCAGTTCATGCTTGACTGAACCTAAGTGTACGTGTAATATAATAAAAAACTTGGGTTACAGATAATAAAGAATTGGCTTAGTTACGGTACAATACGGTCTAATTGTAAGAAGCAATGAGAGATTGATATCTAATTAACTTATCCTCGTGAGAAAGTTTTCTAAGAGATAAATTATTGAAAAAAAATTTTGTTTTCATTTTAGACTAAAAAAATAAGGCATATGTACTTATAAGGAGAAACTCATTAGTTTGATTATGATTAAAGTAGTAGTTTTTTAAGAATTCCTGAACGAAACGAATGAAAGTTTTTCTTTTATACTCAGAAAAAGAGTCCTCTTATACGGAAATTATTTTCGTCTGAATTCAAATCGTTCATTATAAATAGGTTTTTTCTTTCAGATCAAATAAAATCTTTTTGAATCGAAAAATCATATTTTTCATAAGCAGAGGAAAATCCTCTCGTAATCAATCTTCTTGCGTAAAAGAGGATTTAAGCTAGTCACAAAAGGACTGCTTCCTCGCCATGCAATCCTTTCGTCGAGAATTTAATTTTCATTGGTTACAAAAACAGCATATTTTCGGCTCTGAAACCCTCTGACGCGTACGTTTATTTCTCAAATTTCGCGAATCCATGATAGTTTTGGGTTTCGGGTCCTTCTTTTATTTATTAATTTCCTGAAGATTACTTCAATATGGATCTGCATCGGGTTCCCCCTTGAGATGCCCTCTACATATGTAAAAGATACACTGAAAAAACGATCCTCATATTACAAAAGGAATCCACTTGTCAAAAGAGAAAATTCTTTTCAATATTTGTCCTAGTGGATTTCCTCACGTGACTCACGGAAAATCCTCTCCAAATCAAGTTGATTGGTCAAAAAAGGAAATCATTTTGAAAGCAAATGTATTATCAATTTTAAAAATTGATTTACGACAAGAGGAAATCAATTGGTTA
>JAWWEO010000001.1:23761016-23803347 GCA_035582975.1 Ormyrus labotus | reverse complement strand
GTCCGCTAGGACAAATATTGAGAAGAATTTCCTCTTCTGACAAGCGGATTCCTTTTGTAATAAAAGGATCGTTTTTTCAGTGCAGTAAACTCACCCGCGGGAAAAATCTTCTACTTTTGCCCCTTGTTGGATAATGTACTATTTGAAAAAAGCCCCGGTAGGCTCAGCCAGAGGGGAAAAAAGACTCTATTATCGAGGAATAGAACCGAAAATATGCTCTTTTTGTAACATATGAAAATTACATTCACGACGAAAGGATTACATGGCGAGGAATCTGTTCTTTTGTGACTAGCTTAAATCCGCTTGTACTCAAGAGGATTGATTACGAGAGGATTTTCCTCTGCTCATGAAAACCATGATTTTTCGATTAAAAAAGATTTTATTTGATCTCAAAGGAAAAACCTATTTATAATGAGCGCATTGAATTCAGAGGAAAATAATTTCCGTATAAAAGGACTCTTTTTCTGAGTGCGAGAAAATTTCGCCACTTAAAACTTTCTTCAGCCTTTTGTAACGCACGAAGACGCACGCATCTCTCTCTCTCTCTCTCTCTCTCTCTCTCTCTCTCTCTTTCTCGATTGCGCGTAACCTTCAAAAAGGTATATATGGATTTTGTTTTAAAAATTTTGCACGCACGCTTGTCAACCGCATAAACAAGGAGGGCAAAAAGGAAGAGGCTTGAAATCTCCTTTCGAAAAAGTGGAGAGCAGCCCATCGGGCCTCTCTCGCGGCCTTAACGGTAGCCGCCGTCGTCGTTATCTCCGTTATGCCCTCTCGAAATCTCTCTTTGACGCAACGCTCGCGCGCCTGTATCTGCACGGCGATCGGGAGTATGTGGATCAGTTGGCTGCTGGCGCCGGGAGGCGAAAGCGGCGCCTGTCCGGTTTTCGTGCCGGAGGAGCGAAATAAAAAAGAAAAAAAAAGGAACGCCAAAGGAATGAAACAAGAGTGAAAAAAATCGTCAGTGCCTGGCGCCAGGCGACATCGGGAGAGTATTCCTGTTAGAAGAATGAGAGGTGCCGAGGAAAGCTTGATGCGTATCGCGGAATTTGGGATTCTTACGTCGAGACGCTTACGAGGAGGCTGTTGCATTCTTTTTTTTGGATCGCGCTTGAAATTTATTTAAGCTGCTGTAATAGACTTAGATGGGACTATTAGCTTTTGAGATATTTGCATAATTCGGGAATTTGAACATGTTTTATATAATCTTTCTGATATTACGTGTACGATTATCCGGAGTCTTTAATTTACCGTCCGCCTCGCGAGTTTGCTGCTTTTTTTTTTTGATGATTTCGTCGTTTTTCAAAAACTTAATTTTCAGCGCGGTTTAAGTACACGTTGCTAGAATTTCGAACGTTGAAAATTATATAAATTTTCTTTGCAATTAAAAAGGTAGTGATTTTTTTATAATTCTTTGGTATTAAATTGAGTTTTAATTGCATCTGCCGGATTAGCATATAAATTGAATTTGACTGCATCTGCCGAATTAGCGTTATACATTATGTAACGCAACTACATGCCCTGCTGTATTGCACAGTTAACTATAACTTAATTCTAAAAGCATTAAAACTGATATTTTTCCGTACACGTTTTAAAATTTTTTGCAGAAAATGCGATTGATAAGTGGTAAATACTGCTAAATACTACTTAAAACCATTAGTGTTTTATTCATTTAATAGAAAATATTTCATTTAATAGGAATATTTCATTTGACAAAGAATAAAAGTTACGCTAAAGCAGAGTCATAAAGATAAAGAAATAAATGAGTATTTCTCTAGAGGCAAAAACAACATTCTTACGCGTAAATCGTAAGAAGTCGCTGATCAGCGCCCAAACATCGCTCTCGCAGGACAGCGCCACAAAAGCAAAGCGGGCAAAGAAAGGAAAGCTTACGAGGAAAGGAGGAGAGCGCGAGAAAGAAAGGAGGCGCCTGGCTGTCGGCATTTCACCTGGGCCCGAAGACAAGTGTGGCTCTCGGGCCAGGCTCTCGGGGTATTAAATAATTATTATTTCGAAAGGGAGAGTGTCAGGAATAGGCGGAGAAAAGAGAAAGAGAGAAGCTCGGCGAATTCTGGCCCAGATTCGGGCGTCCTTCCCCCCGGCAATGCTGCGCCACTTCCACACACACGTACACACACATCTTCGTTTTACCTGCTCGCGGCGGGCTTTCTTTTCTTTCTCCTCGTTTCTTATTTTTTTCGTCGAGCCGCCGCCTGTTTGCTCTTCGTTTTATAATCGCTCGCGCGTTAAATTGACTGATTATGTCGGATAATAAAATTGAACGAGCCGATTAACGGTAGCAAAGGCTAAGATAATCGCGCGCGGGCGAGCCAATTGAAATTAAGTGCGAGAGATTTCGGACGCGCGGGATTTAACGGTGTACGTGCAGAAGTTTGGGGAAGGAGTACACCCGAGAGTCGGCGGCTCGGAGAACGGAACTGCTTTGGGATTCGCGTGTTTAAAGATTTGTTTTACTACGGCGACAGGAACGAGTGTCATTGTATTAAGTCGAGTGGAATGACTGAGTCGAGCTCGACGACGTTTGAAACTAAAATATTTGGTTGGTTGTTTCTACAAACTCGAAAATTGAAGTAGGAACCGTTTTATAATAATACCTTCTGCACCTGTCTGTTAGCTTGTATTAGTGCTATAGTAGATGTTAAATAAGTGTAAAGAATTTTAGGCTGTGTTAAATTGTATTGCCTTGACTATTTAATTAATTTTATCGAACTGCTATTTCAGTGTATAACAAAAAGTTAAATAAATTTTATTAGAATGGTAAAAATTACTTTAATTATACTGTTCGATTCAATCATAAAGTGCAAAATTCAATTTAAAGAAGATAAAAGCTTGCGCAATACAGTGTTTCATGACACAATCGGTGCTTGAATTTTGCACTTTGAGTTACAGGTCGAAATGGGGCGAAAGTTTGTAAATACTAGAATTATATTGGATTGTGTAATCCGATATATGCGCCTATATGTTATTGTTAGTTACACAATTAAGTAAAAGGAAAGATTCAAAAAATTGCACGTCACTAAATAATTGTCATCATCAAAGATACGTCAGAAATAAAAGCATACAACTTTGTTTATATAACGTAGAAATGAATAATAGTTTTAGGCGTTCTCCTCTTTTACGATGGATTTCTTTTAGAAACAATCCCCCTTTTTTTTCTTAAATAACAATGTCGACAAAAAATAAAACGAAAATTTTCCAATTAACCTAAAAGCCACTCATTCAGGTCTCATTATTCGATTTGCGTCGATCGCTCAATTCCAGACCGGCAGAGCCGTTCCATCAAGCTCTCCGTATTATTTGCGTTCCGTTTAGTCGCGAGCAGCGTCGTCGACCCGCGGCGGCGAGAGTCACGAAGAAAGTCGAATCGAAGGGGAAAGTGGATAGGGTAAGGCCTCGTTTGTCCTATTCCACGCCGGCGCAAACGCCGCGATTGCACCGTGATGACGTGAGCCAGTGATTTCCACTTGCGACTTTCCTGTAAACACGGGGCCGGTGCCAGTTTTTCCCCCGGCAAGAAGCTCACGGCTCCAAATGAGATCGACGGTGCGAAAGACTCGCGGAATTTTCTGATACTCGAGTATCGTTGCCGAAGCGAGAGCCTCTAATTGACAGATTTTCGAGGTTCAGGTGGGTGTGAAGGTGTTTGGTCGGAGCACTGAAAGGCCAGCCCCGCTTTAATTATCCGCGGGGAAGAAAGCATTTCTTCGCGTTATTTATGGCAGAGAAGTTTCGTAACGCGAATAAATACTTTCTATAATACTTCGTTGAAAGTGCGGTCGATAAAGTGTATGAATATTTAGTCTTACTTCCTGCTGTTCATACGTCAATGCACTTTTAGAATTTCAATTGGCTCGTCTATTTTGTTTGTCTACCGAGCTTTTATACATTTGTAGAGCGAAACGTTCGTTTTGCTTGTTTGTTTTACAAAAGTAGAAATCGATTGGCACTCGATAAAAATTCAATATGCGTCAACGATTTTAATAAAAACCTCTAAATGCCAGAATTTCTTTTTTTTTTTTAAATCATAAGTTATTAGTGCATAAATTATCATATGTTATTGCAATAAATTTAAAAATTTTGCCAAAGCAAAACGCGCACAGCCACCCGCTTGCTCTTCGTCCCAGACCCAGACCTCGAGCAGCCTCCTCGCGTGAATCTCGCGAAAAGTACCAGGAAGGATATACTTTTCGCTCGCGACTGCAGCGCGTGCTTTATAACGGTTTCGCGACAGTCTCTCTCTCTCTCTCTCTCGCGCGTGCACGCCGGCGCCTCGTCTGGCGCGACTAATTATACGGGAAGTTCTCGGCGGCTCGTACAGGGGGGGGGGGGCAGAGGAAATGCGTTTTCCGATTTCGCGGCCCCGGGCGATCGTGTTTTCCACGCGGCTTTAATTGCGCGATAAAGGCCCCCTCTCTTTTTCTCGCCGTGTAGCGTTTCCTCGATATCGGCGCTTTTTTGGTCACTCGCGCGCGCCGCGCGCACCGGCAATTTAGTTAATAATAGTTTTCGAGCGAGCTTGCCCCGGCGAGGCTTTGCTTTGATTTATTTGGCCGTTTAGAAAGTCGGCTTTTCTTGCCCGAGAGCGGAGGCATTGGTTTTATCGATGCGCGCGCGGAGATTTCGTACTTTGGGGATGGCGTACGCTGAGCTGAGCCGTTGATAGCGGTGGGAATATTGATTGATGAGAAGAGACAGTTTTCGGGCAAAAAGTGATCTACTTTCCGGAGCAGACGATGGTCGGTTTCGCCGAGCGAAAATTCCATAAATATTCATTGGTTATACATACTGCATTCGAATTTTGAATGGTGTTCCAAAACACCTGAATAATAAAAGGGATTGAGTGTTTTTGCTTTTTAATCGATTTTTTTTTGTAACTTTCAATAAATCTGACAAAGTGTTGCTTTGAGAATCTTTTTTATTCGAATGACGGCTAAACATTATTTATCTAAAGTACGTATTATGCAGGTGATTACGGTAACCACTGTAGTAATAGCAATCGAGATCGTAATACAGCAACGATATCAATTTTGATTATGTAAATATGACGCATAATAGTTTGCATTCAAAAAGAATTGATATCGTCGATTAATAAAAAATAAAAAATCTCAGCATCCGTTCAACGTTACGCAAATAGTGCACTTATGTATAATGTAACAAGTATAATTGTAGACCTAATTGCAAAATTCATTCGTAAAAGATTCCAGTCCGTTCTAGAAATATTTCCAGTAAACGGTTATAATGTACCGTTCGCGAGATGCAAAACTGTTAGATTATTTAAATATTCGTCGGTTTACTCGGCAAAGGTCAGTGGCATTCCTCTAACACCGTTTCCATCCTCTATCGCTAAAGAACGCTAAACAGCCTGATTCACCTGCGCGCGCATTCCACGGGCTCTCGAAGCCATAACGGCCTTCCCAATCAGACCGCAAAATTATCCCACCGCTACGTTAGCTCCGAAAAGTTTCGCCAAAGTTATCCTATCGGGCTATCGATAAAAAAAGAGGCTCGCGGCCGTTTCAGGGTCTCGATCATGCCGAAGGCCGCCGTCGGATCGTAAATCAGCTCGAGCTCGAGAGCGAGAAAGGAAGGCCCGACTCTCTCGGCTGCCGGGAAACGCCGAGTCACCTCGGCGTGATTCAATTTCGTGTGTATATATATATATATATATATTTATATACGTGCGTGTATAACGACACTATGCAAGGTGAAAAGCAGCGGAGCAAAAAGAGAGCCTGGAGTATGTAGGAGAAATGCCCGAGCGGCGCGGCGGTTCTTTATTTACGGTGACGTAACGCCCCTTTCTCGCGGCGCGTGTTTTTCGCCCGCGAGCAAAAAAGGCACGACGAGAGGGAGGGAGATATACGCGGGGGTTACGCAATCCCGACGAATTTCCGCGCAAAAATTTACGTTCCGACGAGCCGAGATCTGCGCGTCCTTGAGCCTCGAGGCCGTTCCGAGGTTGCTGCTGATGTGCAGCAGGTGAAAAGTTGCGCGCGCTGATATTGCCGAGAGAGACTTTTGTTCGATCGTTTGGGCGGGCGTGACTCTGCGATTGGCTTTTTTGCGAAAGTCGCTGCACGGCCGCGTGATTGCGAGTATTGTTCGGGGGAGGTGGTTTGTTATTGATGCTCGTCTTAGAGGACGGTGAGTTGCAGAGTTTTTTGGGTTTCTTCCGAAACTGATTGTTCGTATTCTCGAGGAGACTCAAAAAAACTTGTTTTTGAATTGGATGAAGATGCATTTCCTCTTGATAGTTAACAAGTTTATTTTATAAAACAAATTTTTGTATTACCTTGAGAAATAATCATTGATTCTTAGAATTTTATGAAGCTGGTGTTATATTTTGTGTATAGCTAAGAAAAGGAATTTAATTTATTTTTATTTGGATGATTGATTAAGAATTTAAAGACGCGTAGAGTCTTTCGGAATGTCTAAAAGTTTTTATTACTTTTATTTGAGTCGACATATTCGTGACATAATTTCTATATATAGATGTAATGCATAAATGATCGTAAAAAGTTACTCTTCTTTAAATTCATTACAAGAACTCTTTACAGAACGAGGTTATATTAATTGAACTTTACATTCTTATCTGTCGTACTGCGTCCAGTATAAATGTCAGTAGTACAAATCAATAACTTCTTACGAAATTTCTTTCCAACCATATCACCGATCCAGAACCACGGATGAATAAGAAATTAAAAATAAACCAATAAAACGATACAACCTTGATAAATTATTGTTCATCTGAAAAAAAGCAATTAATTCACGACTTCCTACGCAATACTTTACAAGTCTTTAGCGAGCTCGTAAAGTATTTTACATGTGTAGCTTTTACAATTCTTATTCAACTTTTACATCCCCCTCCCCGATCGCGCCTTTGTCGCGGCTGCGGCGCGAGAGAGTTTTTGCACCCGCGGGTACTTTCCGAGACTTGACCCACTGCGCAAAGTGGTCGTGAACTTAAAAGCTTTTATGAGCCGCCGTGAAAACGGGCAGGCGCGCGAGGTTCACAAAAATGCCGCGCCGTAAAACGCGCTCGAAAACTTTTTTTCGACAATAGCAATATCCCGCGGGGCTTAACGAACTTCTTTCGCCCGGGAAATGACTTTCTCCGTGATTTTTTCCTCGCTCAACAAAGCGAGACTTTCTTTTATTTGAAATTTACGTAACTGTATATAGCTACTTTGATCTTCAATTTCGGTCGAGATTTTAATTACGGAGAAGGCCTTTAGCGCTCCAATTGCAAGTTTCACGGTTGATCCCGAAGGAAAGCGACGCCTTCGATAATGAATTTTAGAACTGGCCGAGAGCTTTATGTCATTTAGGTATCCACGTCAGCAGTGATCTCATCAGACAGGTGTTTACGACGTTAATAACGATATACAGTATTATATGAAGTGACTTTGAAATCTGCAGCTTAAGTAATCGTAGGTTTAAATATGCAGACTACAGAATGATCACGCGAACTTTCGAGAAGGTGACGAAACGATTTTTGACAAAACTTCCTTTCTTAGAAGAACGGCGAACGATTAGAGTGGCGCCGTTTTTATTCAAATTTTAATTTGTGAAACGGTCAACTGCGAATAAATCAGGAGAATTCACGATGTAACGCGTTTGTTCTTGCTTCCTTTTCTTGATTTAATATCATTTAAACTGAAAGGAAGATCCCTATATCGATTAACAGCAAGCGGCCCTGAGACTACTAAAAGTCTTGTGTATAATAGGTATATTCTCCACATTATACATAAGAATTCATTTTTCCCGCCTTTCTCTTTTTTGATTCAAAATAAAGGACTTGAAGTGCTCTAAGCGATAGTAGACAAGTTACTTCTCC
Organism: Ormyrus labotus; assembly: GCA_035582975.1. Lineage (NCBI taxonomy): Eukaryota > Metazoa > Arthropoda > Insecta > Hymenoptera > Ormyridae > Ormyrus > Ormyrus labotus. Next base: position 23,795,489 of record JAWWEO010000001.1, on the reverse strand, counting down.
TTTTACTATCGCAATGAAAGAAAAACTTGTATTTCGCTTGAAATTTGACAAAGTAATCATTAAGTGATTAACTTCGAATAAAATATAGCTTACGCGACTGCAACGTTTAACGGGCGACTTTAATATCGAAGCATTTAACCACTTAGTAAAGGTAAAAATTAATAAAGCAATTTCGCCCAGCGCACCTACTTTTGCGGATTTACATACGTTTTACGTAACCAAGATCCAGCGAAAATCTCGCTTCCCCGAACAACTTTTCAATTACCGCGAGTGAAGTGCACATCGCCGGCTAATACCTCATTAAAACGCGAAAATACCGATGGCTTCAAAAACTTGGACGATCTCTCCTCTCGGGTATAAGAGCGCAGGAATGCGCATAGCCGGGAGGCTCGTCGTCGTTGCCTTTTTCACCTCCTCTCGGCTCTCGGCTGAAAGTGCACACAGCTCCGATATAAAAGCGCGCTTTATTCGCGCTCGCTCGGTGCCGTTGAACCCGGAAAACAGAGACGCACACGATCGCAATTATATTGCCGTTTTTCCGAAGCCGGGAGTTATTATCGGGATGCGTGGCGGCGAGGAAAGGCCGCGGGAATTTTCCCCCCCGCGAGCTACGCGGCGGTCGAAGAAATCTTTCGGCGTCCTTCTGCGGGAGGTGTTAAATTAATTGCGTAAGATTTGCGTAAGCCGCTCGTTACATTGGAAATCGATTACAATTATGTAAACGGGTAATGAAGATTCATTTTGTCGAAATTTTATGAACTTTTACCTGTACTTTTGACCGCGGTTGGGGGTTCAATATTGGATTCACGTCTTTGATATGACTCTCCCCATTTTTTATCTCATACTTGTTTAGTACAATTACAAGTACAGCAACAAAAGGAAATCTTGGTTTCAGACTTCCTCTCAGAAACTTTTTATTTTCGAAGCTTTATGAATACGAAACCTTTTTAATGAGCTAGTTTTTTTTTTGCGAGTGTGAGAGTATCAAATTTATTTTTCTAATCAAAAGGTTTATTGCAAAAGTAATGGCTTCATATATATAATTTACGGCGCACATTGTAAAACTGGATAACATCAGCTAAAACAAATTGAAATGCTATTGAATTATATAATAATTAAATTTTATCTCAGTTTGAAAAATTGATAAATTTAGAAAAAAAATTAATAAATTTCACAAGTCAGGCGACAGTGCCCACGAGCAGATAACTCATCCAACCGGTTGGCGAACAATGCATAGAAAGTCGGCGCAACACGTCAAAGCAAGCAAGCATAATCGATCCCCGCGCAAAGACAACATTCCTTCCTCAACCAAATACCTCGAAATCCGTCGTGCACAAAAGCACGTAATATATAATTCGGCGTTAGATAACGGTGCGCGTCCAAAGCGCGTAAGAATTATAAAAGCCACCGGTCGTAAAGTAAACGATGCAGAGTACACGTATACACGTTTGTAACCTTCCGCGTTTCGGAACGGTGACACGGAGAGAGAGCTTTCTTCTCTCCCGGAGAGGCGAGAGCATATCGAACGTGCACGAACGCCATCTCACGTGCTGCCGGCTTTCGCGGCCTTTACACTGACCCAAATACCGAGAGAGGAGGTCTAGGAGAGGGCCGCTGCACTGTGCAAGCTGCTGCCAGGCAGAGAGGCGAGTAAACAATGGCCGATTGGTATAGAGTAATGAGCGGTCGGTGCAGCGATGGAAAGCGGCTTTTTAACTTTCGATGGGGTTGGCTATCGTGATTTAACGCTGGATCAACGGGGTTTCCAAAGGAATTATGCGCGAATAATTTGGAGGGCATTAATTTTGGAATATTAACTGGAGGCATATATAGCTGGTTAAGGCTGGTAATTGGAAAGTTGCGAAAATTATGTTTATTATTACGTTTTCACCAATTAAGTTTTTAAATTTTTATGTAAGAGCGTACAAGACAACACGCAACGCGATTAAGGCAAATAGAATATAGAATCAGAAGTGTAATGATTTTCTTTTTTTTCAGGCTAATAGATATGTAATTAGGAATACGACTGAATTTCATATTGCATGAATGTTTGATGGCAAGCCAGAATAATACGAAACATCAATTTAGCGGTAATAAAATTCAAAGTGGTATAAATGTCACGACTTTCCCGCGCAATATTTCAGTGATTAAATTTTAATTAATTATTAATATTAATATTTTGTATAAATCATTAGATTAGACATAATTAATATTATAATATAAAATACTACTCTTATAACTGTATTATTATTGCATATTTTTGAAAATAGCATTCTTGTTTAATATATAATGATGGTTGCACGCAGTACATGTAATACTCATGTTCAAGTTTTCGAAAAATTAAAATTAACATATTATAAACGATCTGAATAATAATTTAACGACTTGCATAAATAAACGATTGCATGCGCTCAAAAAGATAAAGGGGCTTATATAATTGTCAAAAAAATTACTTAATTGCAATTTTTTTTTCTTAACGTTATATGCAACAATCTCAAAAAATATATTACCGTTGTTTAATAAGGTTAAAAATAGCTCAAAAGGTACATTCGAATAATGGAGTAGAAGAAAACATCTTTGTTTTTTTTCACTAAATAAAAAGAAACTAACGTTTTTTCTGTGATAAACGGTTGACACACGTGAAATCTTAGATGGACACATTAAGAAATTTAGAGAGCAATTGCGACACGTAAAGAGATCACTTTAATTTCTAATAGGGCAAAATGACTGCTCCAGTGAGCCTTTGAAAAAAGCGAAAAAATATAACGTCAGCTCGGGCTTGGGTTCGTAAATCTTTAAAAAGGAAACCTCGCTAAACTGATCGTCCGGATAAGAGTATCGAAAAGTTCATCGAAAAAACCGCTTGTTTAAGCGCGGGAAAAGTCGAGAAAATCGCAGTCAAGTGTCCCCGAGTGATGTGTTTATAGCGTATAAATATTTGTAAGTAGATGCGTAACGAGTTTAGTCAGACGTCCCGAGACGTACTATCTCCGTTATCTCGCTGACTTCAACAGGGATTCTATTAGCTTTCCCTGCACTTAACTTTTACGAGAGGGTTAACTTTTAATCCTACGGATGCATAAATATTCATTTTGAAACCGCGGATTTTCCGAAGATTTTCTAATTCGAACGTGTTGGTCTTTAACGGTTGTAAATTCCAATACGGTTACTCTGCATAACCGTTAAATTGTTTTCACGAGGCTTTAATCTCTTCAATTTTCGTAGTATTTATTTATTGATAAAGACTTCTACCTTAATTAAGCTATCTCGCTCTCACTCTGCTTTATGAAAGTAAAACTGCTCAAAATCTAGAGATAATAAACTATTAGTAACATATATAATACAAAAAGAAAGTGTCTACCCAACTTTTATTTCCTCCAACAAATGACTCTATTGATATCAGCTATCCGAGACAATTACACGTATTACCGCGAATCCAAAAACACTTCCTGGCTTTCAAATTGAAAACTCCTTTGCAAATAGCTCCATACGTCAAGCCGCAGCTAGAAAGTAACAGTTCCCCGAGCCTCGGCAGATAGGAGAGGACACATCGCGCATTCCCGCATCCCGCATATACACTCGATTGTGCGCGCGCTTTTGTCGCCAGACAAAAAGAAGCCCAGCCTCGTCGCGCCGCGGCAATGATTGACGCGAACGCGGAAGCTCTCTCTCTCTCTCTCTCTCGCGATAAAATCGCGCGCGAGATAGATTTTAATCCGCGCGAAAGTATGTACGCCGGTAGTTTTCTGCACGTAGTCTTCGTGGCTCTCGCGTTAATAGCGTTGATAAAAGCGCCGCTGATTTATTTCCAGCAATTTTCGGAATTCTCCTTTTTTACGACTTTCTCGCGCTCGGTGAAAGTACTCCTGGGCTTCTTGTTTGATAGTCTATCGGCTCGCAGTTAAGCGTTTGCCCGAGCGAATCACCCTTTTCTTATTGCGGAGGTGGATTTTTTTTTCTTGGTTTTGTTTTTTTTTTTTCGTTGCGAGCAGCTGTGATGCTGAGGAGGTTTTACGTAATGGCGAGTATCTAAGGCTAATTGGAGTTTCAGTGAAAACATAAATTTAAATTTGATGATAAGGATCTGGGCAAATAATTATACGAGGCTGGTATTTTATAATGTTATTAGACTGCATTTTCCGCGTGATTGGAAGTAATACATTTTTTTTACGGGAATTTGTTAAACTAATATATAAAATAATTATTAAGTAACACAAAGTTTATTCACCTTTAATTGCTGAATGAGCGGCCAACAATATTCAATATACAATAAAACTTTCTTAAAAATAATAACAATTGGCTTTTTTTTTGCAATTCCTAGAAGCACTTAATTGGTATCGTATAATTTTTTATTGAAGCTAGTCAAATAAAAATCGCAATAGCGGATACACGCAGTGTCCGATCTTTCAGGTAATTATAGATTTACCAACGATGTTTGTCGTTTACCATGGCAAAATACGTATAATCCCTACAAAGACTGTATTTAAGACATTACGAGTATTATTTCTAATTGCAGCCTTTGAAATAAAAATACCTAGTTAAAATCTAATTACGTAGTCTTCGTTCAGTTCGTTTAAATATTTTAAACAATCTTCAATTTATTTATAAACGAAAGTCTAGATCCATTTCCTGCTTTCCTAATTGCACATTAAAAATTACAAGTATTACGATTATTCAAGTAATTAATAATGTTTATCTACGATGCAGTGAAAGCCCGGATTTTTGCCCCGGACTCAAGTATATAGTTACAGAGTAAGAGACCCAGCAAAGAACTGCTCTAATTACAATAGTTACTTAATTTAAGAACAAAAGTTTCTCCTCGCGGTCAAGGAGTGCGGATAAAAAGAATAATGATACGGAATAACGGGGGAAAACGCCGAGCGGATTTTCTCCGATTACACAATTTCCCAGCGAGTGCAGGAAATCTCCAATAAACTTCTGTGCCCGCGTGGAAATTCAGACGTTGTAAGAGCGCTCGACTTTTCTCTCTCTTTCTCTCTTTCTCTCCAACGAATTCGTTATGTAAACGCGAATGAATCACGCCGCCGGGATAAAATTATCGCCCGATTTCCATTTTCCAGCATTGTATCGACCGTTAATTTACATCGCCGTAAACGCTTTATCGAAAACTACCTCGCAGCAAAGGTACTAAAAGGTTGAGCCGTTAATTAATCCATCAGCCCCCCCTCCCGGAAACTTACGTAAACCCCGTGAAGTTTTCGACCCTCGAGGCCTGCCCGAACAATGCTCGACATTCTTGGCTCCTGCATCCCGTGTGTCTCGCGGACGCCGAGTATAACCCAGGCAGGCGTAACGCGAGAGCCCCATTACAATGGAAGATTCGTTTCCTCGCGGAAGTCGCGATCGGATGCGAGGGATCGGCAAAAAAAAGGCAGCTTGCATAAGCGCACCGATGCGAGTGACCTTTGGGATTTTGCGTCCGAGACGCGGCGGATATGCGGAGGTGAAATCGGATTGGGATTACGGGGGAAGCGCCTGAGCTGCTCGGATCGATGTTTTATGGGAGGTTTTTAGATTTTCGAGTAAGAGTCCAGGATTTATGGAGATGGAGGTGATTGGGCAGAAGAGTAAATTCTTGGGTACTAAAGTTTTTTTGAAAATTTCGTTTTAGAGCTTTGGAGGAGTTGGATATTGACAGGTAAGTTATTTAATTGTATATATACCGTGTCTTTGTTTATTTCCAAAATATTAGATAAAAACTCAGCGATATTTCTAATAAGAATTAATTTATAGTATAACGGAAATTCTAGAATTGAGCCTGACTATAATCTTAAGTTAACTGAAATGATGAAATTCGCAAACATAAAAATAATATCGTAGAATCCGAGTCATATATATTCCATAATTAATAAAGTGTTGACGACAAGAATTAAGATCATTTGCCTTGAATCTCCGGTTCATTATCCTTATAAAATTAACAATCCAAAATAACCAAAAAGTATATCCAATCCACAGACTACCGCTTAAGCGATATTTTTTTTTTATTAATAAGCCTTCGGCAATCGTTTTTCGCTCGGCAAAATTGACTAATTTACGATCACGCTTAGAATGCCGTTATTAAACTAATTTATTTCCATCAAAGCCGACGTGCTTCTTTTTTCCATCGACTCGCGCTCGGAACTAAATTATCGCATAAAATTAATAATTGACGAGAGAAACTGTTTCATCACAGCGAGAGATATCGGGGGGGAGAAAAAAAAAGAGACGACAACGGTATTTTCTTTCGCAGACGCTTTTCTCGGTAGAGGCGAACCGCTTCCTTTCCTGCTTCGTGCAGACTCCTGACCCTGGCCTCCTATCCGCATCTGCATTTTAGCTGTTCGTTGAACCGTTTTCCCGTCCGGACGACGTGTTTTTCCGCCCGAGTCGAGAGAAACCGGAGAATTTACGTGACAAATGGGACGAGTTTACGTATTAGCTCGAGTGTACGAAGAAATTTTGTTTACGAGCATTTTTGAGTTAATTATTAAGCGCTCGCGCGCTTTTTTTACGCCGAACGAGGTAAATAACAATGTGCTTTGGCGCTTTCTAAAAACGATTTACACTACTGGCTGCGGCGGTTTGTTTTTAAGGATAGGTCGCGAATGAAAAGCTAATTGATTTATAAGTGGCAACCAGTTGTTTTTCTCCGGCTAATTTGAAGCGTGCCATTCGAGAGGAGATTTATGCATTGTTTTTAAAAGAAAATAGAGTTGAACGCAGTGAGAAACTTATTTTGGAATGTAAACATCGGGGCGTAATTGATTCTCAAGCGTGTAGTGCTGATAATTGGAATTTCTTATTTAAATACAAATGATATGTTAATGTCTAAGGTTTCACTCGATAAGAAAAATTGAAATTTTAGATTTCACCTTAAGTTATTGGTATTGTTAAAGAAATCGTCCACAAAGGAATTTACCCAAATGATATAATCCTGTCTGCACCAATATTGGCTATAATATGTAGTTTTTTTTCTAAATAAAACATGGTCTTTAATTTTCTAAATCAAGTTAATATTTTACACGAAATGTTCACTTCCTTTTCGTAATTTTTATATTAATCCGAGTGGAAAATTATATTTAATAATTTATTCTTAAACATTTATGTTTAAAATAAGAGGAATTATTTTTCAGTGAAAGGTCTTTTAATTTAATTTTTATTTAGAATTTATTGGCACTTCGTTTTATGATGTGCTTTCTCTTAAAAAAGCTCTTATTTTTCTACATAATACGTCAATAAAAGTACATTGTTAGGTACAAGAGTGCTAAATTAATTTTTGTTTGCGACTTAAACTATAACAAATATTCCAACATTTATTGAACTGAAAAACGAAATCATCAGATCAATCTTAGAGTCTGTAGATGCTCAATGCATTACCAAATATCAAAATTATAATCAGATTCTCTTTATAAACTTCCCTGTACAAATAAAATAAAAAAATCTAAAGAAGCATAGTTGACGACACCTGAATGAGGTAATAAATCGTTTTCAAAAGAGCCGTCAGCATAATCCCCGCGCAGCAGCGGCAGCAGCAGCTTCCAGCGGCAAACGTAGCTCATTACCGTACCGGGCTTTCTCTTCGATAACTCACTTATCCCGCGGCCGCGTAATAATGACATCTCGCATTAATTTCCCGCTCGATAAAAAAAGAAAAAAAAAACGCACCGGCATAATCAAAGCCGCGTGTTTTCCGCGCAATTTCCCCGGTGGAATTCGGCCGGCCGGAGGGTACGAAACTTCGAGACGTTGATATAACGGAGACGAGCGAGAAAGCCGATTGGCGGATATCGGCTGCTTTTCGCCAGAGGCTTTTCCGCGAATATCGCGAAGCGGCGCCGCAGTCCAGGCACGTAAGCTGACCCGAGAACGGATGCACGTGCGGGGCCTGTATATGGACGGTGCGACGAAGCGCGGGAGACTCTCCGGCGACAAAGGCGAGAGGAGAAGCCTGGGAGTATTTCGATCGTGTGGTAGTGTTTTCGTTCGTGAGAAGGATGGAGTGTTTATTTTATTTTTTTTTAAATTCATCCTTTGAAGAAGATGTATGCGTATTGTTTATTTCATGTAGAACAATCGAGAAAACTTGTGTACTTTACGATGTCTACTGAGCAATATTTTTTGAGTTTAAATTTTTCCAAGATTCCTTCGTCATTTTTAGAAATACAAAGTAAATTGTGTTTAATGTTCTCATATACTCGTTAATGTCTAGTCAAACAGATCAATTCGCTTAGCAACAAATCGATTTCATGTCTTTTTGTCACATTTAACCACATTGGCACACTTCTGCAGTTGTTGCATTGCCTGACACCGTTTCTTACAATACCACGAAGTACTCTTCGAGAAATAAATTGAGCAAGTAGACACACCACCGATCTCCTCGAGATAAATTCAATAACACCTCCTTCTTCTTTAGTACATACAGTACAATAAAACAGTTCAATTACGCTAAAAACAACAATCCCACACGTGACTCACGCTCGACAGTTCAAGCAAGAACAATGAAGTTTTCACCTCCCTCCATCCAGATTGCATCTCCTCGCGAAGCCTCAAACGAAACGGAAACAAAGACCAGCAACTGGGGCAGGAAACTGCAAAAAAAAAAAAATTGGCGTCGCATCTAGGTCGCGGTTAACCGGTCGTGTGTGCCGTCCCGGAAAAAATCCTTTTTCCAACCGCTCTATTTTTTTACGGCCAACTGGCCCCGAACCGGCGATTTTCGCGGCGACGCTTTCTCGTAACAGAGGCCCCGACGGAATTTTATCCGTCCGCGTCCAGTTCGGGGATCGCAATGCGGAACGACCTCGAACTTCCGACTGGCAGCGAGCAACTTTTGCCCGTAGGTCAGCAGCACTTTCTTCGTCCGTAATTTACTGCGATATTCGCCGCCGGCCGCGAGGAAATTGGAGTACTTTGGAGGATTTATGCTTCGGATTTTTGCGCGCTTTGATTGAGCTCGGCTAAGCGCTGAATTTTTGTACTGCAGGCTGCGCGTTCCAGCTGCTGGCGAGGCAATGCTAGTTTAGAAATCAAATGAATAATTTACCGGCTGCTGCGAAGGTTGATTTTAAAGTTGTTTTTATTTTATATTTTATTACTCAATGCTGGTTTGGCAACGTTAACATTTTAATTATAAATAAGTTTGAGATATTTGGCACTTTCTATTTGTATCTCTTTGATTCGTTATTAAATTCATTATTTTCTAAGCGGTTGGAAGGATTTAAGATAATAATTTGATAATTCACTTTTACTAAAAGTGATCAAATTCACTTTTTTTAGTCTCGTACGTGTTCTTTTACACGTTCACTCAGTCGCGTAAACGCAGCTTGCATACAAACGAGAAAAAAAGAAAGTATTTTGATTCGTCGCTTTTTCATGTACCATTGATTCAAGTCATCGATAAAGAATGTGATATCATTAAAATATGAAATCTCGTAGAACAGTGAAGTTTGTTTCAATTCCAATTTGTATTATTTTGAATATCCAATATATTTAGAATAAATTTGTGGATTGAACTGAGTACAATTCTTTCATCAGGTTCATTCACTCCTAATAGTAGTAAAGTAAATAAAACAAGATTCCTTTTCTCCATAATACTGCATTAAATTTAAGTGTTAAATCATATAAAATATAATTATCAATTCAACCATTGATGCCAACGTACGAACGTCAAATAACACAATTATTAACCAGAGATGATCAAATGCAAAAGTGATGCAAAATAAACCTCCATTGCACTTTCGCTCTCTGCATTCTGCACTCAAAAGATACTAAACCATTTTTCCTCGTCCACACTGCCCGGATAACGAGTGCTAACTGCTTTGGTGATTGATAAAAGTTCTTCTTAGAGATACCATTCAGCTCTCCATAAGCACATCTTTCCCTCGGCAGTAATAAACAACTCCGAGCCCCGCGAACTGGCCGTCCAATAATTTTGAATTTTTCGCCTCGTAATCTCCCTCGGAAATCCTGCTCTCCCTTATCTCAATCTCCGACGATAATTCAGCGCCGTGTCCGCTCTGTCTAATCCCGCTCGACGCGGAAATCCGAGGCGAGCTTTCCCATCTGCCGGCGAGCTCTTTCGCTCGTGAATCGAGGTTAGCTCGTGCTCGAATTCTCCTGAAAATTGTGAAAGAACCCTCGCGACATAGAGAGGCTCGGTACTGCACGCCTACGTAGGAATTATAGCTCGCTTTGCGCGACCGGAGAAAGCGCCGGTCGTAACACAATGTGTGCGCGCGTATATATATACACACGAAAACAGGCACGACCGGCTGTCTACTGGGTGTCTCGAAAGTCGATTTTCTACGGGAAAAAAAGTCGGCCTTTTCGGCGGTAATTATGTGTACGTCTGTGAAAAGAAAGGTGAATTTTTGTGTTGAAAGTCGGGGAGTTCGGGGATTTTGGGAAAACCTAGGACGGTTGCATATTGCGTTTGTGGTGCTGGAATGTCTTTGGATTTTTCAGTTTCATAACCTGTTTATCAGAGTGTTACACATCGATTTTAAAAGTGTCTTTTTGCGTTTCATTTAAGCAATTCCCTCCATTACGGGGAATTGTTTTTGAAAATGATTAGAGGAAAAATCTTGGTTTCATTTTGTTGAAAGTGCCATCTACTTTGTGGTAGCAATCAGGAATCGTTACTCTGAACTTTCAATTATCCGCGATCATCATTTTATATTGTCATTCATTATCTGCTGCACGTCACTTCGGTTAAATGCAAGATCTTAATGATAGTAGTTTATCAATGCTAAAGAATAGAAGGGAAGAGCGTAACTTTTCGTAGCGATAATCTACGAGCACCATTTCCACGTCGTGCCTAAAACTTTCTTTTTGCATTTTCTTTCCGAACCAAAGAACTAACTACCGATAATCCGACGAATAACTGATCGCCAGCTTGTATAAGCGTTAATTTTCGCCTCGGCAAAACTACACGAATCCCCGAAGTGAAAGACCGTTATCGGAAGTGGGAAAAGCAAGCGGAATCCAACGAGAAGCCGCTCGATTAAAACGCCGCTCGCGTATAATCAGCGGATAATCGTCGAAGATCGTGCGCGCGCACGTCCATCCTGGAGCGAGTATACTCACGGGAAACCCACGCGAGAGCGTCGATCCGCGTCGGGCAGTAACCGCTCTCGTTCGATTATATACGCTTCTAGAATCTGACTGAATTAATTTCACACTCACATTTCGGCTGCTCTCTCATGACCCAGCTGCAGGTCGCTCTTCGCAGAGGCGGTCACTCGCGCCGAGCTCCTTCCTTACCGATCGGTGCCTGCCTGCCTGTCGGTGCACTACGAGAGAGAGAGAGAGAGAGAGAAAAAAAGTAGTGAAATATATAAAAGAGGTGACTGCACTGTGCTCGAGTGTTCGCGCGCGCGCCAGAGAAGGCCTGTAAGCTTTAAAAGCGAGGCTCGAGTGAGAGGTGCCGGTGCTCGACTGACGTGTTCCCCGTGCACGCCGGGTCTGTGTATTCACTTGTCCTGGGGAATATTCGCGGCCGCCGTCGCGCGCGCACTGGTATAGCGAGCGGCGATCTAGCTACCGCGAGCCGCCACCTTCCACCGGCGGCTCTTACTTAGAGAGGAGCGAGAGCCAATCGCCGGAGGAAATTCCAAAGGCTGACTGAGAGAGAGAGAGAGAGATCCTTCCTTCCCCGATCCCGTTCAGTGCACCGGAATTATTATTGCGACTGCACGCTTTTTTAGGAGGTTTCGGCTGGCCTTTTTGTCAGGCCGATGGTTTGTAGAAACGCCGATTTTGCGATGCTCGCGAAGATGGCCTTTTTTTCCGAACTACACGATCGTTACTTCCACCTCATTGCTTGTTTGGTTGGCAAATTTTTCGGAGACGGGAACGGTTTCGTCACAATTAGTACCTGCTTATTTAAATATTACGTGCGAGGTGTTAATTTAACTTAACACGTGATTCATTACTGCTTTGCATCTTAAATTGAATAATATTTATTAAACTGTCAAAATAAAATTGTTGAGTAAAGTATCGGGAACCAACCACACTTTCACTCAATGAAAATTAATAGCATAATTGCAGATAGATTTGTACGCCAGGTAAATTTTGAAAATTAACCAAGTATTATTGAAATAAACCATCTTAGTTTTGCTGCTATTCTTATCTATAGAAATACCTTTAATTATATCAATTACAAATGAATCTTCTAGAATTCTTCAAAGAATTTCAAACATACTTATCATTACATCTCCCGTCGATTACATACCATTTACATTAAATTACATTAAACGAGATTCCTCCTGTTCTGCATATAATTTCCAAAAAGAAACAAACTGCGTTCGGAATACCGAGGGAAACCGCGTAAAGCAGCGGCCTTACAATTTTCCACACACGCGTCACGAAAGTCTCCGCGGGAAAAAAAAAGAAAAACTTTCGCCGCCCGACTATTCGTGATAAAAGAAATGAAAACTTTACAAGTTCAATTTCTCGGCGTATATTAAACGGGTTCAAGCAGGAAAATTACAGGAGGGATCGGCGGAGACATCCTTAGGCCCGAGAGTGCCTGCAATTGCATTTACAAGCGCGCGCAGGGCCGTGAGAATCCGAGATCTGGCAGAACGAGTTTTCACGCAGTGAAGAAACGCGCTAACAATCCAGAATGTCTTCTTTCACTTTTGAAATGTCTCTTTCCGATGAAATTGTATCGGGACAATTTGTTTGCGTTGCCCAGCCGCGCTTTTTGTACCCATTTCGTTTTGGGGCATGGACACTTTTCATCAAAAATGTCACCTGGAAGAAGGAAGTGTTTCGTGAAGAGCTTTGTAGGTATGGGTTCGGATCGATCAAGTTGTTTAGACACTTGGGTGTAAAATAATTGAACTACATTAATATTAAACTTTAAAGAATTCCAACAAAGTGGTCATTTGTCTAAAAGGAGTTTAATATTACCGTTGTAGGAGATTTGGACGTGCAACTTTCACTAGGCTCATTGTGACAATTATTCAAAGTCAAAGTCTTTTGTTGCTTTATGTTTCTTTGCGTTCTTCAGAACGAATTAAAGTGAAAGACTAGATTTTAATTTCACTAGTTTTGTCAAACGTAATATCTCGTGAAATATAATAAAAGATAAAAGAATATTTCATTTCTGCGGTGGTTGAGACTCTAACTTTTCACTAGTTTGCTGTATTTAAATACCTGTTGTACATACTATTTTTCGTTGTGTAATAATTAAGATGTAATTTTCGGTGGTGACATATAAATTGTGTAGTGTGATTAATATTTTTACGCTTTATAACTGCTCTCTCTTTGCACTAAATGCCATTTATCATTTTTCTTTAGAGACATCAAGGTAAAAAAAAGAATGTCTTGCGAAACTATTCACTTATTACGTTACAATCACAATTTTGATTTCTTTGAATTATTGAAGTTGCATATATGATTTTATTAAATTCTTTTACTAAATTCATTGAAAGAGTAATAATTTATATCCATCCAGGATACGTATTATACCTATTTTTGTCTCTCAAACCTTTAGAAAATTTAGAAAATTCTGGAAAACTACGTAATATCCTACAAAGTACTGTGTGTTTAAGGAATGTATCATCAAGTAAAATATTACGCTTGTTAAAGTCCAAGTCCGTGCAATTTCCAATCTACCCTAAAACATTCTCAATCACAAGCGCATGAAAAAGCCAACCATAACGGATCCTTAATTCGTCACTAATTCGCCGCACTCATGATGAAGTCGTCATCGTTGCGCGCGCAGCGGTAAAATTACGCCAGCTAATAGCGAGAATAACGGCAAGTTACGAAAACGAGGAAACCGCGTGCGAGCATAATATAAAGCCCGATGGCGAACGATCGAACTTACGACGCGCTCTTGGACACCTTTCGCGTTTGCGACACGCGCGCGAGACTCTCCGCGAATTTAAAATTTCGCGCGCGCGAGCTATAGCCTCTAATGAAGCTCTCCGCTTGCGTCAACTGCGGATTGCAAAACCGAGGGAATCGAAGAAGAACACCCGAAGGAGAGAGGAGTAACGTTCCGCGCGAGTGCAGCTGGGAGTTGCTGCTCGGGTCGTAAAGTCTGGTGTATCGAGTAGGAGGAGAGTTATTGACTTAATGGATTGGTAGGGAAAGTCAGGGGATTCAGGAAGTTGGGCTTTTGGAGGATATGAATTGTTTTGAAAAAATTGGTCTCGGGCTGTTATGTGAAGCTTCGTTGACTTTTATAGTATTGTCTTGAAGTGAGGTAGGATATGGGCCACCGTAATGTAACATGGATGAACTTTCTATACGGAAAGAGACTTTGTTTAAATAATAAAAGTGGGCATTTTTATTTTCGTTCGAGTACCTTTTTATGTGAGGATATTTACGTATTCCATCAGAAATGCTTAAATGGTGTATGATTTTAGAAAAATGATTTTATACGTAAAATATTCTTAATTCGATGTAAGTATTGAAGGTTAAAATTTCGAAAAATCTATGCGTGCCTAAATATTCATGTCACGAAAATTAATCGACGTATTTCCTTTTATTCGACCAATAAAAAGTTAATTTTTCTTGTATTTATAAAACTTTTGAACCATTTTAAATAAGTAATGTTTTACTTAACGAATGGTTTCATAACACCCTTTAATGGATTAATCTAATTTACAGCCCAATAAAAGAAGTGAAAATAATTTTTAACTGCGGGGAGAATTAATTATTTTCGCATATTTTTTTAGTGCCGCCCCGTAAAAATGTCACCGTCCTCTCGCGCTCGGCAATTAAAGGTGGGCTAATGAAAAATTACGAGAACCTACTGCGGCGCAAAAGACACGGCTCGAAACGGGGCCTGGCTAACCAAAAACAATTACTCTCGTCTTATATAACCGCCGTAAATTGCTAATCTGCTGAAATTCGAGGCAATTTAAGATTGTTTTTATTTACACTTTGGCTCTCGGCTCTCGGCCGGAGGGACTTTCCAATTGGCAATTGCATTTGGAAAGCGTGTACGTAGCCTCGTAAATGATCGTGTAATTTCGGATGCGCCCGACAAAACGACACACCGGGAGCGACTCGCTTTCGCTATGTGGGCCGAATTAAGCCTGGCGCACGGGTCTTTTTGCGATTGCGCACGTGTTACACGGATTATGAGCCCCGCTGTGTCGAAATCCGCTCGGCAATTTTTAAGCGAATCATAAAAGCGGACGGGAGAGCCTTTAGTAGAGGTTGCTTTTCGGTGTAGAGTAATTAGACTTGACGATCAAAGTATTATTGTTTAGACTTTATTTGACTTAAGCGTTTGTAATTATTAGTGTAAATAAGTGGTAGACATTTTTTCAATTATGGTAATTATTAAGCTAAGCGTTGTTAGAAGCATATAAGGGTGTGTTTTGATTATTCATTATTACATTTGGAGTATAACAATGTGAGCGATAATTTATTTAATTATCTCATTAAAAAGTTACAAATTTATAAAATTATCACTGCTGTTGTCATATCGACTAAACAACATTATATTCTTAATCTTATTGCTCGCTAAAAGACTCTTATTCTATAGAAATTTACGTTCGCAGTAAATGTACATATTGTCAATTGTCTTTTAAATTGTAACAAAAACTACGATATATAAAAAAGAATAAAGAATCTCGAATCTAAGAATTATTATTATTAATATCGATTTTTTATTGTCACAAATCTTACTACTGTCTTAACGTTACTGTCACTTGGTTCTTAAATAAACGATTTCTAATATACAAGTACAAGTATAAAATAAAAACGGAAATGGCATTTTTCTATAAACGTCTTTACCAAAAAATTCGCCAACTCGATAAAGAAACGGCACATTTCTCAACCTACTCCGTATCGCCGATCGTCTTCAATATACAACGCACCTACTAACTACCTCAACAAAGCAGAGCAGCCTCGGCGACGCACGAAACAGCAAAAATAATTACTATATATATATATATATATATATAAACGCAGCAATTTCTCGTCGTCCGTCCTTAATCGCGAATTTCCATGATTTATACAGTGCGCACGAAAGCGAGTGCCAAGGTGAAAGAAGAGGAGGCTCGTCGCCAAGTGACAGTGAAAGGACGCGGAGCTTCTATGCGGCTTCGCGCGCGTGCGCCGTAATTAATTGCGACAGCGTGCTGCGATTAACGACGACGGCCGAGCTTTCCGCTGTGTTTGTTTTCGATTTTTACAGCGGCGAAGCTTATACAAATTCGCCGCCTCTCGGTATATTATTTACATTTTCGCGAAAGAGCTGCGGCTTATGCAGATTGCGAAACGGACGATTAAATAAGAATGGAGTTCGTTGAAGCAGCGATTGTTAGGTGATTACTAATACTAGAACGTTGCTCTCACTTTATTGTTATAGAAGCTTTTGGGTGTCCTACCGACGCGTTAATTAAAATGTAACTAAACTTCAGAACTAAAGCACCGGTCTCCTGCTATCAAATATAGAAGATTCAGGTATACAAAGATAAAAACTGAACGTCCTCACAATAACTTGGAAGCGACAAATTCCAAGGAAAGCACATTCCATCCCTCAAAATCGCCTATAGAGCTTAACCCTAACAACGTTCCCATCAGCATCGACGACATTCTCCAGCGCGAGGCGCCCTCGATTGCCCGCGGATCCGGTTAATCGGTGCTGCTGGTTGCAGAAACGTCTCTCTCTCTACATATATCCTTATCTCCGGGGTCCGAGCACGTTTAGTACGTTATAACGCGCGAAGTCTCTTTCTCTCTGCAGGCACACCGTCCCAAGGCCGCCGGGATCGCCGATAAATTAAGTCCAAGATCCCGCCGATCGGCCTTTTTCGGCGAAGAGCGGAAAATTGATGGTGTGGCCCCTGTCGCCGACCGAGGGATCTGCTCACGTCGAGACGAAATTCTGGTTGCTCGATTGGCAGTTGTCCACGGTTAGCATCTGCGGCTCGTTCGCCACCAGGGTGCCCGAGCTTGGGCAGACCGTTATTCTGGAATGGAATGCGTTGGGTTAGTCGGGGTATTGCTGCTTTCGGGAATGACGGACGGAAGTCTTAACTAATGTGCCGAAATTTTGATGCAGTTAATTTTACCCGCATTTTTAGAGGTAACTCAACTGTTGAATAGTGCAAATCTAATAAAAATATTTTAATCTTTTTGTGACTGATTACCTTAAAAAATTCACAATACATTTACATCGCAAGTTTAAACAATTATAATGTTCCAATCGTAACCCACAACACAGGTAATAAAAATTCATTCACACATTTTTCGACGTAAAAAATGAATAAAAAGCAAAAAAAAAAAAAACCACTCACTCATTATGAAACTCAAGACTCTTAATAGTCAGCGAGTCGATGTAAGCCTTGGGCTTGTGCAGCAGCCTCCAGGTAAGCGGATTGAACATCGACGTCTGGTACTCCCAGGCGATCTCGACGGCCTGGACCTTCCCGACGACGTCGCCGGCGACGACCACCGTGTGCCTCGTCCCGGGCTCGTAGTACTTGGAGTGCTCGCTTAGGGTCAGTCGCTCGGTCGTCTTGCCGTTCGATCCTATTACCCTCAGCACGAACACGCCCACCTCGCCGCCGTAGTTCAGGCTCTCGTTCGTCTTCGAGATGGTTATCTGCACGCGGTAATGGGCCTCTGAAAAAGAGCCGGGGGATTATCGTTTGATCGCGCGATGGGATTATCTCTCTCTCTTTCTCTCCGGAAGGAAGTCGCAGAGATGCGTCGGTTACGCAAGCCCGCGCCGCCTGTGTGTGTGATATGAAAGTCTCGAGGATATTTATTATAATGGTAATTAACCGCGGGATGTGATCTTTCATCAAGCGGAGTACTAGGAAGAGAGTTTACGATGGCTGGAAGTGAAACGTGAGAATCATTAGCGAGTTCGTTGGGTTGAGATTTGAAATCTGCTTTTTTAGACTGATTCGGGGGATGTTTTAATTATTATTGAGAATTATTAAGAAGCTTGGGTGAAAGGGTGTTTGAATAACTTAGTGGCTGTATTGTTACTTAGCAATGAGTAGCTCGACACTTTCCTTCGCACTTAACTTCGTAAACTTATTAAATTCTCGGTGTTCACTAGCAGGGTCTGGGTTCGAATACGGATTCGGAATTTTTTTTTACCAGACTTTAGAATTCGGAAAAAAAATCTATTAGATAAAAGTCATGACATTTAAGAAGTCTAGATAAAAGTCTAGGATAGAGTCTTCCGAGAAGTTAAAGAGGAAGTCTGGGTAAAAGTAATGGGATCGTCTCATCGATTCAGACTATTGCTAGATTTTGGAGCAAGACCTGAGCCAGACTTTTTCTTTTATACGGGGAGCTACTCATTTTTAATAATTCTCAAGATTCTTAATAATTCTCAATAATAATTAAAACATTCCCGAATCCGTCTAAAAAAATGGTTACTATGAAATAATTAAAACACAATGTTCTAATGAAATATTACCAGGAAATTTATGCAGAGGATATTAATAATGAATAATTAGAAGCTTGGTGTGACTTTGTGCCGAAGTTTACGTGAGTTCTTGTTCCTTATTTAACTTTGATCGACTTACAAGTTCGTATTAATCATGAACTTTAATGCGAACTTGGAAGTCGATCAAAATTAAATAAGGAACAAGAACTCACGACAACTTCGACACGAAATCACAGTAAACTTTTAATTATTCATTCTTAATATCTCCCGTATAAATTTCCTGGTAATATCTCTTTAGAACCTATTTTAATTATTTCCCAATAACAATTTTCAAGTTTTCCCATCGTAATTACACCCGGCACGCTTTTCCAGTAACCCTAGACGCAGGAATTAAGTCCTCTTTCCGAAGGCAATTCGCGTTTCCACGTTATACGATGACGTAAAGAGGAAATTGAAAAATGCACTCACTGCAAAACGGCTTGTCTCTGCCCGTCATCAGGTAAACGCTGGCGTGATAATTTATCGGCTGGGCGTTGAAGCCGAATCTGTGACAGTGCTGATCCATGCAGTCGAAGCAGCTTCCGTTCTGGAATTTCTCCCACGACGTGCAGGGAACAGCCAGATAGGGACAGGTCGTGTAGATGCTTTCTATGAAGTACTCGTAGCTTCGGATATGATTGCAGCCAAGAAATCTTTTAATTCCTGCAAAATTCCGTTTCGTCGGTTAAATATAATGACAGGCTGTATGTAATTTAGTTAAAGTTAATCGATGCTTTAATTCCTATAGGATGCATTGTCGTCTGTAAAGTAGAATATTTTTTTAAAATATAATGTTTCTAAACTATATTAATGTAACTTTAGATTTTTTCAATTCTTTCATTAAAGTGTGATTCATTTTGTCAACTTTTTTCAAATCAAGTTATCTTTTGCCTTCATCTTTTGTTTACAAAGCCTTATTAAAAACGAAAACTCACTCAAGCTCATCAATGGCAGTTAAAAAAATGTTTGTATTTCAGAGTTCCCTTGAATCTTACCTCGGAAAAAGCTTCCCTTCTCCAACGTAATGGAATTAAAAACGCCTTCATTGCATCCCGGCTGGTTTCTACCGCCATTAGGATAGAAATCTATATGGGCCACCGGCTGACTGATGCCGAGTCCTCCGCTGATGAACGGACTGCAGTCGGTGTGTATCGCCGTGACGAAATCGGCGTCCGTCGGATCTAACCGCACCATCGGCAGGGTGTTGCTAAAGTGCGGCTCCGCTGGATCCAAACCTGAGAACGCAAAAATATTATCCGTAAGAAACGCTCGTTTTCTTTGAGAAACACGAACGGATCCATTTGATCGGTGTCCGAGTAAAGGCTCTCGCTACTTTTGCGCGAAAGGCTCATATAACTAGTTTGGCATTTATTACAGGAAACGCTTGGAAGCGAGTCGCCTCGGACAATGCGGCCATTCATAAAATTTCGTTATATTAGAAAATTAGAAATTCTAATATATCATTACTTTCCGGGTTACGAGGCGACGGAAAACAAAAGCACAATCGCGTTTGCGCGACCCGCTTCCGCGTGTTTTGTTGACCAATCCGCGGGAGGGAGACGTAACGCGGAGTTTTCGAATTGCCACATTTTCGGTAATAACGTACCGAGTGGACTTGGCTCGTCTGTTTTTGCGCAATATTGATGTAGAAGCGTTTAGTCCCTCGATGACCCGCGTCACGCGTTGCGCTGTTTTCGCGGCGGTCGTTAAATTTTTATTTCCTGAAGTGCCATTAAAAGCGATTCTAGTTGTGCAATTTTTTTTATTAAATTGTTTGATATATTACTCTTTCAGTTCTGAAAAATGAGTGCCTTGAAAGAAGAACAATTATTTTGTTCGAGTGTTTTTCAAAATTTACTTTGGTCAAAAGTGGAATAAGAAAAAAAATTTCTTTTTAATTTAAATGACGTAGAATGTTCTTAATAATTATTGAGAGTAAGAATTTTCTGTTAGCAAGCAATTTCTTTTCTTCCAGTAAGTTTGCGATATGACAAAGTGATTTATTAAATTAAAAAAAACTTAGTAAAAAGTTTCAATAATTACTGAAATTATCGCCGCGAGTTAAAGATTTTTTTTTAAAAAGAGCAAGTGTGATCTTCGTAAACATTACGTCAATGTCCGGAATTAATTGATTGTTTGCAATACCAAACGTATTTTTTAAGTTAATCTACATAACTTTTATCAAAAGCGTATATACATTTCTACCCGCACATTGACTTTACCCAACGAGTTTCAGACACGCGAACTTTTGAGCAGACGAACGCGGAAACGTTTTAGCCAAACGTTTGCGGACCTTGGAATCGAGTTAAATGACCGTTCGCTCTTTACTACAAACTCATCATCCGCATCCGCGTTTCTAGTCACGTTTTGCAGGAAGCAAAATGAACGAAATATAGACCGATTACTTTTTAGCCTCGCCCGATGATCCATGAACGGGAAATTTGTTTTGACAGCGTATAAACGTAACAAACAATCCAATAAGGAAGTGAGATTACAAAGCCATCCGAAAAATTTCACACATAATTATTATTGCTCTGAAAAAAATGCGGAGCTACCAGTGTTACTGCCTGTGAATGGTAATTTGCATATTACGGAACGCCGTGAATGTCAATGAACTGCAAAACGCTTTATGAGAAGGAAGACGATAAATTAGAATTTTTTAGCGGCTGATCACAATACTTGGAAGTGAAAAAAAATCTCAATGGTTCTAATTTACATAAATCAGATCGTTTTAAAACGTTCTTTTTCCTCACGTCTGAAAACTCCTAACAAAGCAAGGATCCGAAACATTTGAAAATATTCATTAATTTCAGTAAAGTCACTTATCAGAACAAAGAGCTTTTACTTCCTTCGAAGAGAATCGAGTTCGTGAAAGGAGAATCCCAGCTGGAAACTTATTTGTGCGCGCGCCAATTTTGAAGCTATACGAGACAGTCGACTGAATCAATAGCATCCTGTGAACTTTACGACTTCCATGACATTTCATTCTGCCACTTCTTACGGTCTTGTGCTCTCTTATTACCGCTGTTTACTTCGTTTCGGTTCTTCGGTCGGGTCTGAAAGGCCACAGGGCGTGGTTGGGGTGAGCTCGAAGCTGCGATTCACCGTGGCTCTTAATTTCAGACCGGCAGGCGTCATTTAAGAGCGGCAGAATTCCTAGTATTTATCTCGGCTTATTTGGCTCGATGGTTTTTCATTCGATCGAGTGAAAAGTTGGAATGAAAATTTTAGCGAGATTTCTCTGGAAGCGAAAGATGTTTCTAAATTGCTTTGATACGAGTCCGTGAAATTTTAATAGGACTGTATTTCTATGGTGGGGTTATCGCTGATAGTTTTTATCCGTATTTTACGTGCTGTTGAAAGATAAAAACGCGTAATGAATTTGATTTTTCCTTTCGAACGTTATACTTTCCTTCGAAAAATGTCGCATAAATTTCGTCGATAAGTTTACGTTTTCTCGAGTTATTAAATTTCTAATCACCAAGCTTTCAAAATTCATCTTTCCTATCAATAAACGGACCAAAACAAAAACCTTCAATTTACTACCACCGTAAACAGCATTATTTTTTTTTTAAAAAAGAAGAAAAAAACAATCTCCCAAAAACGTTTTTCAAAACGATCTCGCGCCCAGGCCACTCGCAAACTGCAAGTCGCGGGACGGCACTCTCGCCAGAGAGAGAGAACGGCTCGATAATGTTCATCTGTGGCGCGCATCGGTGTAGGCGGCAGGCTGCGGCCGCTGTACCAACACCATGAGACTTTCCATCGAGCCGACCTGACTTTGCAATTTCACACCCTACGCCTCTCTGCTCTCCTGGTAGTTCCCGATGAGATCGATAGCTTACGTAACGACTGGCGAGCTTCGACGCCCCTCTGCCAATCGAACTCATTGATTGGGCGCTCTCTCCCTCATCCCTGAATCGCGTCTGCTGCGGGCACGCCGGGGAATCAGCGGGGGAAGCGTGATTCTTTTTTTCTTGGAAAGCAGACGCCGCGATTTTGTTTATGCGCGTATTTTGATTGTTAGCAATAAATGGAATTGTTTGTTGTTAATAAATTTTGGCTTTTGTTGAATTTATAATTGGGACATTATGGCGTTGGGACAGGAGAAAGGGTATATTAAGTTTAGATTTTATTATAGGATGGACTGCGAAAATGTGAAAAGTAATTGTTGTTTATTTAGAATTGACGTTCAGCTTTCTCGAGAAACAATGAATAATCGATAGAATAAAAATATTAAACATGAAGCTGTTAAGTACTCAAGTTCAAGTCGGTAGTAACTTTAGATTTTCGAAGAGAAAGTTATAAATCTATTATAATTAAATGAATTTAAACGAAAAATAATTACATGTTGGATTGTTAAGTAAAATCTACACTGTATTGCACTGTCAAATAAGAGTTTCTAAATTTAAGTATTTTAATGAACTATAATTTTAATCATTTTTCTATGCCTGTAATGTGTAGGTGCAGATACTTATTTCGTAAACAAAATATTGTTTTAATTATAAGTATATACTTATTGAGCATACAATACTTAGTGGTTTATAAAAATGAAAAGATACACCAAGAACTTTGTCAGTAAAAAAAAAAAATTTTTTATTTTCAAAAAATGTTTTAAATTTTCAGTCTAAATCAATTTACCTCAAATTGCACAGTTCGATTACTCTTTCTTACTTCGATCCCTTTGAATTCGACCTCTTAACGCGTAATGCTTTCCTCATGCCGATCGGTTGTCTATGAGAATATTCGTGTGTTCCTCTCGCCTTTTGAAAACGTATGGCTACTACTTTTCATGCAACTAGCGTAATTGTATACGTGATTCTACAACACAGCCTTATGTAAGTTTTCGATTCATGGAAAACCTATGGAAATATTGCTTTTGAGCAACAATTATTGCTACGTCATTGAGAAACCAGAGCTTATATAGCCTGTTTGTTTCGCGAAGACTTTGTAATAAAAGTTTTAGTGTACAAGTTATTGACGACATAGATTTGCTTTCTGTTTGGCTTTGATAATAGAATTTCTAACAAGCGGGAAACTTTCAATTAATTAGATCAAACAACTTGTTTGTTTAAATTGTAAAAACCAATTCTTATACGATAATTGACAACAATGTAATGCTCGGAAATTCCTAAATTGAGAGTTCTACAATCTCCCCTAGAAATATTTGTCTAGGAAAACCATTGGAAAAGATCTGTAGTTGGAAAACTTTTGATTAATAATTAGAAGAAATGATTTACTATGACTTAAGTTAAAAATTTTATTCCCCACTTTGACTCATATATTTTCTCTAATGATATCATCCAGACAAATAATACTAACAAGGAGAGTGTACGACATTTGGGTAATGGATTTTCTTGTATATTTGCGATCTGTTTTTTAATGTTAAAATACGAAGGAAGTCCCGTCCGTTCGGTCTAACGCTCGATTTTTCAAAAGTTATGTGCTCTTTTAGCGAAAATCGATTTTTGTTTAATTACTTATAACTTCTTAATTATTAACAGTACAGTATATTTTAATTGTTGGCATTCGAAAGGTGAGATCAAATCCTATCGATTAAAAAAAAATGTTATCTGTAAATCTTTATTTGTTCAAAAGTTATAGCTAAATTAAGCTAAAATTACAGGAGTAGATTTTTTATGTTATTTTAATGGTCATTCTTTATTTGACTATAACTTTTGAACAAACAAAGACTTTTTGATGAAATTTCTTTTAGTCGATAGGATTTAATCTCACCTTTTGAGTGTCATTAATTAAAATACTGTACCGTTGATAGTTGAGAAATTATAAGTGCTTAAACGAAAATAATTATTCATAACTTTTATAGATTTTCATCTATCGATAGACTTGCAATCCAAACAATCCTTTCATCATTTATCCCTCCCTTATTTATTCATAATTTTCCATTAAGATCGCAATCCCAGGTAAGCGTGCAACTTACGTACCTGTTATCCTGCCAAGTTTATAGCCGTACTGAACGCGCAAATTGTAGCCGATGTAACCGCAGGTGTGGGCGCCCAAACTGTGACCGATGCAGTGCAGCCTCGAGGGCTGTATGTTGCCCTTCTGGATGAGCTGCGAGGCCAATCGGCCTGTCATTGCCCCGACGAGCCGCGTGTTCGCCACGGCCTGAGTGTACGGGGGTCCGGCGCCGCCGATCCAATTAACCACCACCACGTTGGCGTCCTCTCGCTGCAGTAGCTCGCGCATTATCCTCTAAAACATTTTCAAGGTGGTAGGGGAATTGTAATTCACGGAACATATTGACCGTTGGCGACTGTGCTTGGAGTTTCGACGAATTTGTTACATAAATTAATTCCGCGGTGATCGATCAAGTAAAAAAGAAATTTGAAGTTACTACATTTCTGCTTTTTAATAAAGCTGACATAACCATAATTTGCATTTATTTATAATTTCGTGTGTAATTTTATACTATGTGTACGGTTATCAATAGCGTACAGTGTCTAGATTTCTCCATTTATCTTAGATTTCCTTTAATAAGTATAATATTGTAAAGTCTAGTCACTTTCACTTGGGAATTGAAAAGAATCTTATTTATACATGCAATTTTGTAATAAAAGATAGATTTAATTTTGTGTAAATATATGTACCGTTAATTATAGAAATATTATGAATTAATTTGAAATTAATCATATTATTTATTTCGTCTACTTTTCCAATTTCAAGTATTTTTTTTGTCCATCTCATTTAAACGACATTATACTCACCAAAACCCACGTCTTATTCCCGTTGTCCAGATATCCGTGAACGATAAAGTACAGATTCTCCTTCCTCTTGAGAGGCGAATTCCTTATGGTACTATAACGATCTACGATCAATTCATGCGGCTCCTCCATCCGCTGTCGGGTGTAGAGCATAAAAAGAGGATTAATAGTGTCCGGTCGAGCAGGAAACGTCGATACTGGTCTACTTCCTCCAGACCACGGAGCTCCGATGTAAAAACAACCAAAGGGTGGGTAGCACCTCCACATGTACCATTCTAAAATAGAAACATCGCGATTTCGTTAATTGCCTGCGCCTGCATTATTTTATCTGCTGGATTTGAGATTTCGATCGGTGTGAACGGTAAATTGGTGTATATTACGGTGTAATAAAGTTCTATAAGGCAAATAAATTATTTTCTAATTATAGTGTATGCAGTGCCGTCATAAATATCGATGGTTAATAATTTTATGTGGGAAAGGATATCCTGATATTTTGAATATATTAGTCTACAATGGATGTTAATTAAATTTGGAAAACATTAATATTTTCATAATTGTATATCATTTAACTACTTTTTAGGGTTACTTGTTACTGAGTTTACTTGTTTTTAGTCATGAAGAATTAATTTATTTGTTTTTAAGTTTGATTAAAATATTATTTAATTTTAAAGTTAAGTTAATTGTTTAGGACTTTTAATCAGTTTAATCCTGCGACATTTATTATTTTAATATCGAATAAGTCTAATTATGCTGAATTCTCAGAGATCCTGGCAGATGATTTTCCTTTCGAAGGACATGCTGGATGGGTTGCATCGTATGCAGGCGCTTAAAATACGCCTTTTATTTGTATTTTGAACGAACTGTCTGTGTTGGAAATTTCACGAGTTTTTTTAGCCATTTCACTAATAGTTGACAAATAATAATGAAAACTTTCAACAGGGGTACTGTAGAATATTGAATTACCACTTCTAAACTATATAGAAACAAAACTATTTTTTAACTGTAAAAATCATTTAAAATAAGATTTGCAAAAATTTGAATAAAAAATGGCGATGTATAAATTGTTTGAAAACTTGCATTATCTCAATAAATAGGAAAAGAATTATAAGCCTCTTTGAAAATGGCTTATCTAAAATTCGCGGGATAAACTCATTGCCGAGAGTATAAGAATTTGTTTTTAAGTCTCGATGCATCGATTGTAAGCTCATTTATTTCCTTCCTCGTACATTGTAGAGTTGCCGCAGATTGGAACTAATTATGTCAAACAAATTGTTATTTAACAACATCGAGAATAATTAATCTATTTTGATAATGACCGACGCACGTACACTTTTAACAAATTAGCGTTTGACGTAATGGCTGCGCGAAAGTTCAAGCGGCATCATTATGCATCTTGACCTGCAAAGATAATCGCCCCGAAATAGCAATAACCTTTAACGTGTCATTGTATTTTCCTGCTCGACTTTCCCCGCGGATTGACAGGGATCTTTTAAATCGTTAGAAGTGTGCAATTTATGGAAAATTAAAGCTAGTATTGCAATTAAAAAATAATTCAAACACGTCTTGGATAATGTAATATTCTGATCCATTGTGATGATTAAGCATTTTTAAAGTGTCACATTTAATTCAGTTCTTAAAAAGAACCATTAAATTATGGTGTGTTTTAAAATGTTTTCGAGGAACAAATTATTTTGTAACAGCTTTAAACCCCCTGCGCCACGCGACGAGTAAACTCGTCGGAACGAGGTGATCACCGTAGGACATGCGACCTGTTAACTCGTCGCAACCTTTTTTCTTATAACTTCTCGTAAAAAAAATTTAGAGGGGTCTGTAAACGCGGAAATTAAAGCTGAGTACTTAAGCTAACAAATGTATGTAGTGTAAAAATGAAATAAAAATTTTGTAGTTACAAAAAATTTGTTGGAAAATTTCGAAAAATTACAAAAATTTGTCAAATTTTCATACTTTAAGAAAGTTACGAAATTTATACTTTTCGAGATCAAAAATCTATACTCGGGGGCTTTTGGGGTCGCTGAATACGAATCTGTCGTCAGAATTTCAAAATTCAAAAGAATCTAAAATGGCTACCACGTATTCTCTTTTTTCAATTATTTTGATCATTTTTACGCGAAATTTTGAATTCACCATTTTGAATTTTGAAATTCTGACGACAGATTCGCATGAAGGCGCCCTCAAAAACGTAGAAATAAGTTCTACAAGTTTTTTGAATATGTACCGAAAAATTTATGCATTTTGAAAGCGATTAGGTTGAGGATAATTCTGGCGCAGGGGGGTTAATGAAATTCTCTATGGTCTTAATAAGTGCATGTCTTGCTTTACGTTACTTCTAGAACTTTTCAATTAAAAAAACCATTCGGACAAATTCATTATTTCAGAAAAAAAATTGGTGTAAAGAATTTATAATTTGCCAGTTATTACACGAACTGCAACCAAATTGGTAAAGAATTGTCAAATTCTACGAAATTAACTTTGACGTCCGAGCAAACTTGTTAGTTTACACATTTATCATGCAAATTAAATAAAGTGTCTTGTTTTCTGCAAACATAATATTCACGAGTAACATAGCTTCCCTTCTAACAGAGCACCTCGAGATAAATGTCAAAGCCAGCCCGCTATCTCCCAGCGGCTAATTTTAAATTAAAAAACTAGCAACTCCCGATGACTCATCCCACCCAAGTCGTGCATGCCATCCCGATAAAATGAGTTACAACGACATCCCGGCAATCGGCCCCCCTGTAAAATTCACACGAGATAGTCCGAATTATACAATAATCCTCGCTCCGCGCGGATCGTGCAACGTCCGCTGGCCGTTCGATCGCCGATCATCGGCGTCTTTTCGGCGTCTGCTTACGTAGTTTTCGCCGCGGCCGCCGCGGGGTTATCGCGGCGCTTGCCGATAAAGGCCCGGCGTCTTCTCGCCTTTTTTTTTTTCACCGAGGCTTTGCCCGAGAAACAGAGAGGGCCTTATCGGTTCCTTGAATGCGCGGACGTGTTGTGTCTTCGCATGGGAGCCCGACCGATTGCTACAGCGGCCGACGTCTGTCCGTCTGACGTAGGCGTCGGAGAAGCGCGTGTACGAGATGCGCGCTTTTTCTCTTAGGGGGATCGGACAGTAAACTAGATCTTTTCGGTTTCTTTTATCTCTGGATCATCACCGGCGCGGTCTAGAATTTTAGTATAATTTATTTTTAAATTATAGTTACGAATAGTTACGAATTTTAAGAGTTCTGATTTTTTTTTTTGGAATGATTGTATTTACGTGCGCTGCGCACTCGCCGTAATATAGTAAATTGATTATTCGCTTAAAAATGGCGATATCTTCAGTTGCGGTAAAATAAAATTATGTTCAAGTAAGGAGATACATTCTGTATGCTTTTCTGCACGTATACCAACTTGCATAAATCATATTTATTGGCCAGTAACGTCAACAAGGAAACATTTTCATTTAAGTGCGGGCGGATCAAAGTAAGGTAGTTTTTAAATTACGTCGGTAACAGATCAGCATTTATCATACTGTTTTCTAAAGTATTCACAGAAGAGACCTGTAATTGTCTCTCAGTGTAATAATGCATTAAAGATTTACGTATTGTCAATAAAGCTTTGTATAAAACGCAGATCGCAATTTAAAAATTTTCTCAATTTTAAGACTTTAATATAACAATGAACTTGACGTCAAACTATATCGAAAGTTTCCGGGTCAGTACACTACAATTGAATAGTTTCACTTCGTGCACATGTGATGATTCGTCATTACCAGCAAAATAAATGATCGAATAATAGCTTTGAATCACGTGCTTGTGATTGATACAAGCACACTTTCTATTTCAGATGCATTTGAATCATTCCCGTCAAAAAGAAAATAAAACAAAAACATTTACATTCGCAAATATATCCAACAACAAGGAAAAGTCCTTTAGGAGAGATCAACTCGAAACCACGTGTTCATCGTACAAATACCAATAAACCTCTTTATATTCTTATACGCGTTAATTCCACGTACCTTCATCGTATTCCAGCTTATTGTCTTCAGGAGCAACCGTCGTCGTCGTCGTGGCAGGGTGCACATTCCTGTTTTCCCTCCTGCCAACGGTGGGGTTCGCCATCGCATTCGCCGCGTACATCAGCACGAGCAGCGTCTCGTTGAGCATCATCTTGACCCTCTTCTCACTTTTCACCTTCTCTCGACAACGAAAATAAAAAAAAAAAAGGCAAAATTCCAACCGCTCCGGGATCTCTCGGCACTTTTCACTGTCTGAACAAGCGATCGCCCGCTTACATTTCCAGCGTAGAACTGGGAAAGCCTCGCTGTGCTCGAAATCGCAGGCACGCGCCACTGACCAAGAGGCTCTCTCTCTCTCTCTCTCGCGATAGGCAGAGCGGCTCCCGACAAGGGAAAAATCGATTGACGCAAGTGGCCGATCCGCGTTAGGTTATATATACCGCGACGTCTCGGACCGCGTGCGAAACCAGACCGGATAGTCCGAGATAATCGGGCGACTGGCTCTCTTTCGACGCCGCCTCAGCTCCGTCTCGGAGTGTTTACGAAACCGTCGCTCGCGAGCGATTTCGGGGCCGATAAGCGCTTTTTAACGCCAAGGCTGCCGACAAGTTCAAGGCCGGAGGTTTCGGTTTCCGCGTGTACGGCGAAGGTTCGGGGAGTACTAATATACCCCTGCTGCGGAGCCACACCACGACTGGCCGCTCTCTCTCTCTCTCTCTCTCGGCGATACTCGCGGCGAGATAAAGTCGCTGAAAGAAATTAATCTCGAGACGGGCCGTCACGGTTCAAAGCGCGCGCGCGCGCTCGCACCCGCAAGTGGGTTTTTTCTGCTTTTCCGAGAACGGCGGACGAGCCTCTTTTTCTTGGGCCTCGTGATGGAGCGCGGCGCACAGGCAGATAAAGCGATTTCAACTGCGCGGAGCGGAGGACGGGAGGGGGGGAGAACGGGAGCATTCATGACGATGAGACGAGGTCGATGCCTATCGGCATGCAGGCTTTTCTGCGCCAAACTGCCTGCATTCCGCTTTTTTCCCCGACGTTTTTCTTTGATGAATCGCGCGAGCCCGAGCGACCGGATTATTTTCTTGGCCCTTAATTGCGGCTTGGAACTTTCGAGAGGCTTGTTGTTCGGTTGTGTTGATCGGCCGAAAATGAGCTGTTATGCTCGCGTTGCGGTAACTTGTTCGTTTTCTCGCTATTTTCTTCGTGTTTATTTGCGAACGGTTCATATTTCGTGGCAATGGGCAACTTTTACTTTGGAAAGAATAATGAACAATTTGTCGATTCAAAGATTAATTGTGTCTTTAATGAATATTTAAAAATAGTTTCATTAATTAGTTATCAATATACGATAGAGATTATGAAGTATCGATATGACTCTTGAAATTAAAGTGGTTTATACCACTTATATATATTTGGTCTGACGCGTTAAATTTAAGTAACGATACTTAAATTTGTTAAACCACTTATAGATTGGCTCAATGTTTTGAGGAAATCATTAAGCGTCCTCAGTGAAATCTTAGTTTGATAAATTTGATAATTTCCTCCTGACTTAAAAAGTTGAATTGTTGCATCACTTTCCTACGCATCCGCATCTAGAATTTTTTATTTTTTCTAACCACATGTATCTAATAATTATCAATAATGTATTTAAAACTTTTCCGTTTTTTGACGTATCAAAGTAATAAAAACGATGACTCTCGTTTCTTTCAAAACGCCGGGCAACCAAATTATGCGCCCACACTAATCACCTGCTGCCTCCACGAGCACCGACCTATACTAATAAAAAGTCTCTCCTC
The DNA here is from genome assembly GCA_035582975.1 of Ormyrus labotus. Taxonomy (NCBI): domain Eukaryota; kingdom Metazoa; phylum Arthropoda; class Insecta; order Hymenoptera; family Ormyridae; genus Ormyrus; species Ormyrus labotus. The sequence continues at coordinate 23,764,526 of JAWWEO010000001.1, read as the reverse complement.
GCACCTTCCGAGGGAAACATCTGCCGTTCCTCCGCTTTTCCGCCGCTGGCCTATTCCCGAGCACAGCTGCACTCCCAAGGCAGTCCCCCATCCGGCCGACTCACGTAAGGTATCCAGTGTCGATCGGCGTACACACAATAGAGCGGCGTGCGACGCACTCGCCACAGGCCAATATCGATCGCTCCTCGTACAAAAAAAAAGGCCCGACACACACATCACCCCAGGAAATTCGAGGCTCCAACCCCCTCGAATCCTGGCGGCTCCTCTGTCACTTCCATACGAGCCTAATACCCCGCACCCCCAAAAGGTGCCAGTGTGACCCAAGACGAGCCACCCCCGGGGGGGCGGCAGCTCCTCCCGTCTCCTAACGGCCGGGCAGCCCGCTTGTTACATGTGTTGTTTTCGTGGTTACTGCCAAGGTTGCACCCCCGGCTCGGTTAAGGGTGCCGACTTCGCGGCCTTGGGGGGTGCGAACGCGAGACGCCGAACGCGGGAGAGAGAGAGAGAGCTCTGCGTGAGGAGGCACACGCAAGACCCTCGGAGGCCTCCTGAGCTCACGTGTGAGCCTGGTAAGCCGCCCTATCAAATCCCCATTCATTACATGCCCGTGGGGCATCCTTTTCTCGCTGCCGGGAGAGACCGAGCCGGCTCGCCTTCGTTTTCTTGCCTCGCTCTTGGCCCGTTTTCGAGTGGGTTGTTATCGAGCTCGCGGACGCTCGCTTTCGGAGGCAGTGTTGTGATTGCGGGATGAAGGATTAAATAATCGTAGGACGTCTTCTCAATAAAGGCGTCATCAATTTATTCAAAGGTTGTATTGTTTCTAACTTTTTACGAGACCAAGTATTCATGTGTATGAAGATAAGTACTTGTAAAATCTCTTGTCAATCTTAGAGGTGTAAGTATTTCCATGATATATCTTTCTAAGAATTATTTTATTTTTATATTGTTTAACGTTGCCTTTTTTGTTAGTTGCAATAGAACTAACAACTTGTAAAGGTAAGTTCTGAACTTGAGCTTATTAGACATTTGGAAGTACATTGTTTTCATAGTTCTCTTCCAAAACGAATTAATGTTCAGAATTAGCCATATTTTAGTCTTATGATGCAGTGTCCATTCATTATCAATTGTAAATTTTTCTTAAACAATTTATTTAAAATTTGCACAAATTATTTTAAGTATTGCAATTTAATGTTAGTGGTGATGCATCATTTAAAAAGTATCGTGACTGATATATTTGAGTTTTAATTCAATGAAATTAATTCGACATCATTTCGCTACGTGAATTCCATTGAGAAACAAGGTATGGCAAAAGTGCACAGTGTTGCGCATAAAAATACAAGTTATCTGATTTTGTAAAGCCTAATAGTAAGGCGTAATGGTAAAATTTCCAAACTTGTCAATTCTCAATACAAATGTAGCAAATTCAAAAAATAAGAAATTTTACGTATTTTATTCTTTTTTGATGATGTTACAGAAGTTACAAAAGAGAATCGTAATAATATATTAATAATTAAATTATTTATATATTTATTTTATCAATTTTAAATGCTTCTTCAGTACCTAATCGAATAGATTTTTGTATTATACGAGCTTTTAAAAACTTAGTCGCTATTTTCCTTAGTTTTCAATAAAAATGTCCTGCGTATTTCATGAAATTTCATTCACAATTGTTCGGAGGCATATTTTTTGTTGCAGCTTAAGAATACTAGTTTTATAAGCGAAATAAGTGATACTTAACTCAAGTGATTATTATATTGCGGATTCGAAATTTTTAGGATGCAGTAGTAAATGTGCAACTGATGTCATTCAATTTAATACGTTTGTTACTCGTCTGTAGAAATAATTGTAGCAATCAATGTGACCTATTTATTTAAGGCGTTAAATATGAATTGTGCAATATTTTCAATTTTAAGAGAAGTTAAAAGTTAATTAATCGTTGCAACACATTTTCACAGATTAATTATTTTAAAATCATATCGTCTTTTCTTGGGTAAGAATGAAATTTTATAAAAAGTGTTATATAAAATCTCGAAAATATTATAAACTTTTTTATTAATCAACTTTTTCAGTTTCTTCAATTTTTATTCATTTGTCCGCTTTATGCTTTAAAATTAAATTTATCTTAAATAAAGACGTTTATCATTGAAAACAATTAAAAGGATGCAACCCAGCCCAGTTTTTCGCACGTAAACGTTTCCAAGCGAGGAACGAAATCTCTAACCCGATGTGCTTAGAATACCATTCCACCCATCTAAAGCCGTCTGCAATCCGCGGCATCAGGAGAAGAAAAACTCGAAGCACCGTCGGGAAAGAATTCCGTCCCGCGTGGCGGCGTCGCCCGCGAGCAGGAGGTGTGTCCTCTCACCCACACCCCGAAAACCACATCCCCCGTCGATCCGACAGGTCCTGCCGCTTCATGGCTCCCTGGTTGGCAGACCGACACGTGTCCGTCTGCGGGCCGAACCCTTCCGCTCGTGACTGACGTGCGTGTACGGACCATCACATGCATGCTCGGGGCGTAAGGTGCGCCTTCTTCGAGACGCCTTCGAAACCTCGCGCGGCGCGGCGGGGGAAAAAAAATAAAAAAAAACCCGAGAGAAAAAAAAAGGTACAAAACAAACTTGATTTTTTCACCAGGAGAACAGCCGAGCGGAGGAATGGCCACGCGCGCGTTCCGGTGCGTATACGCGGTGAGTGAGAGGAGTGCGCACGCGGCCGGGTCACGTCGCACGGAGAGAGAGCTTCCGACGGGTTGGCTTTCACGCACTTCCGATGCGAGAGAGAGAGAGAGAGAGAGAGAGAGGCGCGACGAGGGGCTGCGCCATGTGTGTGGGTGAAGGACGGGAAATTGTTGTTGATGGAGTTGGGAAAGTGTTTTTGATGCGCGTCTTGTGGACTTTGAAATAATGTTTCAGTGATTAAAATTTGAAATGTTTTTGAGATGTACAAGTTTTATGATTACTTAATGACAGTGAAATATCAACAAAAGTGGTGATACGTCACTTAGAAAATGACGTAAAGTTTGTTGAAAAATAAAAACGCAAATGATAAAAGTTTTTATCAGGATGGAGTTAATAAATTTGAATTTATTTTTTGTAAAAAATAAGTTTAAAGTTCAGTTTCGTTGAATTAGCTGATACAGCAGATGTGTTGTTTTTGCTGCTTCCTAGAGTAAACTTTATCCTCTTATTAATAGTAAAAAATTAAGTTTTGGTAAACACAAGTTAGGAATGAGGTTTGAAGAATCAACAAACATTATTTTTGAAGAAAGTCTGAATGGGCATGTGTGTGTGTGTGAGAGAGAGTACGACGACATCTTAGTTCACAATGACACAATTTTAACTAATAAAGTCTCACAAAGAGAGTGTAAAACAAAATAAATAAAACTTTAATATCTTTTAACTAATACGTTTCATAAGCAGAAAAACTGTAGAGCTCTGAACATGTAAAAGATCTACCTTTTCCCAAAATTTCAAGTAATTTAAAGTCTTTTTACTTCCGTAATCGTTT
>JAWWEO010000001.1:23744365-23760916 GCA_035582975.1 Ormyrus labotus | reverse complement strand
AATAAAAATACATCTTCTTGCCAAATCTTAGGTTAGGTTGCTGAGCAAATATTTAAGAAAAAATTATTCAAAGTTCGGTATTTTAACACAGGTTCTTATGGAAGTCACTCATTTTTAACCGGAAATTTATATCCTTTTTGTCGATAAATTCTGCAGATATGAATGAAAAACTACATTAAAAAAGTTTAAAATGTGCATTTTCTACCACAACAAAAAAAAATATATATATGATAGTGGACAATATAAAAAGATATTTAATTATGAAAAATTAAATTATTTTACTTCGGCAAAGCAGTTCATTTTCAAAATTTGGAACGTTGTAAAAAAGTCTGTAATTGAAATTTTCTTGTAAATATTAGATTTTATATCATAAATAAACGCATTAAAAGAACTTATTCTTAATATAAAAATTATTTTCATTAAACTATTAATTTTTATATCAATGAAAGCCTCGATAACCTAAAAGCGACTTAGTACATAAACAAATAGCTATAGTAAATACTAAAATCATATAAGTATCTAAAAAAACAAGTGCTAGTATACGGGAAATAGTATTTTATTATATTAATTTTCATATCACTTCATTGTCTAGAGAATTTCAAACACCGTTTTCTCAAATTTTTGCACGTTAACTGGTCTGAAAATTTAGATATTTGTATGCAACGTACTTTATACTACGTGCTTGCAAAGTCTTAATAATTTCTTGAATATGTCGAAAAATCATAGAACCACCTTAAATAAGCCATCTTGCATATCAATTTTCAGGGTTTTTCACTAATCTGATTGTAATTGATACAAACTCACCTGCATAAAATATTTGTAAAAATCTCGCTTCTTCGCCTCGTTTGAACATTATTTCAATTTCCGTTTTGTTGTTGAGTTTCTGCCAATGATTAACTAATTCTAAGAGTAGTAGTTTTAACTTCGAGAATTTCGTGAAAAAGTTAATAACAGTTTTTATTGAAGTTTTCAATTTCAAAGATATATATGTATATATATTCCCAAAGTATAGTCAGAAAATTGCTGCAGTATGACTGTAAATTTGCCAGAATATTGTTGCAATATTGTAAGAATATTATCCAATATTCCTGCAATGTTGCCATCAAAGATTAAGCAACATTGCGAAACTATTCTGCAATATTGCTGCAATGTTGTAAAATATTAAGTCACTATTGCCGTAAATATCATTGCAATATTGTGCAATTTCGCCACAATATTTCTCGAATGTTACTGTGATATCGCTACATTATTGCTACAATATTACTATAATGCTGCTAAAATATTGCAATAAATATTGGTGCAATATTACATAAAGATTAGATGTCGGCGCCAATTTCCTTGCAAATATATCATATTGCAATAAACATTGCAGAACTTATCGTGTACTATTGTAAAAATTGCAGCAATATTGTGGCATTTAATTAGATTTTACAGTAATATGGAACTTTAACTGCAATATTGCTGTAATTGTAGTTACATGGTGGAAATTTTGCTACAGCACTGCAGGAATATTTATTGCAATACTACCTACTAGGAAACTGGTGCGGGCATCCAATCTCCATGAAATATTACAACGATATTCCTACAAAATTGTCTTCAATATTGCTACAATTAACATTGCAATACTCTTGTAATATTGCAGCAATTCTGTGGTGTACATGTACATACATGTAAAATCTTACCAGTGAATTATTTGTAAAAACTATAGTATATTTCAGCATTGCAATAATTATAAACATTACAATGGTTGCTGTTTCAAACATGAGATCGAGATCATAATATTTTTCCTTTATCAGCATTGCCTACAAAAAAAACGAAGTGAATTTTTTATTTATTCGGTATTTAACATTAATAATAAACAATATTTCAAAATTTCTGATATAATTTTTCAAGTTTTACCGACTAAATTATTATAGTGTATACCTGAGGTATAATCATTACTATACATGAAACAAAAAATGTGATAAAAATAATCCTTCTTTTAAACTGTCTTTGAAAAGGCCATAATCCAAATTTTGTCATAAAGAATTGGCAAACGTTGTAATACCGTCCATCCAGAATTTCCATTTTGTATTTATCTTATTTAAAAAAATAAATGATTATTATTCTCTAGACGATAAAATTGTTGTAATGAAAACGAAGTACGAGTAGCTGCCTCTCATGCACATAGTTTTTGCTTTCTCATAGAGAAAGCTTTGGAACGGAAATATTTTTCGGTTCTCATATTTTGACGTAGAAACAGATATTTAGGTTCAGAGAGTCCAAAAAAGTAGTTTTTAAAAAATGTCCGGATATATGTATGTATGTACGTATGTATGTAAGTATGTTCGTACTACACCGTGGATTCGCTTCAACTTTCGCACAAAAGTTTCATTTCATTTTGATGAACCTGCTTTTCAATTTCAAGTACTTTTATAGATTAATTTCGATTTTATAGCTATTTAAGGAATTTTTGAAACTTTTGAAATTTTTAATTTCTACTTTTGCCAGAAAATATTAATATTTTTTGTTGTATGCTTTTCTTTTTAATTGTATTCCATAATAACTTTAATAAAAAACATTTTTTAAAGATATTTGTTGTTGTTTAATGAAGATTTGTATCTTACTAAGATACAAACTTTATTTTTTAAACAAAATATCGTAAACATGTATTAAGATCCTGCTTGACAAGTTTAAAGGAATTCTATCGATTAGTTTGGATTTTGATGCTTTTTAAGTTATTTCTCAAAATGTCAAAATTTTATTTTAGCGATATTTTTAAATAGTCGTATCTTTCCGAAGATTTGCCACTTGAACTCATCCCAAATAGAAAATAGTTCAGGGCATCTGATGAACTAATACACGCTCTTTAGAGACACCTATCATGGTTATGCCATCTAATATTGAGAGAAATTCAATCTTATGAACGAACTATAAAATTTTAATTATGTTGCAAAATTTTAACTAAATTTCACCTTTTAACACATAAAATAATATATAATTGTTACATGACATACCATTTATAATATAAATTAATTTTTTCATCATTTCTATGTTCTCTATGAGAAAGCATTGTGCCAAAATCAGTTGGCAGCGTTTTTTCTCTGAATATTAAATAATTACCGTCACAATTCCGATTTGTAGCAAAAAAATTACTTTTCAAGACGTAATTTAACAACTAAAAAAGTACAGAGTTAGGTTAGAATCTAACATGCAGGAAGCTTAAACCATGACTGATATGTGTAGCACTACGTTATAGACATCTTCGAGAGAATAATACATCGAAAATTTTACGAATACATTTTCATATCTTGAACCTGCGTTATAATAAAAAATAGAAATTATTATAGAAAATTACTTGTAATTTACAGAATTAACGTGGATGTTTTTTCTGAATTATTATTATTTTTAATTATATTTAATATATTTCTTGCAGAATAGGAAAATTATCAATTAATTATAGTTACGACTGCACTGTATGTAAAGTTAATGTATTATTAGTCAGCTTATAGAATCCGATTCGCACAAGTTCGTGTTTAATATTAATTATGAATCGATAAGTGTCATGCATATAGCTCTGTTGGCTCATTCGGTTTTGAGAGACTCGTAATATGACTTGACTTCTGCAGGAATGATTTTAATAGTGCAAGAAGTCAGTGATTACAAATGAGTGATTTATTTTTATGTTCACAAATAAGTGACTTTTTATTTTAATGTAATATGCATTTTCATTTTCAAATAGTGTACGCAAAGTTCAGTTTATTAGCACACTCATTTTGGTACTCAAAGTATCTTTACTTTCGCACTGCCGAAAGCAAAATAGTGATCAGAATTAAAAAGAACTTGCCAATAAGTTTGGATTTCACTACTTTGGAAGGCTGAATTATCTATAAAGTTAAACAATAAACAATAATATATACAGTATAAAAAATTACTTGCTATTTTAAACAGATTTCAGTACTTTTATGAAAAAAATATTAGAAAAGATGAACTGATAAATTAATAATTTTTTTAAAAGTTTAAAAGTATATCAATGAGAAATGGTGAATAGGAAACTAAACAAATTTTTTTATTATATGTAACTTAAAAAGATATTAATTTTCTACTTTAAAAAGAAAAACAATAAGATAAGAATAATTATAAACGAATGAACAACATTTGTATGGCGGGGAAACTTATACTAGCTTATGACTCGTGCAATACACCTCACCTTCGCTAGAAATAGCTTATTTTCTCCCCTTGTTGCATAATGTTGCAACTATTTCTTGCATGTACGTAATCTTGTGCAAGTGCATTTTTTATATGCAGTAGTATGTTTTGTTCTGTTAAAAAAATTGCAGAGATTACTACACTTGTCAATTTCAACATTTTGTTAGTTTGAAATAAATTAAAATAAATAATAGAAATTGAGAATAATGTGTAACTGTAGTATGTTTTAAATTTTGTACTGTTATCGTTCAAAATTCTTAAAAGACAGCTAAAAAAGAGCCTTGTCGATTTTTTATAAATAAATAATTAAAACGTAGGCACGCAGGGAGTGGAGCCGCCTAGTTTACTATTATTATTATTTTATTATGATTTTTTACAGTAATTTTAGCAATATAGTTCAAATAAAATAAAAAGAATTACTTTTCTTTAGCTAATATTTTTATATGACTTAATTTAGCACATGCATTTTTATTTAAGCTTGTGCGAAATCAAGCTTTGTACATGGAGTTTTAAAAATTCTTTCTAAGACTTTAAATATAACAAAAAATATAAGACATATAAAAATATATTTTATATAAGACTTTAATTCAATAACAAAAAATATATTTAAATTTTGTTAGCTGTTCATTAAATTCTAAAATGAACATACAAAAATAAAATAATAATACAAACGAGATAATAATGGAACAATAAATTAGTTATGAGGAAGCTAACTGCCAATAACTTGGCAGCCGTTTTTTTAATACGGACTAAAAATCAATTTTTGATTGTGTTAAAAGTTAAATTTTGCCTCATTTGATTAATAATATTGAATATAATACTATTATAAAAATAATATATCAATAAAAAAAATAATTATTATATCAATCTTATGTTTTATCGATACTGCAATTTTTAAAAGCCAAGTTTAAATAGTTGGTATCACTTTTAGATATGACTTTACCAAGAAGATGTCTTTAATTAACACTTTAACTATTAAAAATGACTGGCAATAAAAGACAGTTTCGCTATCTTTTGTATCGCTTCGGGTTTCTCCACAGTTTCTGAATAATAAATATATCGTCATCGTAATATTATACAAATGGTGTACGATATACTTTTTATACTTACTTTTTATATGTACTTTACTGTTATCTCCACTGTATTATCGACTACTTTATCTAGTTTAAGCTAGTGTTTGAACCAAGCCAGTGCTGTTTTTGCCGCTTTATTAATGTGTTGTAAGATAGTGTTCTGCTTCCTCCTAGAGGAAGCTTTGTGATAGTAATTTTTGGAGTTGTTCGAAAACGTGTTCTAATTATATTTTAAAGTGTCAGGAACAAGAATAAATGGTTTTTGAAAAATGTCTGTATGGATGTATGTGTGTGTGTGCATACGCCGCATCTCAGCTTCTACTGAACGGATTTTCATCGTTCACGGTTCCTCTTTTTTTTTTGCTTTTTTTGCAATGGCGGCAAAAAAAATCTTTTTTTGTTTACCTTATTTGTTTTTGTTTTATCGCAAATTATCGATTTTTGAAAAATCTAATTTACTTTTTTTTAATGATAGGATTGAGATATTTGAATCGAACAAGGACCATTTTAAAGAGCATAAAAATACCTATAATTTCAGAGAAAAAAAGTTACTCTAGATCTTATGGTTCTTTTGTTTTTAATAAAAACGTGTTTTTTTTAAAAAAGCTTATAATTCTTAAATTAAATTAGCAACTGGTCTGAAAAAATTTTTAGTAATTAAGAATGTATACAATTTTACAACTATAATCTGTAAAAATTTAAGCCATTTTGTCAATTACAGAAGTAAAAAGACTTTACATTATTTGAAATTTTGGGACAAGGTAGATCTTTTGTATGTTCAGAGCTGTATAGTTTTTTTGCTTATGAAATTTATTCGTTCAAAAGATATTAAAGTTTTATTTATTTTGTTTCAATTTTTTGAATAGCTGTATCTTAATGAATAATCGATCTCTTTCATTGATCGACCACTTATTTTTGTTGATCTTTAACTAAATTTTCAAAATTAAAAAAGAATTTTCGAAGTTCATCTACTAGTTTTTGATTATTATTTTTTTATACGACTTGTACAAAGTTTGATTTAGTGCATGATTTTTATTCAAGCGCCACAAAATCGAGCTTAGTTCAAGGAATTGCAAAAATTCTGTTTTTTAGAATTTTAAATATTCCAGTAACAAAAGTTTTATTTAAATTTTGTTTGATGTTCATTAAATTCTAAAATGGACATAGAAAAATAAAATAATAATACAAAAATAAATAATTAATTAAATATAGAACAGGTTGGAATTAATTTTGTTGAAATCGATTGTTTTTAATGAATTTTGTTATAGATGATATTGGAATGATAAATTAGTTAGGAGGAAGCTAAGTGTCAATGATTTGACAGCGTTTTTTTTATGTTCAACTTTTTTGCGCGCAAACCTATTTTTTCATAATAATTTACGTCATTGTAGAAAATATAAGGTATCTTTTGGCAAATAAAATGTAATAATTATACAGTATAATACTAGTAAAACAATAATTTTTAATTTACAATAATTCGTACAAAAATTCTCTACAACCCAAAGAGTTCAAAGGCAGCTATCACAAAGAAAGCCGCCCATCAAAATCTCTTCCGCACATCTCCAGCCTTTCACCAACCAGATTCCGAAAGAAATTTCCACTAGAAATTTTCTAAGCCTCCACGCACGTCTCCCGAAATTCGATCTTCCTCTCCATGCTGCTTTCCTAATCTCCAAAGCTACTCTGGGTGCCTGAGCGCGAGCCCGTGTCGCCGCACACCTTGAACTTCGCTCTCGACGTAGACGACACTCTCCCTCTCTTTCTCTCTCTCTCTCTTGCGGAGCGTTCAAGGACGACCAAGCGGAGCCCCTGAAAGCCGGCAACCGGCGCCCTTCGCAAGCGTCCCGATAAGGGCAGCCGTGCCAGGGCTCTATGCTTGGCCAGCAAGTGGTTTTAGGGACACTCGGGCGCTCGCGCGGGCGCGCTCCCAGCAATTTTATGCGTGCGCAGGCGAGAAGTGCGTGAGCCCTAAGGAGAGGAAGGAAGACGGAGGGAGAGTAAAAGAGAGCTAACGCGGCTGCGTGCCGAGTGCGTCTTTGCCCGACGGCCTGTGGGGAGATGGGGGAATAGGCCGGGAGGTGGGCATTTGCGCTTTTGCTTTTCGGAGGTTTTCTTCCTGGGAGGTCGGAGAAGGCAGAGGCTGCTGTGGAATGCTTTGAGTTACATGATATTTTTAGAGAGACTTGGAAAATTTTGCAAATCTTCTGGTCAACTGTTTTAAGGTTTATCATAAATAAATAGTTTCAGTGTATTTTAGATTACTGAAATTATTATCCTGTACGAAAATTGTTAAATAGAAAGTTGCAGCGAATAGTGATTTCTTACCAAAATTCTCTTTTATTGTTTTGCCATGTTTCAATCTCATTGGACATCCTTTATATCAAGAGAAAAATGTTCGAAGCAAAGCTTTGACAGAGCCAGTCAAAATGTGCAAATTTTGGAAATCGCCTCGGAAATCACTATTCGCTGCAAAAAATCAATGAAAATGTTTCTTACTAAAATTTATTAATTTATTCTAAAAATTTATTCTAATTTACGGAGAAAAATGATCTATTAAAAATTTCTAGTTTTTTTTTTTTTTTTTTAGTAATGAAAAGTCATACTTGTACGCGAAGAAAAATATTATACATATTGTATTCTAAAGTTTAATACAGTTTTCTCCTTCCACCATCAATTTATTCAAGTTATTTTATTTATAATTTTCTACGAAAATAATGTTTTTTTTAATACGAAGCACGTATAAGTTTTAAAAAATTTATTATAAACTTATTCGCGCGTTGTAAATTAAAAAACTCGATGTAATAACACAAAGCGGAGCATTCGAAGCGTTCCCTGCACTTCTACTCCGCCTCCGTTTCCTCCCGACAAAGGTACGAGTGCATAAAGGCAGAGCGGAGTTCACCCAATCGAAATCGCTGCAGGAGCTGCAGCTGTTCGGGAACCGCGTTCACGCTCGCACGCACATAAGAAAACAAACTCTCAAAAAATAAATCACGCCGGTCCCTTCCTGCGATCCTATTACTTATAGTCTTCAACTTGACTTTCACTTCTTCCTGCCCTTGGCAACATCCCCGCGCTCGCTCTCTTTCATCTGGCCGCTCGCTCTCCCGGCCGCTTACTCAACCCATTCTCTCTGTGCCTCGCCGTTGCGATTTCGGTCCCTCTGCCTTCGGCCTAAACGCCAGTCGTTGACCCCTCGGACATTCCCCTGCTTTATTCCCCGGCTGTACTTTCGAGGAGGGAGCAAGAGAGAGAAAGAGAGGGAAAAAAAGGATGAGCTCGACGGTCCTTCCGAAAGAGAGGGAGACGGCAGGAAGGGACCCTCGAAGGGCTACTCAAAGTCTGCGGACCAATTCGGCCTTCATGATTCCCTAGTAAAAGTGCGTAGGCGTGCGCCCTTTAGGTAGGAATTGTGCAACACCTCTCCCGGCTGGCTCCCTTTCGATGGCGAGCCATCAAATGCTCGTAAAGAGACGCGCGGAGCCGGAGCCCCGAGCTTTACGACCCTACCTGTATCTCTGCTGCCCTCCGTGCTCCTGCAGCCCTTCGACGTGCGTGTGCCCTGCGTAGGGCCGGGTCATATGTTTCGTTTACATTTGTTGTTGAGCTTGGTAGAATTTTTTGGTAAATTTTACATTAATTTTTAATACTTATTTTCCAAGGCGGCAAGACGTAAGACTTTGCGATCATTGACTTGCTTCATTTGTTTTATTTGTTTTTTTTTTACATTTTTTTGTTAAGTAAATAAGGAAGCCAATTGTAAGATATGCAACCGTAAGTTTTTAATAAGAAAAATAAGTCCTAGAGCTGCTGCTGGACTCGTTAGCAGGATTAGCAACTTCTTAGTCAGACACAAATTACGCAATGGGGTAAAAGGTTCAAATCTAAAATTTTTTGAAGATCTACTTATAAAACTAAAGTAAAGTATTTTTATTGAAGAAACCCAAAATAGTGATAAAAGTTAAAATAATAAATTTGAACCGAATCGTAAGTTAGGGTAATTGAACAAAATGCTTTTCAGAACACCGCGTAGCCAAATAGAAGATGTACACAGCTGAGAATATATTTTGACCAACAACACTGTCGTAAGTAAATATTAGATTTAATAATACTTCACCCACGGATGAGTTTAGCAGCAGTTCTTGGACGAAATACTTATCGGTTTAAAAAATTTGTTTGTTTTGTAAATCTTTGTCTCCTATAGAGAGTATTTGATGTTTTTTAATATCTCCTCTCTGTTTTTCGAGAGACGGAAACATAACAATACATTATCAAAGAATATTTTTGCTCATATTGCCATTAGCTTCCTATTTTACTTAATAAATTGTTTTATGAAATAAGTATTCATTTTTATTTATTTATAAATTTATTAATAAGACAAGATGTGAGAACGATATCTACTGCAATTTTTCGGAAATTTAAATCTTAAAATAAAGTGAAATTGTCTAGTTCCTGTTTACGTTTTAGTAACAAAGTGTGAAAATTTAAATATTAAAATAATATTGATCTATAGTTTTTTACAATATTTTATTTTACAAAGGCGTTCTTATAGCAATGTTTTGTGCTGTAAAGAACTTATTGTTTTGATGATTTATTTCAAAACTATCTCTATTAATATTCTCTTAAATATGAATACTTGAACGTACCGACATTTTGATAATCTATAGTTATTGTAAAATGTAAGAAATAAAAATGACGAGAATGACAAATTTAAACATTCGAACATTTGCTAAGTATGCTAGTAGACCTATTTTTTTCTAATAAATATATGAAGCACTTTGACTGTTACGATTTCATGTTTTACTGTTTCTCTTTTCATCCAGCATGGAAAAGTTCAGAAGCTAACCAGTGAGAATGCATGCTTCCGCCTTATTACATTTTTGATAAAAGCTTGTATCATATATACGTGCTTAGGAATACCAAGAGATCAGAATGTCACAATAGGTATCTTTGTCACCATATGTGTAACATGTTAGCCGCTCAGCAGAACTCTTAGGAAGTTTTTCAAAGGCAGCTGCAATTTCCTTACTCTTTCGTTTGTATTTTTAAAAGAATTATTTGATTTTTTTAATCCTATTTTTGTTTTAATTTTAGAGAAAATTATACAGTCTATAGCTACAATCTTTTTTACACGGCGGTTTTAATTTCGGGAGAAAATAAACCAAAATTAAACGTATTGATACAATTCTGAGTAATTAAAAGTTCATGTAATTAAACGACATAAAATATTAATTAATTATTCTTTAATAAAAATTTAAAATACTCTTAATTAGCTAAGTTTTTATATTCTCTTTATTATTTTACAATAGATAAGAGTGAAAAAGCATCCGTAAGATTCTAAAAATTCAATACCAACTCTAAATTATATAGTCTCACATGTGGAGAAATCCGTTTATAATATATCGCATGAGAAAAAGACCTTAGCCAGTGTTCTGCACCCTTGGTATTTATGGGAATAGAGCGCAACCGCCAAGAGATGCGCTCTTATGGCCAGTTTCTGGGACGCAGAGCGAATGCGCAGAGCTTAAGCTGAAAGAAATACCAGTACATGAAACCCTAATAGGTGGAACAACTAAGTTGACCTGCGGGGAATATCTTCGCCGTCTGGGTAAAACATCCGACTCCTCGTTTTTTACGATCCCTTTTCTCCGGCTCGCTAAATTGCAGAGTTGGAGGAGAATTATTTAAGAGAGGCTGCGAGGAATTGTCTACTTTGTTACCTGAGAAATTTCAACGATTTCACCTTTTATTTCACCATTAACTAAATAAATAGCTGCTTGTTATCCTCTCTTAAAAAAGTGGTGACCGGAAGTTGTGAACCATTTTGAAAGTGAAATGTGATTGCTTATTGAATTAAGACGGTAAAATTTAAAAAATAGAGTTGCTCAAACGTGTAATAATTAAAAATAGAGAGCTTTGAGAGTTAGAATAGAAAATTAAAAAAAAAAACTTTTAAAATAATGACATGCTGATATTGCCATTGGTTTTTGTTTTCTTAATTAATGCTTCAACGTTATATAATGAATGAATTCCTAATATGCGTACTAAAGAAAGAGCTATATTAGAAAAAAATTGCTTGTAGAGTATAGTTAAAACTTAGATTATGCCAAGTAATATAAAATTAACAGCTGGATCGAAAAGATGCAAAAGATAACATGAACAGCACCCATCCAAGAACTATAACCGCGCCCAACGCTGCCTAACATTGACCGATCAAAAAATAATCAGGCAAGTTACGGGTCGCAGATCAGGGCTCACCGTAGTCTTACAATTTTTAGTTGACTCTGATTTGTGCTCCGTTTTCTTGCCTAAATTTCCTAACTAATTTCTGATCGGGTGGTGATCGGATGAGAATTAACCAGTGTGATCAGCGTGGTATGGCCGTTAGCGAAGTTTTTTTAACTAGATGTTAGCAAAATTAAGAATTATTCAAAGAGGAACGTAATAAGGCTCACTATGGATGCTGATGTAAAAGTTATTTTGAATTTTTAATGAAGAAGTATAACTACTATTTCTATTAAATACTATTTTGTTTAAAATGGTTTTCAATACCGCTTTAAGTATTATAAGCTCGTTTTGCTCAAGACTCTTTTTTTAGTAACTTAATATTAGTAAATAATTTCTAAAAATTACAATTTTAGAAAATGAAAGAAACTATGCATTAATTCATTAATAGTGAAGTATCACTACTAGTAACTTCAAATAATAAAAATTCTAAATCAAATTTCAACATTTTTTTATATTATTAGATATTAATTGGAATTTTTTTATAATAATTCTGGCATTTATGATATAATTCTACGTATTATTTTAATTAAATAAATATTCCAGAAACATATTTGCATGTTCTGGGAATATATATTAATTCCAATTCGATCATAAATTAAGACTAACAAAAAGTGAATGAAGTTAATAAATAGTGAATGAAATTATCTAATTTCATTATTATTAAAGGGTACAGGGCTTGAGAGATATTCATTTCAATCTGTGTATGTACAACAAATGAGATTGTCGTAAATATTACTTAATAATCTGATTTACCATTGTTACGATTGTAAGTTAGCGATTTTGAATAAAAGGTGCCGGCTAACGGGATTTAACGCAAAAACAAATAAACAGGCAATCGGCAAAAAACGCTTTTCTTTTTTTCAAAAAATTTATCAAGATTCATTAAAAAAAATTACGCCCTAAAGGCACACAATAAGGACTCAACGACGCCAGTCCCTCCGAAAAGTACAATGGAGCCCTTCGAAGCAGGTCAGAAGTAAGCCTCGATCCGAGCATCCTTCAGTCTATTCATGAGTTCCTGTCGGGTGCGTTTATCTTTAAAACCAGCCGAGAGTGAGAGTCTCGCTCGCACCGCCGTCGGGTCTTTATATTACAGGGTCTGCAGCCGTTGCAGGCTCGAGAGTCTTTGTTCAAGCGCTCACCCGATCATTATCGCGCCGCGAGCTCCTGCATACTAATCTGCCTCAGGGCTGCCGCAATTAGGCGAGCATGAGGCGGTGGAGGCTATCCTCTCCTCTTCTCTCGCTCTCTCTCTCTCTCTCTCTTTCCACTTTCCTCTCTCTTTCTCTCCTTATTGGCTCCGAAGGCCAATGACTGCTAGAAAAACGATGATGCGTGAGGCTGCGGCGCGGCCCTTACTGTGCTCTTCTGCTTCTTGGGCGGATTTTTTACAGCCTTGTGCAGTTTTATGATTCTTTCGGTTCTTTGATTACGGTGATTTTTTGTTGCTTTTAATGCTTAATTGGTTGTTACTTATGAGTGTACTAATTTGGTGCTTAGTAATCAATTACTGTTCGATGATTTGAGCAAAATAGGTTATAATATTGCTGAATTTTCTAAAAAATTTTTACATAAAATGCTATATTACTGATGCTGTAATAAATTGTTGTTTTTTTTTAATTACATAATAAATACTGGAACTTACTCAATTTTTTATTGAAATTTATCAATTGCTTGAACTGTAATTTGAGGATTTTTAAGCCGGTAGTTTGTTACTATAACTTAGTTATTTTACTATTCTAAATACACATAATTAACTGTTAATGCCTTGTTTAAGAGTATATCCATATATAAATTGAAAAAATGAATGAATCATCTACAAGAACATATCTAAAGAACTTATTAAAAATTCAAATTAATGCATCTCCCAAGAAAACTATTAGCTATTCTGAAAAAGAACCTCAAAGCAAATCATCCTAAGCCAATAGGCAAACATAATTATCCCCGGTTTCGTTCTTTTTTTGAAACCGTCATCCGATGAAAACCAGGAAACCATGGAGGATCACGGAGTTCTATGGTTCCCTTCCTCCCCGGTTCGAGCGGAGTAGCAGTAACAGAACGGTGGCAGTGGTTAACGTCTATTACACGTCGCGGACTCGAACCCGATTGGAGGAATGAACACAAAGCGCGCGTGAGTGCTCGTAAAAGCCATTGCTTTCGGTGCGGTAGGTGTGGAAAAGACAAATCGCTCGGATGTCAACTTTACCAGGGTACTATATAGAGGAGAAAGCTGGCACTTCGTGTTGTGCCGCCAATTTTTTGCCTAATTTTTTAGGAGGACGTAAGTGTTTATGTAGACAGAGCATCGAATTTTAGAGTTGTTTTATGACTTGAGAGTTTTTATTGGTTATCCTTTATGTAATTGTTTGTTATTTTATTCCACAGAAGTATATTAAGTATATTAAGAATTAAGAATCATTTTTGATAACAAAGAGCGATGTTGTGTCAGCTACTATTAATCTTAAACATCATTGCATTTATATTAATATAAATTTTTATAAATGATGTCCCCATAAATTATATCATATAACTTCTTTATGTATTTTGTTCGTACTTTGCCTAAAATTTATATACCTAAAATTTATTTACCGTTGAAAAAATGCAGCAGTGAAACTTTATCTAACATTCTAGCATTATAGTTTAAATTTTTGCTCGTTTAACCTTTTAATTGCGGGAAAATTTCAGTTTTAATGGACCTCTTATCAGAAACGAAACTTATAAATAAATTCAATGAATTCCGTATGTGAAGTCTCCAAGCCAACTATTGGTTAATATATCGATTACTTCCGCAATTCGAAGTTTAAAATTTTACGATTTTGTTTTCGCAAATTTACTCACAATGTGTTAACTCGTCGCATATTCTAAGATATGGTTAACCGGTATTTAGTAGCTGAACACTTGATATACATAATACTATTATTTTAAAATTCAAAATCATTAATTGTAAATACAAAAAGCTACTTTTAATTTACATATATTATGTTAAATAATAATTCGACAAACGATTCGTTGTTAAAATCTCGAATGATATAGTTTTTTAAATGGTTAAAAATTGAGAAATTTTTTTAAATTAGTTTTCAAATTAATTAACTTTTAAATTAATTTTTGTTTTAAATCAATTAAGAATGCTTATTACTAGTTAATAGTAATCAAAATAATAGACTTTTATTTATTTTTTTTTTTAATTTTATGCTATTTAAAAAATGTGTGCAAATCTACACATTTCTTTCGCTTGTAAATATATTTCAAAATACATAGAATTCACAGTCAACGACCATACCACGCTGACCCGATCAGAATCATTGTTAGGGCATACATAAGGGCCTGGCACGATGCCTTAAAATAAACTTGTGGCCCTTATAAGGCGTTTAGCGGTGCGTTACTGATGTTCTAAGTGGGAAACTAAGCAGCAACTGACAGTCTCAAATACGTTTATAACACTGTTGCTTCGCGTTATGTATTTTTTATTACCTATTACAACTGTTTTATTATATTAATACAAATTTTATTGCTTATTTTATTCTAAACTTTAGAATTATTTCATTTTTGTATGTATTATGAAGGTTATGTTCATACATGGGAATAGAAATAATGGCCTGCCACGGGCCTTATAAGCACCTGAGTTTTCACTAATTTTAGCTATTTAAGAGTATTATTCACGTACTATTCAGGTACATTCAAGTAAATTCTGAATTTAGGTTGCCAAATCAGGGCCTCGTGTAATACACCGCAACCGTCCTTATTAGGCCCTTACCAAAATTCTGAAAAGGCCCTTACGTACACTTAGGGCAGCCCTAAGATTTTTCTGATCGGGAAGTCTTCAAAATAATTGAAACTTATACAACCCCGGATAAGCGTTCCCGTCGGCAGCATAGGTTATTATTAACAATTTGTTGGCATCACTGGAGCGAAACAGTTTTGTTTGAGAGTCTCGCAAAGCGAAATGGATTCTGTTATCTGCAATTATAATTGAAACATCTATTATTCATCCACGTTAATTGAAAGTTTTGAAATGTTTTTGAACGTACCTCCAGAGAATCGCCATTGCCGGCACCGCCGTACTTCTGTTGCCGAAAGTATGAGAACATGATGTCCGATACGTATTTGAATTTTTTATTCATTTTACACAAAGCTATTTCGAATGTTTTCAGAAAATATACTTCTTGATCGTGAATGATTTTCCATACTCCTGAAATCATTCGCCGAAATTTTGGTAATTTGATAAAGCGACGAGTGCAATTAAAACGGAAATTATATTACATGAAATCTCTATAAAAAAATTAACTTTGAACCAAAGTAAAAAGTTAGGCGAGTTTGGTGTATTCCATATTAACAATGATGTCAATCACATAGTAAAGATATAGTTTGAATATATAAATATTTCAATAACAGCAACTGCAAAATATATCAAAAATATGTTAGTAGATAAATAATCTTATAACGAAATCACATGTTAAAAAAGTAATGAAATCAAAATAAAACGGTCAAGTTTTCCATTCATAAATATTTTAATAATCAAAATTACAACTTATATCCAAAATGATCTATTCCAAACTCATGCATGTCAATCACATACTTTACTTAACTATTTTACACTACATATACAATGGTTTGTTATATTCCTAAAAAACTAATTTTTACGAAAGAAATTGTGTAGACTTAAGTAATACATTGATCAATTACAAATAAGTCTCATGATACTACGTAATTTTCCAGGCCCGTTTCATTTTGTTAAAAGGTGGACAAATAAATTGTTTTTTTTTATATCTTAGTATCTTAATTATACTAAATACTTATAAAAAATCTTTATGCAAAATATAATATAGAAATGATTTAAAGTTATTGTTTTGACATACATTTTTACTGTTAAAATTAATGCAATTTTTGTGATTTGTAATTTCCATATTTATCTAAATATTCATTCAAATTTATTTATTTATATGTTAACATTTGTTATGTTAACATTTTTTTTATAATATTTCAGAATATAAAAAAAATCATA
>JAWWEO010000001.1:23719757-23744265 GCA_035582975.1 Ormyrus labotus | reverse complement strand
ATATAATTAGTCCTAAAACTTCGGGCTACAGGAGAAGGAGAAGAATAAAATGTGATTTTGAGCATTTTCGAATTACAATTTATTTATTTATATGTTAACATTTGTTATGTTAACATTTTTTTTATAATATTTCAGAATATAAAAAAAATCATATTGAACGTTATTTTCTTTTTAATGAAGAACAATTTTTTTTAAAAATATCATTTAAATATATATATAATTAGTCCTAAAACTTCGGGCTACAGGAGAAGGAGAAGAATAAAATGTGATTTTGAGCATTTTCGAATTACACACTCGTGTATTTCGATTTGAATAGCTTTTTTACCGATATTGTTTTTGGAAATCACAGTTTAGTTATAAATATGATGATATGCCAAAAATAGCTTAGGAATAATATTGCTAAGCATTATTTTTTTGATAATGAAAAATGCGAACATGAAACGAGAAGTAAATAGTGGTACGGGTGCCGCGTCGTCTGCTTCTCAAATTCGCCCCCGCGGGACTACTGTGCGACTGGATATTATTTTGTGATAATGTCTTCCGAATCCATGTCAATTACTGGCACATGATAATAAACTAAGGCTCAGTTTACGGTCTACTACATGGATGCACGTAAAAGCAATGAAATTATACTTATTATAAAAAGAATTTAAATATCAAAAGCATAGATTAAAGAATAAAAATCTTTAATCTATGCTTTATGAGACTGTGTAAAAGCAGCAGCGTGCATCTACTGAACGAATTACCGTGGGGTCAGTTACTGGTACTTTGGAATTCATCATATTATGAATAATTTAGGATAATTCAATTCTAAAATAATTTTTTAATAACTTAAAACATATTCAACTCTAAGCAATAACTTTCGTAGCCTCTTCGACTAGTTATTGGTACTTTTACCTTACGTGCCTTTATCATATATGTATATTATAGATATTGAATGAGAGAGGGGGGGGGGAGGGAGTTCATAGTAAAAAAGCTCATCAGTCACACAAATCTAGTTTTCGCTAATTAAAAGCATTGCTTTTCGTTCATTTAATTGATGTTCATTTCGTTCACTATCCTACAATTACGACACACCTACATTTGAACATCGATTTCCCATAATAAACGGGCGACTTGCGCAGAGCGTCAAAAATTTCAATCGTTTTCCCACCCTCGCATTGAAACGGCCGTCCCACCAATCCGCAACATACATATTCGCGTACACAAAAGCCTCCCACTCAGCTGTGGGAACGTTTCGCGCATCGTTTTCATACGCTCCCAATCGATGTGGCCCAAACGGAGAAACAAAAAAGCGCGCCCCGATCACCTTTCGCTCGGCGAAGACACTGGCAAGATTTTCAGAAGTGATCGGTAGTAGGGTATCATGTCGCCGATAGGCTTGGCGAGCATCGACTGTCCGAAAATTGATCGGCTGATTCTGTGTGCGTCGGCACGCTCCTCCCACCCGGGCAATTTTTTTTCACGGAACAACCGCACGCACAATCAGGAAACTATGACGCGCCGAGCCAGACGGGCGCTTTCGGCTGCTGACGCCGGGAGAGTGTCAGTGTGCTGAGGTGACGAGTGACGTTGATGAGCTCGCGATTTCGAGATTACTGAAGCGATCACTGATTTGCAGATTTCTTTGAGAAACGCGGGTAGGTGCAGGTTTGTATTACGATATTTAGGTTTAGTTATGAATTTAGTTATGAACAATAGACTGCAAATGCAAATTATCTAAAAATTATTATGTAATTGCTGGTATTACAGACTCATATACTTAAATTCTTTAAACTGCTTGAGGGTTTATAGAATACTTATGTCTATAGAATAATTATTTTTATAGAATACTTGTATGTATAGAATACGTTTATGTATAGAATAATTATTTTTATAGAATACTTGTGTAAGTTCAAAACAATTTAAAAGTTTAGATATTAGTATATTTCCAATAAAAAAAATAAAACTACTATTACTTTTATGAAGTGCTTAAATCTAGAAAATGTATCTTGATTGAGTCGTCAAGATGTTATAAAAAAAAAAAAAAAAACAATCTTTTTTTGCTTTGTTGTTTTCATTTGTAAATTCATTTTTTTACTAAAATAATAAATATAAATCTGTGAAATGAGTATAAAAATAATTTTAGCACAAATATTTGATTCACCTATTTTCAGAAATGTACTCCTGTTTCTAAAATATCTTTTCGTATATGATGCCCACTGCTATGTAAATATATATAGACAGATAAGACAACACGCATGTTATGTGTATATAACTTGCTATATGAAGCACATGTTATCCACGAAACATGAGCGCATAGAAATACTTCTTTACTTTTTACATACTATTATTGTATTCTCAACAAACCTGTCCAACTTACAACGCATTTTATTGCGCGCCTAACGCGCTCTGATAACTCAAGATATTGCTTTTCAACACGCCAATAATTAGCAGGTAAATTAATTTTCCGAAACGATGCAAAATTTCAAATCAATCTCGAATACTAAATATTTATGGGAGCATAAGAACCCATAAACTTAACTCTCGCTAATTCTCTCCTCGGAGTCTCGTTAATTCTCGCTCTCTCGTTCGGCGATAAACCCGCGAAAAGGCAAACGACAAAAAAGCGAGGCGCTCGCGCCGCGAAGAAAGTCCTTCGCGTCCGTATCGCCCGTCGACGATTTATTAAGAGGGCGTGTCGGCTCGCTTCCGGCGCCGGCTTTACAGCCCGGGCGCACGTGCGTGCCCGGGCGAATTCAATTTGTCCCGACTAAAGAAAAATAAATCGCATAGATGTCAACGGTACCAGGGCGACACGTGTCCGAGGAGCAGCCGACTCGTGTCCTTCCTTCTCGCTCCTCTCTAATTCAGCGCGCGCGCTATTGAAATGTGCGTGGAGCGCTTTGCGCGGCTCTTGCTTTCCTAAGCCTCGCGAGTGTCAAAATTGGAAAGGTTCGGCTGCCGAATTTTTCAGAGCTTGATTCACGGTGTGAAAGTGCTTTTTTGACGGCTGCTGAGAATAAAATGGAACAAATGGACATCGGTTTATTTTTGCAATTACCCATCCAATGTATATAGATATAGTTTAAAAATGTGGCGGAATAGAAATATATTTAATATTTACAAGAAAATTTTTATTTCGATAATTGAATTGTATTTAGCTGCCTCGTCGTCTAGCTCAATCAGGTACTGACACCAATCTACTGATTTACTGTATTAATGCCACAGATTTCAAAGTTAAAGCTTTGAACGTGGGCCCGCTCCTGCGAGTCTTCCATTCGTCGCGCAATTATAACGCTTTTCGGGGCGTTTCCAAATGAACACGTCCAAAGAATTCGACGAGTTACGCTGCACCACATAATAATACGCTGACTCCAAATAATGATGAGCAAGTAAACTGGGATTACTCGAGCTGTTATGTAAGTAGAGGTAATTTTGAAAGTTTTAGTGTTAATGTTATCGAAATTTCCTGATTTATCTTCCATTTATAATGATATACAATTCTAAGTCTATTGATTCAATATTAAATAAATAATTGAAACATGCTAAGAAATTAATTTCAATATAATCTACTGAGACTTATTTTCTTATTTTTACGTCGACCTTATTATTTTTATTTCTATTTATTTTAAAATAAACCGCTTAAAAATACTCAAAAGATTAAAAAAAAACTCCAGCGATTATTAAAAGTAACAAATTTAATTATTTTTTTTTTTTCAAAAAATTCCTCAAAGAAGCTCACAAAAGCTCTCGAGTCTTTATACAATAAAATTCAAGCTCAGCGCTCCCGCCACTAAAACACCAGTACACCTCAAGCCAGTCAGACGCACACGCAGACACACTGCCAATCCACACGTATTGGAATCTACACTGACGCACGAGATCACACCGTTGGGAATAGCGTCTAACGGCTGCACTCGAACGAAGCGCATGTCTCTGATCGTCACTCGATCGACAGGTCGTCGCATCGGCTATCAGGGAGTTATGAGCGAGGAGCAATTTGCAGAAAGCGCGTGCAAGGAGCCAATGACGCCGGTGGAGTTAACTTTTAGAAGGAGGGTGAGAGAGCGGAGAAAGAGCGGCTCGTCGCTGGAGGGGGGGGGGGGAGAGAGAGAGAGTAGAGAAAAAAATAAAATTCTAGAACATTTTTCGCGCGGATCTTCTAAAAAGCGTCTGAAGGTCAAGGGACAAGGGTAGCGAGGAGCCTCGGGACCTCTGTGGAGGAAGTGCGATTGCGTTCCCTGGTCTCTTGTGTGTCGAATGCTGGCAATATATAGATATAGGAGTAGAGAAGAGCGATGCTGTGTATACATAGTATAAGCTTGGCTGAATTTAGATTGCTTAAAATTTATTTTTTTTGTGAATTGATTATAAGAAATTATAATTGTCGGTGAGCGGATGCGTGTGAAATTGTATTTAGAATTTTTTAGTACGTTTTAAGGGTATTTATGAAAAGTTAATCATGATATGTATATCTTTATAGTACGGCCCATCTAGTCTACGTATACGTGTACGTAAAACATCGTCTACGTCTCGCGTTGTATTTTTCTGCTTTTAGTTCGAATTTTCATTTTACACAAATTATAATGTGATCTTTCCTTTTCTGACGGTGGTAGCTATCTTGCTACCCTAGCATTTTGGGATAGAAAATGCCTTAAAACTGTACTTACGAGAATTGTATTCCGGCTTTCTAATTTATTCTAAATTTTGTAATGAAACTTGTATTTTTTTCATTAATGGATAAAAAAACTTATTTTTATTAATGTGTTATTTAACAATTCTATTATTTAATAATAAATAATCATATTTTCTGTATATATTTTCTAAGAATACAGATATTGAAAAAACCTAATGATTTCTTAGAAATATATTTTAAATTCCTTGAAATCATATCTTTCGATAAAACTCAATTACGCCTTTATTTTAATACATTTACATTAATTTGAGAGAGCATAAAAAGTAATAAAATAATATCAATATATCAAGAAAAGTCATTCATAACATCTAATTTTCTGCAATTTTATTTACAGATTATTTGTTCAAGTAGTAACTACTGAAACCTGTAAGACGAGCTAAAAATTTTGAATTTTTAAAATTTTCTATTGTCATTTACGTAATACAGCGGCTTTTTACTATAAATATATATTTACTATAAATAGACATTTCTATAATTAATGCTTTTAATTTCATATGGTAATATTTTTGTTTTGCTCACTAATTGTGAGCATTAGTTTAATGCAATGGTTAGACGCGTGATTGTTAAAGGCAAAAGTGACTATATTAACATACATTTCTTTATACTTTAAGTCTGCATATCGGAACCTATAAGTCGTTACTCAAGTCAATAAATATTTATTAAAAACATGAAAGCCAACATTTCAGTAATTGCTTTATTTACAATAAAAACTAGGAAACTATAACTCTCAACATTTCTTTCCCTGCAATCCCTGCGTGCCCAAAGGCTACCGAGTACTCGTTATATACACCAAGAAAAAAGCCGAGCGTACGTCCCGCATACATAAAGCCGGTTCACTTGACGGCCCCTTGCTCTTACTCCATGGAGGGGAGCCAAGTATAAGCCCACGCACACACAAAGAAAGCCCGCGAAAGACCAGGAGGAGACGGAGGAGAAGAGAAGCGGAGACGGAGAGTGAGAGAGAGGCGCACTTTAAGCGGCGCTCTCTCGCCCCCTTATAAAAGAAAGGAAGCCGGCCGGGAGAGAGAGAGAGAGAGAGAGAGAGAAACGTCTTGAGACGGGCCAAGAAAACTGAGGACAATGCAGCATCTCCTCCGCGTCACAGGGATGCATGAGTCTCAAGGAAAAGCTGCGAGGCCGCGCCGCGGCCAAAAAGTGCGCGCGACTCGAGCCGATCGCGCGCTCGCCCGAGAGAACAAAAGAATCGCGGGGTGCCGTAACAGGGCAGCAGAGCCGGCGAGCGGGTCGTCCGAACCGAGGCGATGACATGCCCGATCCGCCGTCGGCCGCCCGGGTCGTCGGAGATAAGGTCGGCCGACCTTTTGCGATGGGGGGGCTCGACATTTCTGGACTATTACTACTTACGTTTGTCTAGGAAATTAATGCCTGATAGAATATAAGCTGCAATGGAAGTAAAGGCGTGCATTGCGCTCTCTTCAGTTTTAACAAGAGAATTGTTCTTCTTCTCTTGCGTTAGAATACTAAATTAGTGACACATTTTTTGCGCTTTAGTCATTAGATTATTAGGTAGGTTTTAGAGAAAATGAAATTCTGACATCAAATTGACTTCATGATGCGAAGAAAAGATTTTAAATTTCAAAATTTAACAAGACTCTGGGTTTTCTATAAATTAGTTAATTATACAATTTTTAGAATCTAATCGAAATTGCAATAATTGATACGCAGCATAAATTTATTAATTTATGAGGAGTTTTGTCGTTTTGTATTTATAAGACTATTGTGCAGCAATTATTCTAGAATTTTTATATTTCACAGATAAAACGAATAGAATTGTTAAAATTATTAAGTTTTTAATAATTTTGACAAACGAGTGCTGTAACTTCATCTTAATTCGGTTTATTGCCTAAAAGTCTTCTCATGTTTTGACAAGACTTCCCTTTACATTTTCAAAAATTGCGCATTAAAATCAAATTTTTACTAAACAAAGTTACTTGCAATATTTCCAAGACCCCCGAAAAAAATGCAAAAATACGAGTACCCACAAGCCCGGGTAGCCGCGAGAACATCTCCTTTGGCGAAGCGCCGCATCCAGTCTCGGCCCTCGGCACCCGCGACGACATCTCTGTCGACGCACGTGCGCGTCGCGGTTACGCATGAGTGGTCGCGCATAAAAGGAACGCGTTGACACTCACCAGGAGGTCATGAGGCGATGGAAGATGTCTTCGACGGGCAGCTTCTCTTTCTCTCTCTCCGAAACGACCTTCCCTCCTCGTCCCCCGCACGCACTCGAGCGACGAGCGTGTCGCCTCCCCGGCGACAATCGCTCCCTGCGCCGCCCGTCGTCCGTCTCTCTCTCAATTGGCATGCAAAGGGGAATCGTAGAAACGCGCGGCTATTGGGCGTTCGGCCGCGCGCCGCGGGACGCGAGAGAGACGGCACCGCTGGAATGCGAGAATTGCAGAGCTGCGAAAACGGATGAGCGACGAAAGGGTTGTGGGCGGCGATGAAACAGTCATAGAAACTCTATCCGGGGAGCAGCCGAGCCAGGAGGTCAATCGGCATTTCGCTCCCCTTTACGAATGCCTCTGCGCTCTCGGCGTTTCTCTATTTCAGTCGCCTCCTCTTTCTCTCTCTCTCTCGCTCGTTCGCGTCGGTGGTCAGAGAGAGAGGAGATCCCCGCCCTCGTCGCCTTCCCTTTTCCGGAGGGTGCACTCGGCTCTTGTTGCGAGAGCACCGTGCATTTCTCTCTGCTTCCCAGTGGACGCTGGGAGTGGCTGTAGTTTATTTATAGAGGGGGCCGTGAGAATTAGTAAGCTGAAATTAATGACCTGCTGAGTTTTCAGGATAATTACCGACCTTTCGGCCGAGGGCTCGGAGAAAGGATTAGGATTGATCGGTAAATGGAAATGCGTTGTCGAAAGGCTTTTGTAATACCGTGCAAAATTTTTTGAAGTGGGTTTTATGTGGCGTATGAAAATTAATGATAAGAATGAGTTAGCCACTTTACTTAATCTTAATTGATTTTGATTTAATGATTACCCTATATCTAGTAATATCTTCATCAAATACTTCAACTGTATTTGAGTCAAAACTGACTCATGCTCTTTCTTTTTTATTATTTTTTATAGTAATTAGTGCATTGATTCAATATTTATGAATCATTGTCTATCAACTCTATTACCTATATCTATAATCTGTATACTAATTACTTTACTTATATTCGTATTTCGGTTAGAATGATTCGTATGATAGTCTTTTTTACCGTTCATTTTTTCTCTTTTATATAATAATACATTGTTTGATATAATACTTATAATTCACTGACAATTTATTTACATTTGTTATAAAAATAAACATTTCTTAATTATAATATAATAAGGAAAAAATAAAAGATTAGTTTCTTTTGAAATTATACGATAATTGCAAATGCTAATTAAAAATAAACAAAACAAACAGTTCTAAGTAGTTAAATTTTTCGCACCAATTATTATTTTATGCCTGGTATTATTATATCTTGAAAACATTAGAATTCTGATAATATTTTAAAATATATACATTCGATTCGAATTAAAAAGTACTCATAAATACAAAAATTTTTTCCAGCTAATTAAATAACATTTGAAAAAATAGTTGCCTTATATCTTAATTGTATGCATAAAAAGATTCCTCTATCGTTAGCACCCCGATTAAGAAACTTCATATCTGTCCTGGCATTCCTCTCTATATCGAAAAACTGTAATCAACATGCCTGAAATTCCCCTCCGTCAACCTGCTCTCTGCAGAGCTTCGCTCGGCTCCTTCCGTGCTGCTGCACACTGCTCTTTCCTTTAGCAAGCCCTAAGAAGGCGTGCTCTCTTTGTGAGCCATCGACAAAGCAATAGCAAGCCAAGCAGACAGAGACAGAGAGAGAGAAAGGAAGAGCGAGAGAAAGAGAGAGAGAGAGAGAGAGAGAGGGAGAGAGCAGGGAAAGCCAAAGCGTTATAAGCGAACGAAGAGCCGCAGAGGGAGGAGCGTCGAAGGGGGGAGGAACAAAGATAGCCTTGCTCTGCGTGCGACTACACTACCACCTAGCCCGCCATGCAACCCTAGCATTTTCCTCGCGTTTCCTTTGTTCGCGGGATTATCATTACGGGCAATTACGCAGCCGCCACCTCTGTCGGCCGGCGCCGCCCCCGCGGGCGTCGCGATACTTTGCCGCCGGTCGTTAGCGGACAAAGGAGGATTATCGAGAGAGCAAACGAAAGCTCAGGGAAGCAGAAGGCGCGAAGCTCGGTCGACCGCGTGCCTTTCTAACGATTCGAGCTTATTGTTGCAAAGCTGCAGGATTGGTCGCCGTTTCGATGGGTGGAGGGGAAGAGCGGGGAGAGCGAGCTTTCGACGGGGGCTTGTATTGGCTTCGGTCGGGAAATTCGGCGATTTAATATACGAAATATTAGATATTTGGCCCGGAGATACATACTATTCGCATATTTATGTTTTACTGTTCAGTAATAGCTAAATAAAGTTGGAATAACTAAACAATTTTTGTTCATTTTTCGTTTATTCTAGAATTGTATTTGATACTAATGACGACTAATGATGATAAGAATAATAATAACAAAGACACGATTTCTACGAAATTTTATTTTTTAGTTTAAACGTGTAATCTAGTATATTATCGCATTACAGCAACGTAGCTCTTGAAATGTTTCTTTGAAAGAGATCCTAATTTATTTTCTAACTTTTCCATATAAGAAAGCCGTTACTAACGTACAAAATCGAAATACATAAATAAGTACAATGAAATACTGCCTGAACTAAAATCAATAAATAAGTACAATGCTATTTCTATCATAAGGAACTAATAATTTTATTTTACACACATCCCCTAAACATTCGTTACGATATATCTTATCAGTTCGTGAACGATCTGATCGTCCACTTAATCCGCGATTCTAAACCGAGTAAAAAATGTCTGACCTCACCCAACGACAGGCCTCCCGGCCAAAAGTTTCCTCTGCTTTTTTTCGCTATCAGGGTCGTATGCGCATCGGCGCATTAAAATCGAATGGCAATCAGCGCGCGAAAAGCTCCCGGACGTTTCCAATCAATCGACGCCTTCCGGCACTACCAGAGCAGCATAAGTCGCCCGGGAAAATCGAACTTTTCTATCGTTTCCTTCTATTTGCTCAATAGCATCGCTCGCCCCCTCTCTCTCTCTCTCTCCCTGCCGATGCGAAAAAAGCTCCCCATGTAGGTGCGCGAGGCGCGCAGCTTTGCGAGCAAAAAAGCTCGTGCGTTCGCCCGATCGAGTCGCCGCTCCTGATACGCTGCGGTCGATGTAAGGAAGGAAGAGCGCCGCCAAGACGCCGCCCGAGCGCCTTGATGCACTTGGACGGAGCTCGTATGTGAGACGGAAGGAGAGAGCTATGCGGGAGCCGAGCAGAAGGAAAGGGTTAGTCGCTCAAGTGCTTCGAGCCACACATCGCGACGGGGCTGTCATGAGCCGCCAGAAGGTCGTCCAAGCGCTCCCTCCCTGCCTCTGTCTGTCTGGCTCTCTTTCTCTCTCTCTTGATATTCATCGGGGGAGGGTCTTTGACCTTCCCCTCGTCCGGATGTATCCCGTGGGTTTGCTGCCGCAGAGAGATGGGGGAATGCGGGAAGCGAGAGGGAGAGCGAGAGAGAGACCTGCGTTTTTTGCTTTGTTCGATTGGACGGAGATTCAATGTGAAGGAGGGGAACGGCAGGGAGGGAATCCGTGTGTGTGTATATAATGATCAGTTGCTGTTATTACGTAATGGATAAAAAATAATTTGTTTACCTCACTGCGAACAAATAAGTGTACGAGTGCGCTTTGTAATTGAGATTTTATTACTACTTAATTTCTATTCCAAGTCTGAATTTGACATTTAATTGTAACATAAAATTTTTCTCTGCTATACTCAATATTTTTCCGAAGACTGTCATAGCATTTTCCTTTTATTCTCTTTTGCTTCTTTATAGCGTGTGTCCGAAACACTTAAACTCTTCAACTTCTTCTAAGTCTCTCTCTTCACATGTAAATAATACCCTTTATTTCTTTTCTTCTCCTTTTCTTTCTCTTATTACCTTGGATTATTCTGTATTTATTTTTTTTAATCCCCTTACTGCATCAGAAATATGTCGTCTGCGTACGATACCGCCCATATCTTCTTTTCACCTTTTACTATTTCTCTTGTTTGTACTTTTTTCTTCATTTCTTCTAAATTTCGAAAGGCTAAGTACAATAGCTCAGTGTTCAGTGCTCAGAATTTCTTTCCTATTATATATATTATATTTTCAGTGCTTGTGTATCTAATAATTCGCGTGTACTCCTAAATAATAAATTTGTAGATTCTCATTGAGTTGGAAATAATCGATATTTTAGTTTATTTAGTAAGTTTAGTAAATTAAATAGTTTTAAATTACTATGCAAAAAATTCCCATTATTTAAAATTAAAATCGGTAAAAAAGAATATATAGAAGTAATCAGTCTTGTATTTATTTTAAAGTTTTACAAAATTATTAAAATGGCACGAACTTTAATATTTTGAGATTAAACAGCTAATAAAAAGAAAATAAAAATGTCATAAACATTTGATCGCGCCTGAAGAAAAAGAATCCACTTCGCGAAAGGCTTCTCCAAGCATGAAAAAAAAAAAAACTAGCGGCAATAAAAAGCCGGTGCCACTCGGTGATTCCGAGCACGCAATTACGGCGGCGGCGGCGGCTGTCTGCTATGCGCAGCAGGCTCTATAAAGTGCTTTACAGGCTCGAAGCAGCTGTCAGAGCTGTCTACGTCAGATCGATGGCATCGCAGCGGGACTCGCCACCAGGCACGAATGTGCGAGCAAGAGGTGGCGCGAGCGGCGGGCCGCCTCTTGCTCGACCGTACCTCCTGCTTCCCAAATATGAAAAGCAAAAATTTAAAGAGCTCTGCCATCCTCCGGGAGGGAGGAATCCGTATGTGCACTTAGTTTCGGTGATTTGACGTGTGGGGCCGCACTGTTGTGGGTAGGTCGGGGTGCGGCGCTTTGCTCGCTCGCGATGAATGGCTTGCGTGGGTGGATTGATTTGAATAACATGTCAGCGTGTATTTTATTGAGTGCGCTGGAGCATTTAATGAGAATAACAAGGGTATCTGAGATTAATATGACTCGTTTATATAAGTCCATGACGATTTGGATAGGTTTTATTTGGTTTAGCATTTAGTTCATTATTTTCTCTAGGTTCGATGTGATTGTATTACTTTTTTTCTAGAAATATTATTTACTTGTGTAATTTAGATAAACATGAGAGAAAAACGAATTCTGTATTTACATTTAATTTTATTTATATTTATATTTTTAAAAAGCACTTCACATTATAAATAAATAAAAATCTTGACCTAAGTGCAATAAACTTTATCGAAAAAGCAAATTTTCTCCGCGTGTAATTAAGCAAAGAACCTAATCGAAACAGTTTGAAGAGCAGTGCACGCTTACCAGCACATTCGCAGTATCGGCCTGAAGTAGTCTTCCCAATCGAGCCGATATTCCAAGGGCTATCGGCAGTCTATTGGTTTGATCCCCTGCTGCCAGGCTAGCAGGAAGGGCCGGGCGGTATTCGTCGTCACGAAAATTCGTGCGTGCCATCGCCGTGCGCTTCTGCCTCTGTGTTAGTGCACGCCTCTCTCTCTCTCTCTCTCTCTCTCTCTTGACGAGGGACGAGCCTGCGGGTAACCCCCACGCGCCCCCGCCGCTCACCTATACCTTCCTTCCTGTGTCAGCCAGGCTTCGCTTCCCGAGCTTTCCCCTTCGAGATCATGGGGTTGCTGCCGGCGAAGGGTACGGAGCCCGGCATTTAGTGTGTGGAGTGGAGTAAGAGAGGGGTGCGCAGGAGTGGTTGCTGAAATGATGGGATTGTTGCTTAGGATGGGAAGATTTTCAGTTTTCAGGAGTTGAGGGGTTGCACAACGGATGAATCGAAAAAGTATTACATTATATAATTATATTATATTAGTAAAAGTTCCAGTTTAGTCCTTTGTTATTTTTCACATGTGATTTGTTTTTACATAGAAATTGTTACCGGTTTTACAAAATCTATCATATTATGCAGAAATCTACCCCTTATTTTAATAGATTTGATGAAAGATAGTTTCTATAAAAATATAAATCAATTGTTTTTAATTATTCCAAGAATATAAATTTTACGTTAATTAATTCTAAAAGTAAGTTCTTAAAATTTTATTTATTTATTTATTTAAATCCAGAATAATTGTGAAGCATTACAGTATCCTCATTTTTATTGAAAAAATAATTGTTGCATTAAAAATTATTAAATTAGTCAATTTTTTTGTAGGATAATACTTTGATAAAAATGTGCACTTTGTATTATGATGTATGTCAGTAATATTTAATAATATCATTTCTAGATAACTAATTTTTAATGTATAATAAAAGGTAATAGTAAAAGCTAAAGTTACACAGTTTACAAAAAATCTACGATATTAGTAATTTTACGCTGTAAATATTAAATGCGCTTCATAAATGAGACCGTGTTACAGTATATAAATACTTTTTTAATCAAATAATCTTGGGAGTGAAAGACGGTTATCATCTGCAGATAAAGGCAGCATCCATTTATAAAAGGAACTCGTGTACAAGCTTTAATGTAACTGCATTTAGAGATCTTTTTGATTGCTAATATTGGCCAGAGAAGATAAAGGTAATGTCAGGAAATAGGTATCTTGGGTGGAAAATAAAAGTAAGATTCTACTTCAAATTACTAGATTATCTTTACGCTCAAGAAAGTATAAGCAGAACATGAATAACGAAGAAGTGGCACTTGAAAAGGTATCCATCAATTAAGGACGGTGTACAATGGAATTTGGATGTATTTTACAACTTCATTTGATTTATTGTTGAGAATAATATTGGCGAATTTCGTTTTCTTACTCTGGATTTGAAAAATAGTACTTGTATCGTTATAAATACATTATTTGTAGATATCAATTCAATCATAGACAATATTTAATTAACAATAACATTATCTAAATCACAGTTTTTCAATCAATTTTCATTTGTTTCAATAAATAAATATGTATGAATACATTTACGATTACTAGATTTGCCTTATTTTGGAATATCTGTAACATTATTATATGCCGAATTTATATATTAAATGTTTATACATTTATTATACATTAATATTAATAATAAACTGAATCATTGAATTTCGTAATGTCAATCTGCTTCCCTACCTTGAAAAGCACGCGTACAAACATTGTGCATAAAATTAAATAAAAAGTTCAAAAATTCTTGCAAATCTTCAATTTTTTACAGTTATATAATAAACAAAACTCAATTTATTTATTAACAAAGAGGATAACTAAACGTCTTTCCAAGATAACTAGAGTAAAGGTCTTTAATACCCCATTTCACTGTGTATAGACCTCTACAACCTCGCCTCTCTTTGCACACTCTTCTCTACCTCACACACATTCACTCACACAGCTTTATTACACCGACACAACCGACACAAGTGTAGCTCCCGCTGCACAGAGACGCGAATAAAACCAGTTTTCTTTCCTCTCATTCGCAAATTCGCATGCAGTTCGTGAATCGAGCGTTCTATCATAGTGTTGCAGGGGGCCTATCTAGGAATAATTTAATCGGATGCCCGAGGGAAAGGGTTGAATAAAATATATTCACATATTCGTAGCAGGAGATCATCCTACGGGAGTAGGTCGACCGACAACTTCGAGCGCCATCAGCCCAACCGACAGAGATAGAGAGATATTCTCGGACCGGGCTGCGGCAAAGTAAGCCCACCACCACTTTTGCCTTGAGAGTTGATAATGCCGGATGCTTTTTGCTTATGCTTTTGGAGATAGGTGTCTAATATCGGTAGGCTTATCGTGCATACTGATAGGCTCTGCAGATGCATGAATGGAGTCATAGGTACGTGCAAGGTAATCAAGAAACTTGCTAAAATGTAGCTATGAAAAATGAGGCTACACGTAGTTTGAACAATCTGTAAAATATCTATTTATTTTAATTTACGTACTATACACAATAAGAATCTAATAGAAACAGCTATTGTTTAGCACGACAATTTTCGAAATATTGGATCTTTTCTAATACGAACGTAGCTGTACCATTTTTTTTATATTTATTTGTTTTAGTGATAAATAATAATGACTTTAAAAATAATTAAGGTTTAATTAACAAATGCTTTGTAAAAATAAATATAGAATATTTTTTCAATGTTCATCTTGGAATAAATACGCCGCTTTTTTTTAGAAATAAATGATTTCTTCTTAAAATGTAGAATTTTATCCATCACTTATTTATAAAGTTTTCAATTAATCCACAGATCGCTACAGTGGCCAATTTTAAATTGCTAATTTATACTTTCAATTAGGAAGTGTACAGTACTTGCGATTATTTGATGGAAGAAATTGTTTTTCGCACAAATAACGGCTTTTTCTGAATAATCCAAAGTATTTGAAATGTCTGAAAATTATATTTAACGTAGTAGCGGATGTGAACCAAAAGTAGCCAATTCTGATAGTTTCTGATAGATTTTGATATAGTAAACTTGAAAGAAGTTACAGTAAGTATAAGCAATGAAGATAGTTTTTGCTTTTTCTCATTCATTAACTTCAGAATCGGAATCAGCAATGTGCCAAATATATGGGAATTTTAAAGTGGGCGGAATCAATATATACAGCATACCAACATG
This sequence comes from Ormyrus labotus, assembly GCA_035582975.1. NCBI lineage: Eukaryota > Metazoa > Arthropoda > Insecta > Hymenoptera > Ormyridae > Ormyrus > Ormyrus labotus. Next base: position 23,728,904 of record JAWWEO010000001.1, on the reverse strand, counting down.
GCGAATTAATACCAGCTATCATTATAGTGAGGGTGAATATTTTGGAATAAAAAAAATGTTTATAACAGCACAAAGTATTTGGGATTATGGAATTACTAACCCTGCACAAAGAATGTTTGTGGAAGATGAATTTCACATTTTGAAATTTTATAACATTATTATCGTCCAACGTTTCGTTGACCACTTTAATCGCCATCAATAAATGCAGAGATTATGCATACACAGAGGTTCATTATACGGAAAAAAATAACTGTAAATTGTAGGTCGATAAATAAGGAAAAATGTAATCTAAGGGTTAAAATGCTGTTTTAAAATTTTTTTTAAAAATCAACATATGTACACATTATCTCGATCTATATTAATAAAAAAAAGGCGGAAAGACAGAAAGTAGGCTTCCATAAATATATGCGCGATTCAATACTATTTTAAAGCTCTCTAAATTAATTCTGCCTTGACGATTAAAAGTTAATTATAATTTAAATACATAGACTTAAAAAATATTCCATGGTCGGTATTTGTTTTCGCAACTATTGCTTATTTCTAATACTATTTTAGTGCCAAATAAACCTTCACAATAAACAAAAATTTAAAAAGATATATTAATTGAACAGCGTTATTATGTTCGGAAGCTCCAGAGACTAAAAGGTTGCTGACCCTACTGAAACGCTAACAAGATGCTCATGTTTCCTTGATTCAACTGCTCCGAAATTGACGTTTGGAAACGTTTTCGACGACTCTTTGTCGTAGGTGTTACTCTTCACACCCTCTTTTCTTTCATATGTACCTGTCGAAGTTGCCGGAGATTCCTCAACCACGAAGGTTCAGCGTGCGAAACGCCAGTCTGATACGCTATTCCTACATAAAAGAGAAAATGGCGAAGGAAAATTCAGTATCGGTTGCGTGTAGAGGAAGTGACCTAGAAATGCTTGAGTGCTGCTCGACCCTCGACAAAAGCGAAAGTTTTCCTCGTCGGGATTCCACCCACGCTTTTTTCACAGGCAAACATCCCGAATGAAGAATCCCTCGGGAGAGGTTCGAGAGAATTGACCTGCTCCTAGTTTGAACTGTGTGGAGGTGGCAGACTCGCTCTCTTCCCTAAGGCCTATCTTCCATCTGGGGCTGAGCATCTGAATGCAATTAAAGAATACGTAAGGAGTTAGGTGTGGGTACTTTTAAAAAGAGATATTTGGCTGAAAAATTTGTAATAGAAAACATGTTTTCAATCTTTCATTTGCATAAAAGATTAAATTTTTTATTTTAAAAAAAAGTTAATTTGAGATTAGAATAATTATTTTATTTTGTTTAAGGTACTACCGCTACAGAATAATCGTTCAGATTTTGATGAGATTGAATATACTTATACAGTTTGGTCTAAAAGTGACTCGAAAAAATTTTTATGAGGCCAGGGTGCGTGTTTAATTTTATCAGGTTTCAGTTAATTTTATAATATTTAAAAGTTCACGTCACATGATAACGGCGCATTTCCTTGAAAAAACGATATTTATGTATTTTTAACTGCGATGCGTCGTTCAAAACAAAATTAACACACTTCATTGTTGGCGTGCGTTAGTAACATCGCTTGATAAATAAGATAGTGAACATTTTTGCAAATTAAATTTGAATATTTTTAAAATCGCTTACTTTCTATAAGCAATTGAATTGTAGTCCATAGAGGTATATTGCCAAAAAAAGCGAATTATTGTTTTAATACACTTATTTAAAAATACAAGGCAAAAGTAGAAGATTTTTCCCGCGGGTGAATTTACTGCCCGAACGAGAATATTTTTTCCGAGGGTGCGTTACTGTACGCGCGACGCGTATTTTATTCCACTCTCAACTGAAAGACCACTTTTTGTTCCTGAAAAGCGGGGTCGAAACAACATCTTTGACAAAATTTACTTTTGCCCCACAAAATTTTACTTTTGCCACGATAATTTTACTTTTGCCAAGATAATTTTACTTTCACCCCGCTTATCAGGGGCAAAAAGTGGGTTTGTCGGTCGGGTGTGGAATACAATCTTTTATTGGTTGAAAATGCATGATGTATTAAACAAAACAAAAAATTAACACAATCCATCGTAACAATAAAACGTAAATATTTAATATAATATATTATATAATTAAATAAAACAATTTATGATGTTATTTTAATAAATATATGATACAAATAGATATATCAAATCTTTACCATTTGAAAATGATTATTTGTAACTTTGAATTTCTAAGATTTTTAGGTTGACAAAGTTACTCAATTATGTATGTACAATTAAAACGCAGTAGTTTCTCTTGAGTACCGATTTCCTTTGATGAATTTACTTCGTTTTACATTTCAATTATTACAATATATCTTTGACCCAATGATATCTTTCCCGATTCCCACAAATACAAATTTCAAAGCAGTCAAAAAACAATGTTCTCTCACACGCATGTGCGACGAGCTGTTCGTAGCTCGTCGCCAAAATTATTGTCATGATTGGAATGTCGAGGTCGCCGCGATTTGCGAAGCTGGCCCGACATTCATAATCATAGGCGGTACGCAACATTTTCCGGGGAAAATGTAATCGGGCGTTTGTGTACGCGGTAAGGAATGCCAAGGCCACCGCAACTGTGTCGCGAGCTGGCTCGGTAGTTGCAAAACAGGCAATAATTTTGGAAATATTAAATTTTGTAAATATTGGGTACCTACGCGCAGCAACAGGGATTTTCGGCGTTAGTGTGTAAGCGCAAGTTAGGGAAGGGGACGCGGTTTTTCCGAGGGTTTCTCGCGGCGCGAATCTTCGCGCTCGTTCAGTTTTGTTCACGACTTTCCTACAAGTAGACCGAAGACTTCTTTCGGGTGAACCTCGTGACTAGCGCAGAACATTAGACACCGTGAGCAGAGCAGTCGTGGAGCAGGACCTCCGCCTCTCAGCAACAACAACAGCAGTGACGACAGCGCATACCCGGAGCCGCCCCCGCAGCAGCATCTCGGGAGAGTAAGGGCCCGGAAGCCTAGTGCTCCCCGATAGTTCGTCGAAGACGCGGTGGGCTTGTCTACCGGTGGAGCGCTGTTCCCGGAGAGAAGCAAACGAGAGAGAAGGCGGCTAAGCGTAAGTATTTATTTTAGTGTGCGTGTATTGTATGTGAGAGAGTGAGAGTGAGCGAGAACGTGAGAAAACGCGCGATTCGCGTATTCCGTCTCGGCCGTGGAGGCTGGTCCCGCGGGGGATCGCCCACGAGGAGGAGTGTGTTTGAGAGTAAATTTCTAATTGTTTTTTTCTTCGCGAAATATTTGTACCGCGGGAGCCGGGCCAAGAAGGCAACCGCCCCGCGTGGTAGAGTCGTTCTCGGTCATAAAGTTTGTATTTATATTTTAATTCTCTTGTGTATTCATTTGCCACCCTCGACTCCCACCGACTCCTTACAGAGGAGAGTTGCCCGCTCACTCTCGAACCGCTGTGCGCCCGCGAGATCGCTTCACGATCGGTGCGGCGCCGAGCTTATCCTGGGTAAAAAAAAAGAATAAATTGTACGCGGCATTCGGGCACATGACACATCACATTCACACATCACATTCTTAGACATCCTTTTCCAAGGTCCAGCTTACGATATTTGCTATTGTGTTGTTGACGATACTATATTTTCATTAGGGATTTGACTTTGTTAAATAACTAGTTGGTAAAATAGTTCGTTTTACGGAACGGATGCGCTAACGGTAATAGGAGACATTCCAGGCAGTGAAATTCGTGTCGTCACAACTTGCGGCTGAGACTTAGTGATACTTGAAACATTCACTGAGATAGAACTCAGTGGAGAGCTATATTTGGATGAAATTCGTTTTGAGCTGCGCTTTGAACATTCATAGAAAGCGTTCGTGGTGGATTCATTGGCATATTCGGAATGTTAGGTATAATTAGGTATTCAGCTGGATCTGTAGATGTAGAATAATAGTACATTGTGCAACAAGGGGAGAAAATGAGCTATTTATAGCGAGGGTAAGGTATTCAGCACGAGTCAGAGTGGAGGGCGCCGAAGGCGCCCGATACCGCGACAAGTGCTGCAAATACCTCACCCGAGTCTAAAATAGCTTTTCTCCCCGTGTTACATACCGTGTTTTTGGCAACCAGGCCATGAAAAGCCCTCATTTGGTGTTAGAAAGTTGAATAGATGATCGTGCATTTCAAATCGTACACAGAAATCGACAAAATAGTTTGCAACACACTCGAATATCGAGAGTGAGCCGAGAGCCTCGCGTGCGATTTGCTTAATTTACATGTCGCGACGCAAGAATAATATTTTTGAATAAAAACGCGAAATTCATTTATCGTTCGATAGAAAAATGCGACCGCGATGCGCGACATCTCAATCGAGAAATCGGATTAAAATCCGCAAACAAAGGGAAATTGCCTATAAAAGGAGACCGAAAGAGACTCTCGCTACCCTATTTTCCCTCAACCTTCGCACAGGACGGAAACCCTCGCGCACTTCTTGTCCGAGTCCAGCTGACCACCAGGTAAGCGGGCGAAAAACTCTCTCTCCAGGAAATCCTTAGTGGAAGTTCTTGTGAAGAGAGATCTTAATTAACCTTGGGGGAAATTTTCTGCACGCGCCGCGAGAAGGGCGCGATCCTATTTTTTGGTTTATTTATTATAATAAATTAATTTGCATAAATTTAAGATTCAATTTAGTTTTAGTCCAATTAATTAAAAATTAAATCTTTTATTTTCCTTGGCACTCCAGTAATTTTACCTTGTTTAAAAAACCTCACAAGTTTAAAACAGAAAAAAGAATGATAAAAAATATTGTTTTTCAAAAATTTTAAAAACTCAAAGAAAGTGACTTTTCGCCGGTAAGCCCCGTTTGAGGCGGGAAAAACGTTATTTTTCGCTCGATTTTCTATACTTTCTAGCCTGAAATGAGGGCCATTTCATGCCCAAGTTGGGAAAAACAGTTTTTTAAGCTTCATTTAACATTGGATAATATTTTAAACTTGTTACTTTACTAATATTTTAACTGTTACTTACTTAATTAATATTCTGCTGGGGAGAGGAGTATTGAGAAATACTCAATGGAGAATCTTCTCTACGCACCGAGGAACAACTTTCTCACTGAAAGTTTTTTCAAAAGGAAATTTCATAACACACTTTTTCTAGGCGAATCACGAGAAACCTACCCAGACGGCAAAACTATTCCAAATGAATTCTTTTTAAGCAGAAATTGATTTAAAAAGAATTCATTTGGGATCGTTTTGCCGTCTGGGCTAACCTTTTGGGTAGAGCACTTATTAATTAAATTTTAATATACTGACACAGAATATTATTATTTTAATCATACGTTCAGCATCGGTAGTACTTACTTTATCTACGCTGAAAATTTCAAATTGATTTATGTATTTATTACGGAGATAAAGCGATTTAAGTTTCGAAATTTAATGATTCCGACCGATAAAAATTTTGCAGTTTTTATGTTTTATCTCGAAGACTATTTATCAAATCAAAAACTTACAAATGTATAAAAGTTGTGGTTTTTAATACTCTACATCATAGTTGAAAGGTTTTAGGAAGGTGGAGTTGCCAAGTAAAAACTTTGAAGCAGCTGTAGTAATTTTTAAAATTAAATATTTATTGAACTTAGTTTTTAAACATATACATAAATTTTCAAAATTGATTTTATTTACTCCACGATTTATTCTATTTTTCTTACGACTATCTATATATAATAAAGCAAATTATTTATTAAATTTAATGTCAATATATATATCTTATCCGCGAATCCTACAGTCTGAGATACTCCCCGGGGAAGGTGGCTTTCTGGGCCGAGTTCTTCCTCTTACCTCGAAAACGAGTGTTCAGCGCGACTCGGACCAGACCAGCACCAGCTATCCGTCCTAAGCAAAGGATGTCGGGGAAATGGGTGCCGAGAGCCTCTTTTGGACCCCTTTTGTAGGCGAATTTCCCTTTGTTTTCGGACTTTAATCCGATTAACAACAAAGGGAAATTTGTTTTTCTTTGTAATTTAACCGGTTTAACAAATTTTAAAGAAGGCGAGAATGCTTCCACCGCGTGCACCACGATGCGCGCTCTCGTTTGAGATGTCGCGCGTCGCGATTGCATTTTTCTATCCGAAGTTATACGGATTTATCGTTTTTATTCTAACATTATTTCTCGTGCGGTATGTAAATCATGTCAACATAACGCACGAGGCTCTCAGCTGAACGTTGCATAGTATTTTTTAAAATTGATTTGCAGGCTTTCAAAAATCGACCCTGCCCATCGTGTCTTTTGGCTGCGGCCGAGCGCTCGGTCGGTTTCTTGATCCGGCTCCTCAATTGTTGATGTGTGGTGGTAAATAAAGAAAGTTTGTTTAACTTAATAATAATGTAGTTTATCATATCTAACTTCAGACGACGTGAGCGTACGACTCGCTCGGTTACCGTAGAGGAAGTGTTACTTTCATGTGCTCCCACGCTTACATACTAACTCGTAGTTACGTTCAGGAATGTAGTATTTACATGTATTTAAACAGTTTAAATATTTATTTATAAAAACTAAGGAGGTTTCTCAGAAGCCAGTAGAGTGGGAGAATCGCAGAGAAATCATGGGTTTTGACTCTTGTGCGAGAAGCATAGCTGACAATTTTAACTTACTATCTGCCGTAAAAACATTATAGGTTATGACAGCTAAAAAGACGTACGAGGAACAGCTTGTGTATATAGATATACAAACAATGTATTTTCTTGTGGCTGAGGCATAGCAGTCATAGCTTTAGGTCGCGACGCGATCGCACAGAAAATAAAAACTACTTTATTTTCAATCTGCCGATATGAAAACTAGTATTAATCAAACAACTAGAAAAAATTGCACGGCATTCTTGAATACTTCTAGATACATACTGTATAGGCACAATTTATATAAACATGTTATTAAACTAAAAAAAAAAAAAAAATAAACAAAAGAACTAATTTTTAATATAGAAAATTTTTTCTTTAATCGACAAAAGTCTTATGAATTCTCGAAATTACAAAATATTTGTCGACAACATTATGCAATAAGTATTAAGAAAGGGCTGCGTAAAAACCACGTATGTTTAAATGCTTTAGATAAAAAGTTATAAACAAATTTGTAGTCGCGAATCGAGCAAGCTGAAAGACGATTCTTTTCGCGGCTTGCTATGCAGCTCCTAGTATACAGCTGTCTAGTATACAGCTGGATGGGACTTGTATTTACCAACTTTCTTTGCGATTCGGACTTGTTGCTCTAAAAATAACTGGTAATTTACACTTTTCAAAACGTCAATCAATTCAGCGTTAAATTCTCTTTCTTCTCGTATATTTTTTGTTATCCTTCTATACTTTTAATTATGTTAAAATCATTATTTTTCACGCGCGCGCCCTCATTCGTAATAACGATTTCGCGGTCTAAACACGCACGTATTTCTAATGTTTACTGAGCACGTCATATGCAATATTATAGGTTCAATATGATTTTGGGCCCTGATTATGTACGGGGACCAGAGGTAGACGATATCAGCCTTGAAATAAAAGGCTGCACTTTAGTGGATGCCTTTAAGATTATTCATAATCCATCAGCCAAGTATCAACCTTTCTCGGTATTAATGGTAATGATATAAAAGCAACAAAAAAAAAATAAATTTATTTATGTTAATTTTGATGTTTTTTTTTTATAACAACCCGTCTCTTATTTCAGTTCCGAGAAGTTGTACAGGAAGAGAAGATAAATTATGAAAATTACATACGAAAAATAGAAAAAAGTAATGGAAATAAAAATAAAGTTGTTTCTTATAAACGATTGGAAAAATTAAAGCTTGGAATGTACGTCAACGACAATATTCCGATAAGTCAGGAGCAAAGTAAACGTTTAATAGATCGAATATTAAATGAAAAAAAAGAAATAAGCACTGACAATAATGTTTGAAAACTAAGCGTTCAAGTTTTTAAACAATTATTTAATAACTTGAATGTTAGTAGAGCATACATTCGAGACATTGAAATACCTCCGAATGAAAGTGCCTGTTTGCTACAAGATATCCCATCTTATATAAGTATTGGGAACAATGAAAGAACGGAAGTAATGCCGGGTATTAATACTTCCATGCACTATATTGGCGAGTCATTAAGTTACACTACACTGCATGAAGAGGATGGAGGACTAAGCAGTATTAATCTACTTAAATGTGGAAAAGAAAAAGTGTGGCTAATTGTAGACTATAGATGGCAGGCAGAAGTAAATAAATAAGTAAGTTTAATAAATAAGTTTTATTAGTTCCTCAAATATTTTTTCACATTTAGCTGAATGTTTTAATTAATTTTAAATATTTGTTATAATAGAACCTTTTTGTTGTGTTGATTCGAATACTGCAAATATTTAATTTGAAAAATATTTATTTGAATCAAAAAAATTTTAATATAAATAAATCGTTCTATTTCTGTAACTAAATATTTTGTTGGGTTAATTACTTTCGTTGTGAGTGAAAAAAATATTTGATTTAAAAAAATTAGATTTGAATATATTTATTTGAATTTAGCAAATTTTTTTTCAGTGAAACATGAGCGAGCCGAGGAAATGGGTGGCACCCAAAAAGCTCCTAGAAAATGTAAATTCTTTTTCTAGTTTCTTGAGAAAATTGGAGAAATAAGATTTTCAAACAGAAACCTTCTATAATACAGATGAAGCATACGTGTTAATAGAAGGGTTTTGCGAAACCCGAAAAACCAATACGTTAATTAACGAATACGTCGAGTGGATGAAATTACCGTGGGTTATAATGAAGAAAAGACGTGCAATCAAATACTACAGCACAAAATTTATTTTATAACGCCTGCTTTAAAGACTAAAAGCTAAACGCCGCGCTCGCGAGATTCCGCTCTACATGGATTCTCGAGAAGGTGCTGAGCCTCGGGCGGCTCGATCTATTTAAGCATTCGGTTAGCTAGTCTGACTGCGAGCGCGGCGTGCAACGGATAGCCGCCTGGCGGTGGCGCTCGGAACTAGCCGGAGTGAGCTATCGTTACATATGTACAGGGCATTTCAAGGGGGAACCCGATGCAGATCCGTATCACTGAAAAATTTGTAATAATCTTCTATTATATTAAAATGAGAACTCGGGAAAATTTTTCAGTCACTGGAAAATATTTTAGTATTTCAACTT
>JAWWEO010000001.1:23684181-23719657 GCA_035582975.1 Ormyrus labotus | reverse complement strand
GTCTTTAAAGTTTTTTTCTATCTCCCTTACTTTCCGAGATATTTGGGTGGGGCGATTAAAATGGTCCATCTTGTATAACTAATTTTTAGCTAATTTTCTTAATAAGAAAGTAGATACGAATGCTTCAAAAAGTGAAGCTGTTTCAACTGATTCCCAACAAAAGCAAACAACTAAAGGACAACATACGCAAATTTTGCAAAGTAATATTTTATATTATAATAAATAATTTAGTTATTACAATAATATTATTGTTATAATATCATGTTTATAGATGATCGTTACCATTTTTTTAATAAAAATTATTGGACAAAGTACAATAAAACACAAGAGGTAAGAAAGGAGGTCAGAGACATCAGCAATCAAGAAACTTTAAGACTTATTCTAACAATAATTTTATTGTTCAAAATATGACAACCATTTTTACTTCGATTTTGCAAGCTTCTAAAAATTGTAATCAATAATATACAGATATTAGTTTGTACAGATATCTTATATCAATAATTCAATTAGATTAATTAATTATTCAAAATGAATTTTTCATTTATGTTGTATTAAATAATAGAATACAAATTAAATTGTTTAGTTTTTATTTTGCACTATTATGTGATATATTGATATGCTGACAAAATTCATTTAAGATGAATTTCTCATTTATTTATTAAAAAGTACAAATCAAAAGATTGTTTTAGTTTATATTCTGATGTGATATAGGGATATGTTACATAATTTTTTGTACTTAAGAATCCTAGGAGTTTGATATTATTAAAAAAAATAATTTAACATACATATCATTTAAAGAAAGATAAAAAATACTAAGATAGTTAATGTCCAAATAGGATAAAACTTATTTAGAATGAATTACTAATTAAGTTTTATTAAACTTAAGTACAACTTAGATAATTGTTTTAGTTTATATTTTACAATATAGTGTGATATTAAAAATGACATATAAGTGAATCATTAAAAAAAAATAAAGAAATGTATAGCGGATTCAAGAAAAAATGTTTATTTTTTAGAATAAGAAATGTTCAATACAAAGATGTAATTAAGATAATTAATTGAATAAATAAATAAATACAAATTTCTATTTCTAATTAATAAAAAGTAACTATTCATTTAACTTCTTTTTTTACCCATATATGCAATTTCTATATACATTAATATTTACATTTATTTGTGATTTTTCTTATGGAAAATTTTTTATAATTTTGTTAACTATATATGTATACACAGCTTCGCACACCTACGCGGACGCATACACATACACACACACGCACAAGCGTACACACACATTAATTCTATCATTTTTTTTGGGCCTTAACAAGTAAAAGTAAATAATAATTGAGGATTGAAGAATAGCGAGGAACAGCGGGGAATAGTTAAAAACAATGAGGAATAGCATTAGTTACTATATCTAAATGTATTAGGAATAGATGAATACTCTTTTTGTTTCTCATATATATAGGTATAGTAACTAGTGCTATTCCTCGTTCTTTGTCGCTATTTCCTGCTATTTCTTGCTATACCTCGATTTTCAATTCCTTACTACTTTTGTTTACCAAGGTTCTATTTTTTCCTATTCCCGTGAACTTATTTCAGATCGTGTATTCATCCTTACTGTTTTTTTTATTTTTGATTGTGAAGGGTTAAACATAGCATTTTAATATAAGATACAGGATATAAGATACAAAATACAAAATAAAGACATGAAAAACATGAAAAAAACATTAAATAGTATATAGATTGGATATGGCGAAATAAAAAATAAGAATAAAAACAACACAGATAACTATATTTATATATACGAGAATAAGGAATAAAAAAGAATAAAACGGTAACTATATATATAAATATATATATATGTATGTATATCTATTGGTAAGTACCGGGACGTTTTTTCCCGGAACCTACCATTAGATATATATATTTATCTTCCGGGATATCCCGGAAAACTTGTATATCTAATGGTAGCTTCCGGGATGATTCTGGGGCCATCCACAGTCGATTATTTCTTTAGTAACTCGATCAAGAGTAATTTTATTATAATCCTAATAGGGTGACTGCACCAATAGATGGAAAACACCAGTAGATGGACAGTTTTATAAGGTATTATATCTATCAAACTAATTATTTTTTAAGTAAAATCTTTAATTTTAATTGCAAAGAAGTTTACTACAATAAAATTTAACCTGTTCCTTATCAACAAGTGTCCTTTTAATATAAAACAAAGTATCTTCAAAAATAGTGTCCATCTACTGGGGGTTCTCTATGTAGAACCTATAATACCAATACATGGACTAGTTAACTAAATGGAGATTGGCAGCTCATTTACTGGTAATACGCGACTTTCGGATAATTTTTGCAAATTTTCAATTTAAACACATATTTCTAATACGTCTGATACGTACTTACTGATAAATTGAAGTTTCTTGTATTCAATAATCGTACAAATTATTTTAAACAACAAATACGCATAAAAATCTGTTTAATACAAAGTATAAAAATTCTTAAGCGTCCATCTACTGCTGCGATCTACTATAGTAACAAATTAGTAAGCATGTATTGTTTCCTCCTAGAGGAAGCATTGTGATAGTAATTTTTGGGGTTCTAGGACGTTTTGTCGAAAATCATTTGATCGACGGACTTTTTGTCGAAGAACTTTTGTCGAAAGGACGTTTTGTCGAAAACCTTTCTATCGAATGGACGTTCGGTCAAAATCTTTTGATCGAAAACCTTTTTGTCGAATGGACATTTGACCAGAAAATTTTATATATATATTGAAAAAAAAAAAAAAAAAAAAAAAACCAACAAAAACAAAAATATCAAAAAAAATTTTTTTCGACAAAACATCCATTCGATAAAAAAACCATTCGACCAAAAGGTTTCGACAAAACGTCCTAGAACCCACTAGCTACCTTAGTTACCGGGATTCCGTTTGTTAGTCCATTATTCATGTGTGTTAAGGACAAGGCGGATTCGGGGCTTTCGTTTCCATCAGGTTCTCTCCCTTGATTTGATTAATCGAACCCCTTAAGAAAAAATATCTTTTCAATTCCGGTTTCAAGGGTACATCCGTCCGGGTCGTGCTCTCCCGAATCAGGGGGTAAGGATATCATAATCGTATTCTCGTAATTTGATTTTCTATTTTGCCAATCGCGAAATGGGGTCTTTCAATTTGTGGAACCAAATTAAATCCTTATGGTCCGTAACCAAGGTAAATCTTCGACCGTATAGATAAGGCTTAAATTGTGATACAGCGTAAACCATGGCCAGCAACTCCTTTTCCATAATACTATAATTTAGTTCGGCAGGACTTAGTGATTTTGAAACGTAGGCAATTGGTAGATCCTTCCGATAGGTCCTTGACTTAATACCGCGCCTAACGCGAAATCCGATGTGTCCGTCGTCACGACAAATGGTTCCTTAAAATCGGGAAACCTTAAAAGCGGTTCCGTGCAAAGAATCTGCTTAAGGCGACAAAAAGCTTGTTCTTGCTTGTTTCCCCATTCGAAGGGTTGTCCCTTTCGCAGAAGATTTAAGGGTTGCGCGATTTTCGAAAATTCGGGAATGAACCGTTTTTAGCATCCGGCTAAACCGAGGAACTGTTCAATGTTTTTCGCGCTTTTAGGTCGTGGAAAGTCGGATACGGCAGTTATCTTCCGCGGATCTGGTTTCACGCCATTCTGTGAGATTACGTGACCAAGATAGGCAACTTCCCGATGCAAAAAAAGGCATGTATCGGATTGCAAGGTGAAACCGGCGGTTTTCAACCGCCCTAGAAGCTTTTTCATTTTACAGTTATGTTCTTCCAGAGAACTTGCGTATACATCAATATCGTCCATATAAACGAATAATTTGATTCCTTGCAACCCGCGAAGCACCCTATCCATGAAGGATTGGAAGTTGGGAGGTGCATCTTTCAGCCCGAAAGGCATTCTTTTGTATTAGAGTGTCGGAGTGGAGTGGAGAATGCGGTTTTAGGGGCGTCTTCCAGATTGATAGGTACTTGATGGAACCCTGATGCCAAATCGAGGGTGGAAAAATACATGCTTTTCCCTAACTGATCGAGAATTTCAATTATGTTGGGAAGAGGATATGCAGACGCGATGGTTTTTTCGTTCAGGCTCTGAAATCGATGACAAGCCTCCATCTTTTGTTTGCCTTGAAATCGGGTTTGTTGGGGACAATTCACAAGGAGGAATTGTAAGGAGATTCCGATTCTTCGACAATGTCGTTATCAATCAGGTCTGCTACCTGACGTTGGATTTTTCAGATGAGGGCAACGATATTGTTTAGTGTTAATAGGAATATCTTATGGGTAACGAGAGAGATTTTACTGAGTTTATCATTCGTTATGTGAAATTGGTATGGGAATTTAGAAATTAACCTTACTACACTGTTCCTTTCTTTATCATTTAAATTTTCCAAATTTAATAATTCGATTAAAGTTTTTTTAGACGTTTATCAAGCGCGTCTTTAGCTTCTAGATTGTTCGTGATTTTAATAGATCGAACCGGCACGATGGTTTCAGAGAAAGGTTCGATAAATACTGGGGGAATAGTAAGATTAACATTCTCAGTCGTAGAATTAATAATAAATAGAGGGGCCTTACCGTTTTGATTCCTAACTAAGCATTCCCCCGCGAAAATGCCGGGTCCTGTTTTAATCCGAGGAACGTAGCCGTACGACCGCAAAGGGTTCTGTATATTAATATGGACCAAGGTTTTGGTCCTTGCAGACAAATAGAAGATGTCACGGGAAAAAAGCATTATCAAGAGGACGAACAAAAAATTATATTTTTAAATAAATCTGTATTTCAACAGAAACTACATAACGGCGAATTAGTCGATCGAGAATGGCTGTTGTACTCGCCATCAAATGATTTTGTGTACTGATTTCTATGTAGGTTATTTTTGAATGAACAAGATCAATTCGCATTCCATGGATTACTGATTGGAAACGTTCGGATCGTATTTTCGACCATGAAAAAAGTAAAACCCATAAGCAATGTTTAACAATTTATTGTAAACGAAAAAATGAATTTAGCTACATTGACAGTCAACTAGTCATGCATTTTCAAAATGAACAAAAATACTGGATTCAAGTATTACGTAGAGTAATAGATGTTATAAGATTGCTTGCGTCTAGTCTTCTGATTACCACTGTGATATCTGGTTTATTGTTGATTTTAATGAATATTCAAATGTCAAAGCTATCAACAGAAAATGTTCAATTATAAATAAAAGTAAAGTTTTATAAAATTAGAATTCGTATTCATATGAATATTCTGTATATATTAATATTAATGAATATGTTCTATGTGGTAATAATAATTCAGAGGTAAAGAAAATAATAGTAAATAAAAACGTATCCAATAAAAAATGCAATTAAACTATCGCGACTATCACATCAAATGTCTTAACATTTAATTAACCCACACAGAAATTAGATAAAAACGAGAGACTTCATTTTAACGTTATAAATTAGCCAGCTTAACCAAACAAGTGTGTTTCACTAGTTGGTCAGAACTTAAGAACGAACGAAATTGCCTAAAAATCGTGAATATTTTCACGCAGGAAGGAATTTTATTAATTAAATACCCTAATTCAACAAATATATAGTTTGTTAAATAAAAGGATAGATTGTGATAAAGGATATAACTTAGATTCTTTGACAAAATAAAATTCATGTTATTGAATAAAAAGAGTACTCTACCAGCTGCTATAAAAGTAATTCTCGATCATAAGTGACAGAAATGTTAACAGATAACAGATAACCGAAAGGTTGGTCAGGTCCAATAAAATAAATTCAACCGAGCCCGCCTCTGCCAGGCAAACCCCAGCCCACAAAGCATTTCACGCCCACCGCACCGCAAGTACCAACCAAACCAACGGCGGCTCAAAAATCCTTCATTTTCTCTGTACGCCAGCCTGTTGCTCCTGAATTAATCAGGCGGCGAGCTGGAAGCGGACGAACGAGGCAAGCAAGAAAGCGAAGTAGAAGAGAGATAGAGAGAGGCTAAGGGATTAAAGGGACGAGGCGGGTTATTTGGCCGAAGTCCCGGAGGTCGACCTCCTGGCTCCTGATGCAGCCCTGCTCATTGTCACCCACGGTGTAATTAATATTCATACGTACCAGCGGCCGCATTGTGAGCATGATCCCCCTGTGGCCGGCTTGCAGCTTTTATGTCCCGTACACGAGCATCACCGAAGCGCACTTCCAACCGTCGTTCAGGAATGCGATACCTGGGTGAGATGTTGCCTCGTCCCGACTTTTTGTAGGGAAAAAAAGCCCAGAGGATGGCAGGAAGACCGGCAGATAACGCGGGAACCGAACTCGGGTACCCGTGGATCAGGCGGTTAGGAGTGCCGAGAGGGAGTGCAGAGGAAAGAGGAATGACTGGCTGCAGATATGAGATGGTAAAGGCTCGCTGCTGAGCTTAATGAAAGGGAGTTGTGATTAACTCGATCAGTGTAACAAATACAATTTTGTAATACAATTTTATATAAATGAATTTACTGTGAATTTCCGGATTTAAATTCATCTTTTCATGGAAAAAGCCTTGTAGTAATGAAAATAAAACAGTTTTCAACTCGAGTTTTGAGAAAACTCATTAAAATGAATAATTTGAGAAAATGTCTGTAAGTGTTTGTGTGTGTGTGTGTGTATGTGTGGGTGTACGTATCGTACAAATGTATTACGTCATAAACTACTATATTTCAGAATTTACTAAATGAATTTTCATTCTATATTCACATTAATTTTACTTATATCTAAATGATAGTAGTATAAGTATTATAATGATTTCGAGAAAAGATCTGAGAAGGGGTGTTTATTCAAGTTTATACACTGTAGTAAAAGTCTAGCATCATCTTTTATATTAAAATTTTTCTTGTTGAGTTTTTATAACTCGTCTTACAGTAAGTAAGTAATATTTCTAGAAGATATCCTCACCAACTTTTTCCTCTTAAAAATGTAATAACGTTTATGCTTACGTGTTTTTTTTATTTCTTCAATTTGATTTTTAAATGGAAAAGATCTGGTAGTGTACGAAAATATCGATGGAGATTGTACATTACTTACTCGTAGCGCTGCAAGCTCAAAGCTTTTTTCGGTGAACTCAGTGTTGCGAAGCTCGTAGGATGCGATATTGTTATCTACAAGTATTAGTCTGCCTCCTCTTGAATCCTCCTGTATGAGAGTCTCAGTTGTTTGGACAAAGGATTTTTCCGAAGTTATAAGTTATCAGCTATTTTCCTTTATGTTGGGTGTTTTGTTTCGCTTTTTCCAGGTTAATATAATATCAGGATGCATATGTAATAACGCAAAATGATCCGAATAAAAGTTGTAGGAATTAAAAGAGGAAAAATGCTGTAAATTTTTTTTTATCCAATGATGAAATTACAGAATAAACGATGGAACAATTTGATTTTTTCTAATCCTTCTTTTTAACCCCGAATTTTAAAAGAGCGCAAATTTTTCGTTCAAATATAGTACCGAGCCATGCGTCAAAGTGTGCCCCTAAGGGTCACAACGGGGTTGAAAGTGAAAATATCCCTTGTCAAAGAGCGAGTTTAGCAAGAATATTTTAAAAAATCGTTAGGACTCGTAGGATAATCACGAGGTATCGATTAAGTTGTTCCGTGTCTTGCTCCCAAATTTTGTTAGTTAAATATGCAATATGGTAAAAATCTAAATATTCAAAACGAACAAATGGCAATATCTGTAAAATCATCTGGAAATCATATATCGCCACACATCCTCTATAAATGCATGTTATGCACTACTGTGAAACAGAGGGATACAGAAAATAAAAGATGCAAATCTGAAAAGTTGTATTTTTTATTAAATAATTTTTTGGGAAGCAGAGTCATTTGCAGCTATTCTTTTCATCATATTTAGGTAAATTAATAAAACTATAATAAATAGAATTTCTCAATATTTCAGTAATATATTACTTCTCCTCGGCAAGCATGCGCGATTCCTGGTGCAGGCAACTAAACAGCACGAGAAAATATATGTGTTTCATAACGTGTACATATATTACGATACAATAAGAGCGAGAAAGTATTTAGCTACACGTAACATACATGCGTTTACACGAGTACAACAACTCCCGTCACACATGCGCAAACACCACCATGCTCCCATTACAATAACAAAGGTTCTCCTCGATTCGTTCCTCCCCTCTGCCCCTATACCAGGAAACCGCACGTATGCACAGACTAATATCTCGGCCTTAGGTCTGTCCAGAAGACAACAGGCTGACTTTGTAGGTGCAAGGAAAACCCTTCGAACCCAAAAGCAGTCGTGGTGGTAGCAGGAGAGCAGAAGCTTACAGAACCCGCGACGGCGCGGTTATTGGATGACATACAAAAGTGGTAGGAAAGCATAAATCCGCCGGGCCACGGGATGATGCTCCGTTCCCTCTACCCCAAAGGATAGCATTGAAATTCAGATATGACGCATTCGCCGTCATCGACTAGAAGCTTCGAATGGCGACGTACACACAGGGAGGTGGGGGGTGGGGGTACACGTTTACGAGGCGCGACGAATGCTGACAATACAAGGGTAAACAACGGGATCAGGTGGCCATAGACGTACTGGAGGTCGTTGCGTGCACACACGTACAAGCACTCGCACACACGCCCACTCTTTTCTGGATGGGGTTGCGCGAATTCGAGGGAGACAAGGGACTGTGTAGCTCCACACCCCGGGGGGCGGTTCGTCGAGATAATAGCTCGCGCAATTTCCAGCCACCCCACGCTCCGTCTCCTGTCCTGCCTGGAAGGGATGCGCGTCGATTGCCACCTCCCAGAGGGTTGTGATCCATCGCCGGCGACGTGATTGGCGAGCTGGGAATTTTTCGAATCGAGGCCGCTGTGTGCGTTCTGCTGCTCTGTTAATTGGAAGACGCGCTTGCGTTTTTCGTAGGACGTGAAGCCGCCAATCCTGAAGGAACAGGGACAACTCCTTTAAGAGAGAGTCCTGCGAGAGATGCTGCCCTAGTACTCGTGCTCTTGATAATATGAATACTAATTATGTGCCGTGCGTGCCGACTTGGGATATCCCTTCAGACTTTTACTTTTCTATGGTAAGGATTCGCATTTCTTCTGGTAAACGAATAATTTAGAAAATTTTTACAGAAAATTAATTCATGGAAACTGACGCTTTTGTGATTTATCTTGTCGAGGCTTGGGCATTATGAATAAATGCTGACACTGTTGTGCAACAACAAAACATTATTTCTAGATTTTCAGCGTAGATAATACGCTGAAAATCTGTAAAAAAATATAAGCAGTTGGTAATTTTTAGTTTATTACAATTATTGTACAAGTTCTAGAATTTTATGAATTCTGGATAAATAAAATATTTTAATCTAATTGTATGAATAAATTGTGTAACATATTACATTACTCAAATTTATACATTCCTAAAAGCAGTAAGATACCAGCTACTGCACAACAAAAAGAGTAAAAAAAATGTATAATAATTATAATTTGAATGTGTTTAGATAGATGAACAAGTAACGTTCTTTTAGAAATATTGTAGTTACCGCATATATCATTGCATACATTTATTCAACATGCGTGAATGCATTGTGACGTAATAGATAGGACAAAAGAGAAAGCGGTGAAGTAATTATACTAAACCAAAACTAATTATCGAACTATCGGTAATAAATTTATCGCGTATAGTTTATTCAAATATTATAATAATTACTATACTAATGAATAATAATGCATGTTTGTTTTCTTTTTGCAATAAACTGTGCATTAATCCAATAATTAATTTACCTTCATTTATCCCCAATTTTAAAATACAAAAGTTTGTTAATTTAATGCAGCCGCTTCTGTGTAAAAAGTATCACGGCTGATTCGTGTAGTCTCTTTCTACAGAAATCCACTTGTAAGTCGACGCAAATCCGCAGCCAGAAGATTTTTCGAAGCAGGCCAAAGCGCGAAATGCAACGATTGGACGGCTTCGATACAAAAGGCCTCCGATTATTTCCCTATCGCTTTGGTAATCTCTCCTCTCCTCTCCGCGGCGACGGGGCGTGTATAAGCACAGAGTGCTCGTCGCAAAACCCTAGCTGGAAAGAGGATAACCCACTGGGCGTATCCGTTTCATACCTTGGGCGCTCAGCTTCTTGGCGTGTCTCGGTGGGCGGGAAGATCCTTCCTTTTCGGGGTCAGCCGCGGAAAATCTCCAGGAAGGCCCGCCGCCGTCGGCGACCTGGCTGCCGCTGTCGTTCCGCTTGGGACGCGTGCCCGCCTCTTCGCGCCGGGGTTACGCCCCGCGAGTTTGATGGCCTGCCCTCCGCGGGAGCCGCCCCCGCTCTTCGAACAGGAACACAGGAAGGCGATGGAATTCTCCGGGAGTCGCCGACGTGGGAAGAGTCGCTTTAAAGGGAGCGGAGAGAGAGAGAGAGAGAGAGAGAGAGTATGTTGATAGGGTGTGGGGAGGCGAGAAGTCGGACTTGTTGATCGCGAGCTGCTGGAACGCCTTCGCCTTCGAGTGAGGCGATGTTATTGACGTGGGAGGAGAAGTTCCCGGAGATGCACGGGCTATTAATTTTTTAAGTATTAAACGCTTCTTTGGAAAGCGATATTGGCGAAGTAGAGTATATAACAGTAAATATATGATTGATTAAATGTTCGATTAGAGATATTAGATTACACATGTCATAATTTCATTGACAATCTTCTAAATTTCCAATGTTATTTGATTACTATTACTCGAGTATAAATGTTTTATCCCACAGGATTGACAATGTTACTTATTAAACATTATTACTACAATAAAATTAAAAATGCGCGTTGAATGTGAATCTAGCATGAAGATATTTTTAAGTATATTTTTGAGTAAATAAATTAAATGTTCAAATTCAAATTTATTAAAATTTAAAAAATAAATATTGGCCAGTCTATAAGTATATTACTTCAATTGATTTTCTCGAAAGAATAATACAATCATTATTGCAAAGCAGTATATATCTTTGCGTAGATATAAAGTCATTTGGAACACCCCCACAGCAGGCAGATCCACCCCTACACCAATCGGGTTAAATTTCCGTCGTCGAGGCGTTAATGACGCCAGAGTGGGTCGATCCCTCGAACGAAGGGGGACGACAAAGTCGACCCATCAAAGGGATAACGACGGTGAGACCTATTTAAGCAAACAAAACCTAGTTTGAATCAGCCATGCAAATTTTCGATCTTATGGAGCATGCGTATTTAAATTGACTATATTATCGACGCAAAGTTTTCCTTCATTTCGTAATTGTGGAAATCGTAGAAATCTAGCGTATTTACTTTTAAAGAAAATTGAAGAGCACTCTCAAATTAAGTAATATTAATTTACATTATTTATTTTAAAAGAAATTATTCTTAAACTGGAATTATTGCAAATTTTACGAAAAATAACACTAAAATAAAAGCGTATTAATTACATTGAATCGATTAATTTATTAACTTATCTCATTTATTTAACCGAAACATCCAAGATAAAGATTTACAGATCGAATACTGGTGCATTGTTCCACTCTAGCCGACTTAGTCAAATTGTACCTGCAGGCCAATGAATTTCGCAAATTAGCCAGCAACCATATGCACCGACTGCATCCGCGAAGCTTTTGCCAGATCCAGCCGCCTCTCACTCCTCCCATCAACCCCGCGATCCCACCCCCCGGGGTCTCCTCCCGGGAGAAAAAAGCCCTTATCTCGGTGTAGCGCCCTCCCCGCCAGGAGACCTCCGCCCCCTTTGTCCGCTCCTCCTTCAGGAGTCGGGCCGTCTGCTGCTCGCCTGCTCGGGGCTCGTCTTCGCCTGGACCCGCCAGCCTGGCAGGCGGGGTTGGACTTGCGTGTGTGCGCCGGTACTTGGGGGGGCCAGCCCTCGGGGAGACCGCGCCCACGCATTTTCAGCAGGAACACAGAAGCGCACAGGAGCACCGGACCCCCTTCTCTCTCTCGAGAGAGAGAGTATGCTGCGCAAGGAGCGCGAGATAGGGCCGATGAAGGATCCCGGGCACTTCCGCGAAAGGGGCGGAGAGAAACGGGTTTTTAAAGGCCGCCGCCGGGCGGTACCGCTTAATTAGCCCCGCCGCCCGAGGCACTATCACCTGCCTCGGAGGAGAGCGCCATCGGGAGCGATCGTGGGAGGATGCCTGCAGCGACGACGATACTCGTGCCAAGGCTGATTGCTGTTGAAGCTGAGTGTCGGGTAACAGGGAAGTTGCATGGAAAAATACGTAAAATCTGTAGTAATATGGACAAGTAATTGACATATACTTTTTAAACATAGACAAGTAATTGACATATACTTTTTAAACATAGACAAGTAATTGACATGTACTTTTTACATGACATTTTAAACTGCTATATCTTGTTATTCTGGGAACATATACTCATCTATTAAAACATTTTGATGATTGGTATTTATCAATAAATGTGAATTATACGCTACGAGTTCTTTTATTATTTTGTAATTGTAAATTAGAATAAATAATTAATTAAAATCGTTAATACTTTATATTAAAAATATAAAAATTTCAAAAATGTTTGTGATCTATTAACTTAGAAATATCTTAATTTCCCGTGGAAAAAGTAAAAGTATGTCTTACCAATTACACCTATTACTACTGTCACATATTTTTTTGTGAAATCATTAAACTGTGTCGATGAAAAATGTTAAATCAGAAAAATCTCAGTTTTAGTTTAAATTATAAAAGTTGTTGTATGCTTTAAGCATTAATTCAGGTTTTTGGCTTCTTATTTTAGAATGAAACCTTCATTCATCATTGACATGATTTCTTATATTATACAGATCCGTATTGAAGTAATGTTACGAATCTTAGTTTTGCATATATCATTTATTATTAATTTAATAAGTAGTCATTAATAGTTTTATGATAGATACCTATAGAAGTATCGTTCTGATTTTAGTGCCATCTTTAGCCAATTCATCAAACCTTTTGATCCTTTCATTCAAAACAGATTCCTATTTTATCTTCTGTATTTTTTACATGTTCTTCAAGTTGATAATAATATACAGCAATTGCAAAAATAATTCTTTTGATAGTTTTTTTGAAAAACATTTCATTAGTTTACATTAACTAACATTAGTATTTCAGTTTTAAACACTATTTCTTCAAAATATGATCATTACATGATAAATTAAATACATAAAAAAACAAAATCGACTTCTCTTATATTTTTGTATTTTTATTTTATAATTAGATCAAAATTTTAGAATTCTTTGATACTAACGGTAAATTATGTTTATATGAAGAAAAGAATCATTATTTATGCGTGATAAGGCAGGTATCTATTCTACTTTCATAACTCCTTTAAGGGCATTTGTACAGCTAGTATATGGAACAGGAGAGCATAAGTGGTAACAAGAAATTTTTAAGTTAAACAATATATTTTGTGGGTGCAATTTATCGTTTAATTTATAAGAAACCTTTACTGCTAATTGAAATGTATATTACTAATTGAAATGTACATATAATCACATGTATTATGATTTATGTTTACTTTTAAGAGAAAAATTAATTAACATTTATATTAGGGTTATTCTAATTTTAAAATAAATGCAGTAATTACAATTTTTATTGAATCAATATCATTCTTTGATAAATGCTTTAGTATTATACACTGTGAGAATACTTTTAGAGTTACAATCTTATTGATCAATATTTTATGCTGCTTAGATACAAAAACCTTTAATTTTCATATAACATACAATTAGGTTATTCATACAGTGCTAATTCTGTCCAAAACAACAATATTAAATGTCCCAATTTCCAAAACTAAAGTCAATTATACGGCAGATAAGCTCGTGCGGATATGAACTGTTGCAGCCTATTAGTGCAATTGACAGTAGCTAGGCATACGCGAGAATCACACATGTGAGCACCGAAATTGATTCGAACGAGATAAATGATGGGCTCATAAATTGACAAAGGAACCCATCCACGCATGAGGAACAGGAGTTCAGCAGTCATCAAAAGCTCGCATGAAGGTTCGCGTGAACTGTCAGTCCCTGATGTAACCCTTGGACGCATCGAAAATGTGTACACGAAAAAAGGAAAAGAATTTGAGTATTAGGATATAAGCGATCGGTATCTATTGTTCTAGTTTTTGGTATTTCCGCATACTCTTCGTTAAAACCTATGAATTGGAATACTTTTTAATTTAATATTTATTTTTGCACTAACGACGTGATGATTTGTTTTTTCAACGGAGCTTTAATTATTTTCAGGTTAATTGCAATGTATTTTTATTGAAGGATTAAAATTTTGATATGTTGAAGTAAGAAATATGTTGAGAATTATGTACACGTTTACTTTAACTGCATTTTTTCTAGTAAAAGCAAAATAAACCTTTATTTTACTTATCTTTTAGGATATAAAAAATAGTTAATTATATTCTAATAAATGTGAAAAAAGAATAAGAAGTAGAGAGGAAGTAGATTATAAGTAATAAACAATACATTCAATCTTATTAATATTCTATAACCTCAATAGTATACAACCATTTTTCTACTAGTGTGCACAAAGTACGTTTATAAAAAAAATTGAAGTTATTGTAAGCTTTTACTAAAAATAATTAATTTGTTAATGTGTATCACCTATGAAATCTGAGATTATTTCTACTGTGAAAGCAATAGAAGATATTTGATTGGAAAAATTATAAATGATTTATGTACTTTACTTGATCATTTAAAAAAAACTAATCGTCTAATAACATTTAAAATACTCAATTTGAAACAATATTTAAG
Source organism: Ormyrus labotus (assembly GCA_035582975.1). Lineage (NCBI taxonomy): Eukaryota > Metazoa > Arthropoda > Insecta > Hymenoptera > Ormyridae > Ormyrus > Ormyrus labotus. The sequence goes on along the minus strand of JAWWEO010000001.1, from coordinate 23,704,873 downwards.
ATAAACTAATTTTAAAGTTCAACGATATTTTAAAAACTTACACAAGTAAATGCATAAAGAAATCATAAAAAATTTTCATTAAACTCTACTAAATTATAACAACACGAAGGGACTCATTTAATCCACTGTACAACTCTCGAGGGATGCCTGAATGTCTTTGGTGAGGATCAAATGGTGGTAGGCTGAGGGCGTTACCATGGCGTAAGGTGAAAAAGGCTCTCCCCACTTTCACCGCTGAAATATGACGGACGCACGCGATAGCATAACTTGCAGCTCCTAGTTCTTCTGTTTCCCTAGTTTGCTTTCTACGAGAGATATGAATCGTCACGTTCGTATCAATCGCATCTTCCTTACCACTACACATACTTCGGGTATAATACGTAGTCAATTACGATTTTGTTTGTTTGTTTTTTTTTTTTTTGTGAAATCTGTGGGTTTATGTCTTTAATTAGAAGATGTAAAGTGATTCATTCTGCTTTGTTTTTCAATAAAATGTTAAAAAAGTAAAGTAGGGTTGAAAATTTTCATTTTTTTTTAAATTAATTGTATACTTTAGATTTTCCTGCATTTCGTTATATTCTATTTTTATAATTGACTTTGAATTCAACAGTGCATTCAAGTATTCAAATTAGATTTACGTGATTACGCAGATGCCGCATCGGGCGCCGATATTCTAAATTCGTTTTTCAATTTTTTTTTTTTATAAAAGACGTATACAAAATTCGATAAACTCGAGCGATTTTTATATCCCTTGCTCGAGATCAGTAGTATCGCGTGGGATTTTTATATAAGGAAGATCCAATAGACTCTCTTATTATAAAGATTTGCATTTACGTTAAATATTCTAAATTTTTTTTAATATACCATCATGTTTCTTAAAAATTAATGATTCTATTACATTCCATTACTAAAATTTTACTAATAAATTATGATACTATCTAGTAAAGTATAATTTTTACTGTTGCACCATTACGCCTAGAATTTCATTCAATGTCTATAGTTTTAACCTTTATCCAAGTTCATTCTTTATTCTCGGTAACTGCTGTATTCCAGAAAACCCAGCAAAGGAACAAAGCTGAAAGGATGCAGCCACCCTCGCATTACTCTCTGTCACGCGGCTGTACATACGTCTTTCATCCTAGCTGAAGCAATAGTAGTAGTAGCTTGAACGGAGCGCCGTTCGAAAACTCCAGGGAAGGGATCGGCGGTGGGGAGAAAGAGGAGAGAGATACACTAAATGAAACATTCGTGAAGGAGAAAGTTCCACCTCCTCCGTTAGAATATGAGACTCTGGTTCGTAAAGTTTCCCGCGCAGGCACCTCCTCGGCTCTCTTATTCTCCTGCTACGTCGATGTAACGGAGTTGTTTACACTGCGCATGTAATATAACGGCGCTTGTTACCCAGCACGTTTATGGTCAGTCCTTTTCTCCAGCCACGCACACGTTCCTCCGCCTCCATTTCTGCCTTCGGCTCATATGATCCTGAACTGTATCTCCGTTCAAGACTTGTGTGAGAAGTTATATTAAAAGTTCTTTTACGGATCGTTCAAGAAATTTCATGCTAAGCTAAGAGGAGAAATAACATTTTCCTGTGCAGGAAGAAAATTTTCTAATAATAGTAAACTAACTTTCAGTTTGTTTTTTACTTTTTATGGTTAAGTTTTGTTTTTTGAAAATACGCCGACTCATTTCTTTATTATAATATTTTTATACTAGCCTTAGCTATTGAATAATAAATGAAATCAGGATTTTGTGTGGTACACAGAAATGAGAAACTCGTAGCAAGAGAAACACAATACCTGTCGAAGAGGCCAAGGGAGAGGACAAAAGCGAAGGACCGGATGAAGCGAAGGAAGAGAGACGAAGGGCGGGAGAAACTATTGAGGACTATCGGCCGTTTTATCGATTCGATCGGCAGTGATCAGGACGTCAGAAGTGGCGAGCGGCGGTAGAATAATGTGGCCACGGCGTGCAGCAGCAGCCGCAGCAGCAACTACCAAGCAGCCGGGGGTTATAAATTACTGGCAATTACGCCGAATCGAGTCGCCAACCGTCCAGTCAGTTTTTCAGAGAAACGCTTCTTACTCGAGCGCCACTCGTAAAAGCGAGAAGAATCGCTAGATGCGGCATCAAGACATCAGTAAACAACTGGAATAAGAGAGCACGAGAGCCAAGAAGTAACCGAAATCGCGAAAGCTGGAGCCACCCTTAAAGAAGAGGGGTTGTTTGGCATTGTTTCAGATTTGAGGAGAGAGAGTTCAAGGGTTCGGGAGAAATCGTGGCAAAGATGGGTATTGGTAAATATTTGACAGTGAGTTAGAAAAAGATTCGGGATTTTTTTTAAGTTGTTATATTTAGTTTAAATATCTAAATTTCTAACAGTAATGGTGCTTGGCAATTAGATGAATGAACAATCGATTTTTGAATGAAAACACTGTAGACTGCAAAGATTGTTGGTGCCTTTCTGGCAATAATTGAATTGTTACTCTTTCATATCAGCGTCTTCATTCTGTAAAATATAAGTTGGTTATAATTGAGGTGTAATTCTTTTCATGATAGAAAAATGTCCTTTATTGGCTGTAGAATAATTGCTTACTTAACATATGATTTCGTAGCAAACAAGTTTTTCATGACTCACGTATTGCTTTAAGGATGTTCGTGCCAAAAATGAATGTAGGTGGAATCTTTTGAAATTTTAAATATTTATTGTGGACAATATTTTTTCTGTATGGTTAAAATTTTGGAAGTTTCAGCGATACGGTTTTTGAGATACAAACATTTAAAGTTTAAAAATTTCACATGCATCCCTATATCGAGGTATTAAAAAGGTGACATTTTCTTGTAATTTAAAATAATAGTAAATGTAATGTATATAGTGTTACATCATCTGTTTGACAAATTTAATAAATGGAAGACAAAAAAGTGAAAAACTAAAAAAAATTTGTACAATTTATAAGAATCTTTTTATTTGTTTAATGTAGATAAAAAATATCTTAATCTAAATGTTTACTGATCCAACTTATTTTATCGCATACAGATATTGTTTTCTTGGAAAGATATTTTTTATAAATAACATCAGTAGCATAAAGTTAATTTTTTCTTGTAAAATATATTAAAAAAAAATCAATATCCATAATTTTTATAGACCATTTTCACAAAGCAGCTAACTAGGAAGAAAAAATAAAATCTTTTATAACTCTCTACGATTTTTATTAGCTTTTTAAATATTTAATTATTATTTCACTAAGTACATGTCAAGCTATTTAAAAAATTTTATACATTTTTTTTCTGTATTCTTTTTTTTTATTTATTTTTTTTTTCTTAACAATTACAATAAAAAAAATGTTCAAATTAAAATAAGAGAGAAATTTATTTATTTTTATTTTTTTTTATTAAACATTATAAAACAATTTTAAACAGTATATTACTGGTTTTGATTATTATTATTAAATTTATTATCATTATATTGATTATTAACTGCACAATTCGCCATTGGCATCAACATATTGACGAGTTGCCTGTGTGCTCGTATTTCATGTGGTAGCAGATAATAATGTCGATTTCTTCTGCCAGCTCTTCTTCCTCTTTCTAGAAATAAAAAAACAAAAATATTAATATAAAAATAAATATAAATATAATAAAAACTTACTAGTTCGATATCTTTCTTTTTGATTCTGTTGCGGTTGTTGAGCTTGAACTTGCAGAGGTTCAGCAGGTCCAGGCTGCGTTTCTGCTTCAATAGGTTGCTGCTGATCTACTGGATCAGGTTGCTGCTAACCTGCTTGATCAGGCTGCTGCTGATCATCGGCTAGGCCAGGCTGCTGCAACATACTACGGCAGATCTATAATCAAAAAAATTAAATTAAAAATTTAGATTATTTTAATAAAAAATATTCTATATTATTAATATAATAATTATAATAGTTTTTTTTGCTTACAATTCATATCCATTTGGTCAATCTGTTGGTCTATCTGTGTGATGATGTCCTCCAATGCTCCTCCTTCCATAGCGAATCGTCAACTAATGAATTCCCTTTACAGAAGACTTCAAGAAGAAGAAATATCTTCTTTTTTTTTATTCTTCAGTTGTTTTTTTAATAATTTCTTACTTCAGCTTGATGATTTAAATTTTTTTTTAAGCGTGAAGTTCGGGCGAGTTTTAAATTTTGCTGCGACGTGCCGCACTCGATTAATCGAGAGGTTAAGTTTCGAAGAGAATGAATGAGAAATTAAACTAGCCTCCACTACCTGAGGAATGTTGTATTCAACAATGTTATTATCAAGACGCAGATGTTGAAATATAAATTTATTTTAAAAAGAAGCGTCCCTGAGAAATGTTGTATTCACGATGAACCTGAGAATGATGAAACAAGAGATAAATGGTCACAAGTTGAGTCTGCTAAGGTATTCAAAATAATGAATCGATTGAATGTTCAGAAAAACCTACAGTTTAATAGAAAAACTATCAAAGAACAAAAATGAACCCGAATCTTGATCGTTTACCATACCGTTTCACAGAAACAAACCAAAATATAAACGAAACGTCGAGTTTGTGGGCTGCAGAGGTGGCCCTCCGCAGGAAGGAGCACTCTCCATTCCTCGCCGTCCACCTGATTCGGCACCAAAGTCCTTAATAATTGAAGAACTTGCAGTAACTTTTATAGTTAGTTATTTTGATATGTTATAATTAAATGGAATAAAAAAATACATTAACAAGGGCCTAATAATTTTTGGAAATAATTTTTTTTCCAATGAGTAATCGTTCACCAATACATAAATATTAGATCCTGTAAAGATTGTTCGAGAAATGATACTAATGACAGCAAGCAATTGTAATAAATAGCAAATCAAATTGGTTTTTGCTATCAAATGTTTTTTTTTTATTTCTCTCTTAATAAAAAAGTTATGAAGGTATGTTGAAGCATGAATAAAACGAGTATTATTGGCTGATTCTTATGGAAAATGAGACCAGATTGGTTACAGTATAAAGTAAGGCTGGTTTGAACAAGCAGAAGCAGACTTAATAATTTATTTTATTTCCCTGCGTGAAATTTGCCAATTCAAACTGTTTCTCACATTGCAGTCTGCGTTTCACAGTTCATTTGTAACGTTTCAATAAATTAAAATAATTCTAATGTTATGATTATTTATTATTAAAACTATTTTAACCGCTTGGATGGTACTAGTAATAATAAAATATTTATGTACTAAGAATTTAAATAATTAGTAGAAATAATAAGTATGTCGCATTAAATAGTTAGTTTTATAGATTCAGCTATAATCGTTTAAGAAGTTAAATATAATTACTACTTGCATGCAAAAGTTATATTAAAGAAAAATTAAAACATTTCTAACGTTCAAGAAAATAATTCGACATTCAAAGTTTTCTTGTGAAAAGTCTTATTTTCTGCAGCAACAAAATATCAAATTAAAATTTCAACACTTCACTCAGGGGTTCAATCTTTCATGGTTTTCCACTGCACAGTGACAGGATGGAAGCACAAAAGAAGGGTGTCTGGGCAGCACGTTTGTTGTGCGCAGACGCCTTCCAGAATTCCACGATGCAGCTGGAATCAGGGAACAATGAAATACGTGCGGAGAATCGAGCTTGCAGCTGAAATTTCGGCAACAGAAGCTCAATTACAATTTTAGAATAATAAAATCTTCAATATGATACCTCAAGAATAGTTAAAATTTATCCAGTCGTATATCTTTGTATGCCTTTGAAGAAAAAATTTAATATCCAGAGTAAAAAATTTTTTCATAAATGTATAGTTATTAAAGGTTTTTAAATAATTAATTAAACTCAATTTATCCGTACAATTTGCATTTCATTTTACTCCATTTATAATTCTATCAAATTCAAAAAATCATAAAAATTTTTAAAAAACCATAAAAGGCTTTTCAATAAAAATATTTATTTTCGCGCACATAATTAAATCAGTGTCCGTTTATTCATTTCTACAATAGTTTTCAGTTCTTACTGGCGTACTTTATCAGCCTTAATCTAAAAGTAAGCACACACGCTCACAACCTCTCCACGCATGCTTCGAGCGGACCTAAGCTCCTAATCACACGCAGGTGTCTATATCTCCATTCCGGGCGTGTTATTCGTGGGCGTGCGGAACGAAAGAGTTGAGCCATCAGCGATACACCTGCCACCAGGATCGCAGGTCGGCGAAGGGGTGGCCTCCGCCCGCAGGACGCGTAGGACCCACGGGATCCGGGCCTCCCCCGCCTCCCGGCCTGCACAAGTGCAGCATTAATGGGAGAGAGGGTTTTGCTGAATTAAGATACAAGTCAGACCAGGGAAGCAGCTGCCGACGAGGGCTGCTTGTATTGAACGGCCGTGGTGGCCCTCTGCCCGCCTTTTGAAAGCTCGAAGCTCGTTGTCCTGGGAAGAGGAGCCTGCACTGGCAGGTTTCTGCTTTGCCGGTCTACGTTTTGTCGTCTTTTTGACGAATAGAGGTGGAAGATTCTTTTGAAAAAAAAAACTGTTCGTTGATTGAATTTAGAGATTTTAAAGTTGATTGTTAAATAGAAGAGTTAAATGATAAGGCTTGGCGCGTGATTAGATTGTAATATTTCTTAAAATTGTTAAGAATAAATTCGATATTTTTATTTTTGCCTAAACAGAAAGTAAGATTTAGATATCTTAATTGAATCTATTTATATAAGTCTGTTTTTATAATATTCAAAACATAAAACTTTAATGCCAACGTTATACTTAATTATAAGCATAATATACGCTGTGTTATTATACCATTTAAATATAAATCAGATCAGTGTTACATAAATAACAAGAGCAGTACCGGTACCGTACTATATATGTATAATATAAACATCCCTACGCAATACGCACTTTTGCAACAGCATTTATTAAATTAATTGCGTAAGTCATAATCAGCAAAAAGCTCAATTTACAGAAATCGACACCTAAGAAATCTAGGAAATTCGGAAGAAAATTCTTTTATTTTACAATCTTACTTTGTAAGCATATAATGAAATCAAGAATTTGTTATAAACAATGCTCAATTTAGAAAAGCGCGCATCGTCCGCGGGAAAGTCTCCATTCTCTTCCGCTTACCTCTTAGCCGCGGAACAATAACGCCGTGGGGATTCTCAAGCCGCGGCGAGCCTCAGCCTCTCTACTCCCTCCCACCGGTCCATGTTCCTGCGGAAGCGGCGCCTCGACATCTCGAGATATGAAAAAAATGAAAAGTGATATCCGTGCTAGCAGGAGAGCATCCGGAGGCCGGAGCTGAAGCTGCTGGCGGCTTCGGGTAGAGGGGAAAAGTTGCTCTCTGCTCTCTGGCATTTGCCTTTCTCCGGAAGGTGGCCCGCCGCCAGGCCTGAAATCTCCAAAGCCGCCCATCCGAAACTGCCGCCCGTAATGGGACGCTTTCTATTTTGCTCCCGCTCCGCTGCAGGCTGGTCTTTGTAGAGTTCAGTCAGGTAGGCGGACGATGAGGAGGGTCGGATTCTTGCCGAAGATTCGTGAAGCGCTTTGCTGATTAATGGCCCGAGGGTTCAATATTGGTAGGTGTAGAATTGGCAGGTAGAATAGCGAAACAACTATGTTTCTTAAGTTTCGGTTGGTCAGTTGAGAATTCAACATTTTGTGAATACAGATTTTCACCCTTATTATTTTGCTTTTCATTTGCTATGGTCTATTATTTTTAACATTCGTATCATAATGTGAAATTTTTTGGAATTGGAAGATTATTTCTTCTGATTTTATTTGGAATAAACCAAGTAATATTTACTACTTTTCAATGTTTTAGCTTGAAACCTTTACATTATTTCGATATTCAACTTTGAAGCACAAAAAATTTATTCATATCAAATCTTTACATTTTTTTTTTTTTTTTTAATAATTCTGTATATTTGCTGAAGTATTTAGAATAATCTGTAGAGTTTAAAAAATTCTCTAATAAAACTTTCTATTTTGTTCTATTAATCACTTTTTGTTAAGCATAAATATTTCAGACGTTTGTAATATATACAAATTTTCAATTTTTTCTTATGGAAAATTTCTCTAAACCATGTGAAAATAACTAGTTCGAAAAATTAATAAATGGGCTATTAAATAATTGTGTTAATTATTATATGGGTTAAAAATTAGGGTCTACGGAACTGAATTCACCATCTTCCGCATAGCCCAATTACTATTTACACTAGTTATACTACTAATCCATACAAAAAAAAACGCTGCCAATTCATTGGCACTTATCTTCTTCCTAACTAATTTATCGTTCCAATATTATCTCTGAGATTCATTAAAAACAGTCGATTTCAATAACATAATTTCAAACTATTCTATATTTAATTAATTATTTATTTTTGTAGTATGATTTTATTTTTCTATATCTATTTTAATATTTAATGAGCAGCAAACAAACTTTAAATGAAAATTTTGTTATTGGAATATTTAAGTCCGAAATATAGAATTTTTGAATTTTTGTTTTTCCATGTGTAAAGCCCGATTTCGCACAAGCTTAAATAACAAGTCGTATCAAAATATAATTACAGTTATATTTTGACAAAATAAAAAACCTGCACGGTTTCAATTTGAAAGCCTTCACTTTGAATAACCATTTCTTCTATCGCATTGAAAATAATAAATTTGGCTTCGGTATAAAATTCGTAGGGAGAGACATATGACTTTATCGTTATAGCTTTCAAACACGTAAATGCAAGCAGAACAGTAAAGGGAACTAATAATACTGGGTTCATTGAAAATGACGAACCGAAAGGTGTTCTTCGAGATTTAGACTCTGGGACAGTAGGTTTTGGTTTTGTAACATATTTTCAACATCCTTACTGGAAAATGCAAGTATACCCTTATGGTGAGATTGGCAACCTCAAAATCATAACGCTGAAACAGCAATTTCATTACATTTCGAATTTCCGAGTAATTCTTGATTAAAAATTTTGGGCATTTTTCCTTTCTGTGTCTATTGTTTCGATTCTAATCTTTAAGTACAACCTTCGCCGGTCAATGATTACAACTACTTTGGAATTTTTGTTGGTGTTTTCAGTAGGTACTGAAATAAGGTATCTGCAAAGATCATCTTGGAGAATGCTTTGGTTAACATGTACATTTTTGTCTTTTATAACTAGCTCTTATATTCAAACTTCGTTGAGTGTTGTTATAACGGCGCCAGAAGATTTTTCAAAGATTCACACGGCCGAAGATTTGGTAAAGTCCAACCTTAAAATTTTAGGAACAGTGAATTACAGAGAAATGATTGAAGATAAAGAAATTGTTCGCCGATATCAAATTATGAAGTTTGACGACTGTTACAGTTGCCTTCTTAACCGCGAAAATATTGCTTGAATCATTTCTAAAAGAATATCAAAACCCTACCTGAATGAAGATACAATTATCCATATTTCGCAGAATAATTTAGCATCAAGGGCACTTACATACACGCTTACTGAAGACTCGCCTTTTAAAGTCAAATTCAGTTTGGGTTTGTTAAAATTGACCGAAGGAGGATTTTTGAAACTAGTAAAAGATCGCAGGAAACGATTCATGTCAAAACGAGCCACCAAAGGTTGTAATTTTCAAACAGATCTTGAAGAATTTCTTGTGCTCGTTTATTTTTTAATGGGAGGTTTGTTATTGACAATTTTAACTTTACTGATCGAAATATGTGTAAATAAAATTTATGTGTATCGTTCTTCAATTCAGTTTCTTTAAAATCAATTAAACGATGGGTGTACTAAAAAATGTTCATTCTTTTTTCTTACTATTTTAACTTTCAAAACCTTCACATTCATTTCTATATCATTATAGTTTACAATATTGTAAAACGTGTATTCCGTCGATTTTGTGTACACTTTATACTTCGTAATGTACTACAAGACAAGCATTTTTCAAACTAACATTTAGGCAAAAAGTTATTTTAAACTCTTTAAAAAGCTGCAACAACTAATCAAGACTAATCCAGATTTCACTACTTAAAGAATCGATAAGAAAGGAAGACTGCCTGAACTAAAATCCAGGAAGGACCAACCCTTAGTCATAAATTCGATCGTAATTCTCGTTACAACTTAATAACACGCACAAAATTGTTCCTTGCACTCAGAATAATCATCCCAAGCGTCTCGTTCCAACCTCATCGTTCCTCGAACGACCGCGTATAGTTTTGATTTAGCGTTCCTGAAAAAGAAGCCCACGCGACAGGGCGTCCACAAGTGCAATAACAATTATTATCCGCGCGGCGGCAATTACGCCCCAGCTGATATAACGAATCGCCGCGGGAAATTGCTCTAATAAACTTTACCGCGCGCGAGAAGTAGAGGCTCCGAGCGGCTTATTTATTGGTGTGAAAGCGAGCCCTCGTCGAGAGAGAGAGAGTGAGAGAGAAGAGAGACGAATATGATTATTGATTCTGCTCCTCGCACGTGTCACGATGCTTTTATTTGGAGTCACTGATGAGGAACTTTCATGCCCTGCTGCTGCGCCGCTGTCGACTGCTGCTTGAATAAAGTGACGCCTCGAGCCTGAGGCGGACCCGGTTTATTTGTCGCTTAAATAATTTGGAATTGAGAGAACTGCGAAGATTACGAGTTTAATGGGTTAAAATAATGGGATACGTTATTTGATTAAGGTCAATTTCAGGTTGGTTTGCGCGCGTAATTATTCCGTCATAACTATAGGCGTCTATCGTAACACGCTTCATGAAGTTCCAAGCGAAAATGGAGTACTTTCTCATGGAGACTTCGGCAATTGATATTTTATCATTCATCAATTGTTTAACAGTGAAATTAGACCTGTCTCATTCTAAAATTTTTATTTGAAAAACATAAAAACGATCCCAAGCAGCGTTCAATCCCCTCCGTGTCGTTCCAAGCTCCAAAAAGCAGTCCCCAAAATCCTATCGGCAAAAAACCTCCTCCTCCCACTCGGTCATTAACATAAATTCCAAGCTCTTAGCGCGAGCAAAAGGAGAGGCCCGTCGCGCACAAAGAGAGTTTGCTGGGGGCCAGCAGCGCGATTTCGAAGACGACGACGCGGGAGATGGTTCAACGGCACGCACGCTGTAATTTTAGAATCCCCACTCGGCGGCCGAGGCGTGCCGAAGCGATAAGACACGTGCGACCGAACGGCGGGATCGAATGCTATATATGCTCGCGGTAATGGACGGGAGAGATGCGAGAAGTGGGTGCTGAGGGATGAGAGGTGCGGACACGATGATGCGGACGAAGAGGTTCAGGATGCGCGTCGATTGACTTGGGTGAAGGTTTTGGGTGAGGGACGGGAATGTTTTGTTCATTGCGCATGCGGGTCGTGGTAGCGTGGAATATGAAATGTATGCGTTTATGTAGTAGTAATTGAAAATACATCAGAGCGCCAATTCAAAATTTAAGTACTGCTGCGAATTAAAAGGAGTATGAATTTTTTGCTGAAACATAAAATAGTCAATAAGGAAAGGACAAATAACTTCTTTTAGTAGATGTATTGATTTTAAAAATGCTGTATTTGTTATACACGATACATTTTATGCACACATATTTCGATTAGTAGAGATAAAATTGTTAATATCGAACCTCCAATTAAAAAATAGAAGACCACAAAAAATTCTTCACGATCCATTTCTAAGTGAAAATCTTCGCTGCCTTGTTTTGACATGAATCGTTTCCTGCGATCGATTAGAAGTTTCAAAAATCCTCCTTCCGTCAATTTTAACAAAATCCAATTGAATTTTACTTTAAAAGGCGAGTCTTCGGTAATCATATATGTGCCCGCCCTTGATACTAAATTATTTTGTGAAAAATGAATATTCTTGTATTCTTTAAAGTAGTATTTTGACGCTGGTTCATCGTCAATGCAAGCAATATTTTCGTACTTTAGAAGACGATTATAACAGTGGTCAAATAGATCCATAACTTGATACCTGCGAACAATTTCTTTATCTACAATCATTTCTCTAAAATTCACTAATCCGACAATTGTAAAGTTGGACTTTATCAAATCTTCGGCCGAGTCAACCCCTGAAAAATATTTTGGTACCGTTTTAATAGCATTTAAAAAAGTTTGGATATGACAGCTACTTATAAAAGATAAAAATATAAATGTTATCCAAAGAATTCTCGAAGATGATCTTTGCAGGTACCTCAATTCCGTACCTCCTGCAAACAGTAAAAAGAACTCCAAAGTGGTTGTAAGCATTGACCGGCGAAGGCTGTACTTAAAGATTAGAATCGAAACAACAGATACACTGAGTAAAAATGCCCAAATTTTGTAATCAAGAATTACTCGGAAATTCGAAATGTAATGAACTCGCTGTTTGAGCGTTATGATTTTGAGGTTGCCAATCGCACCATAAGGGTATAATTGCATATTCCAATAAGAACGTTGAAAATATACTGGCAAACCAAAACTTACTGTCCCAGAGTCGATATCTCGAAGAGCACCTTTCGGTTCGTCATTTTCAATAAACCCAGCATTATTAGTTCGTTTTACAGTTATGCTCGCATTTATGTGTTTGAAAGCTATCATGATAAAGTCATATGCCTTTCCTACGAATTTATCGAAGCCAAATTTATTATCTTCAATGTTATAGAAGAAATGGTCGTTCAAAGTAAAGGCTTTCAAATTGAAACCGTGCAGGTTTTTTATTTTGTCAAAATATAACGTTTTGCAGAAAACAGCTCCTATGTAATAAAGTGAGAATCAAATAAGTTATATATATATACTATTTTAATGCAGTCTACTTACGGGGAAGAGATTCGTTCAAAATGACGTGTTGAAATAACGTCCATTCTTTGTGTGGCAGATTTGCGACATGCACTTTACTCCAAAATGTTGGAGAGTCGTCGGAGAAAGGATTAAAAGTGTAGATCAACTGACTATTTAACATGTTACATATAAGGACTGCATTTAAAATATTGAAAGACCACAAAGAAATCAATATTTCATTGGCCAAACGACAGTTATTTCTGCTAATAATCAAAAATAGTGCTTCATGATTCCACCAAAGAGAGTTTCGAATATATTCTAAGAGTTTCGTAAAATTTGTATTCGATGATACAAAAATAATTACATTAGAAGGAGGCAACGTTTTTGTCTCAAACATCGTTTCATTAAGAACATACGTATGCCTAAAACGTTTATATTTCTGAAGAATAGAACCTTTTGTATCAAAAAGATAAAACGATTTAACGAAATTTTTTAAGATATCTAAAATGGCGGTGTTATCTTCTCTCTGGTCACCAAAAATAACAGAGCTTCCTTCAAAACACAGTTCCACAATGTTCATCTAAATATAAAGAATAAGATACAAAAATTTCGTTTAAATAAAGAAAAATAAAAATTTACTATACCGTCATTCGATAAGATATTGCATCTAGTTCCGTTGAATCATTAAACTTGTGTAGAGGATTCCCTTTACTACTATTTATTAAGATTTTTAAAATAAAAAATAGTGTTGAAGTTATTTTTACGGTTAAATTCATTTTAAAGACTTTTTAAATATAAATGTAAGAGCTTCTATTTAATACATGATTTCTGTACGCGATTCGAAGAAGTAGTAACTGCAAGTGCCGTAACAACTAATAACCATACGAAAAAATCGATATAATGTTTAGGAAAATAGCTTTCATAATTTGTCTTTTAGAATAATATCAATAAAATAATCAATTTGACGTTTAAAATAAGTTGAGGTTCTGGGAATTTCGATTTTAAGTTGGAGTTTTTTGTTATGCACGGTGTTGTAATAATAACCTTCTGGATATGATGTACACTTTAGAGTGGATTGGACTGTAGTTTTAAGACACTTGTAAACTACATTTTTAAAACTTATTTTAAAACGCTGTATTATTACTATGTTAATATATTGTTAAAACTAATGTAAAATAAAGGTGATTTTAACCTGGTGTTACCTTTTCACACTATCTTCGTTTTGAAAAAAATGAAATAAATATTTCAAGTAAATTGAATTTTCTCCAACTATTATTAGTCACAGAAAAGTAATTTTTTGTATTTTATCAAATTTTATTATCTATATTGCTAAAACTAATGTAAAAAGTCATAATAAAATAATAATAATAATAAAAATATGACAGTACTATATTATATATATAATCGCTATACTATACATAACTTAAAATCGTTATAACACAAAAACTCGTAGATGAACTTCAAAAATTCTTTTGAATTTGAAAGTTTAGTTAAAAACGAAAAAAATAAGTGGTCAATCATTGAAAGAGATCGATTATTCACTAAGATACAGCTATTCAAAAGATTGAAACAAAATAAATAAAACTTTAATATCTTTTGAACTAATTCGTTTCATAAGCAGAATAACTATACAGCTCTGAACATGTAAAAGATCTACCTTTTCCCAAAATTTCAAGTAATTTAAAATCTTTTTACTACCGTAATTATTCCACATAGAAAACTCATTTTCTTCGCTTTTCAGCTTTTTATTCAAAAACTAATTGACAAAATGACTTGAAATTTTTAATTAATAATACTAATAAGAAGCATAAACGAAGCATTTATTTATAATACTGCTTCGGTAAAATTTCTTTCCTCTTTTCTATCTCTCTCACTCACTACCAGAAGACCGAGCAAGTTTTTTGAAATTTCTGAAGTAAGAAAAATACGTAAAAATCCGTATCTCAACAACCCCGTAAATACCGAAAAATTAGTTTAAATTTAGTCAAACTAGTTTAAAAGTCCGACGACCATAAAAAAAAAATTTCATTTAAGTTAGAAAACTGGCTATGAAAAATAGATATTTTCTCGGTATGTTTTTTTTAAAATACCTTATAAATAGGTATTAAATTTTTTCAATTCCACCAGGGTGTATTCGAGAGTTTTCTCACGGTGCACATATCGTATTTTGGAATTAAAAATCGTAAATTTTTGTAACTAACTGGTAAATTGAGTTTGAGCCTACTGATACAATATTATTTCAAATTTAATTAAAATCTTACAAAGAATTTTTTTTACTAATATTAATCCTTAAAGGGATACATTTTTCTCCAATATTGGGTATTTTTTAATACTTTGTTTAATTATAAACGATTTATAAACAATGGAATGACCTTTTTTCATACTCTTAGCTACACCGCATAGATGTCAGCATAAAGCAAATATTACTACTTAAATGCATTAAATAATTGAAATAAATGAGTAATGCATTAAAATAATGGAATTCAAAATCTTTTTAAATTATTATGTCCATCAAGCTTTCGTTAGTTTGATTTAAGATACATAATTGCTTAATAGAGTTGAAAATATACAAAATATAATATAATAAATAAGTATAATAAATCTGTTGTAAATTAACAGTAGTTAACCTATCAGCCATGTGATTGATTCTATAATAAAATTTCAGCCTGCTTAGTCGGACATTTATTTGAAAGGCACTTCAAAATACCATCGTCAAATAATGGGGAGGAATTGAGAACAGGAAATGATTTCTTGTTACTTGTTGTTAATGCTTTTTTTGGTTATTGGTTATTGATTTTCCATTTAATTTTATTTTTCAGCAAATTTCCCTTTCAAACAAACAGGTTCGAGCAAAGGTCTTTCGAAGAAATATTTTTCGACTATAGCGAAACGCAATAAACCCACTTAGATTTTTCTAGCGCTCGATGCAATAATAGCTCCCGCGGTGCATTGAACGCAATTTTCACTCTCACTTCCCTCTCTCGAGAGGCCACGCAGCGTGAAACAATAGCCTTCATCGCTCGAGAGCATGCAGCTCCTCTCCCTTCTCCTCGGGCGAAAGGTGCTTATTACCTCCCTGCCATAACCGCAGGAACGCCCATAAATGTCCGGGGCTAACAGCGGCCATTAGTTCCGCTCCATTGAGTTCTAAAAGCGGCGAGCGCTCCATCAGGGCCCCATACCCTGTCAGGAGCATCCTCCTTCCTCTCCCAAACCCTCACTGTATCTTCGAGCAGCTCTCCCTCTCTCTCCGGAATATGATCCTTGGCGGCAAGGCAAGGGCAAACGTATGGGCTGCGCTCTCCTGTGGATTAATCCTGCTACCCTGACCCTTGTCGCCGGCTTTCTTATTAATATGCTAATTTTCGAGCGCCGGAGAGGGAGATACTCGGATGCAGTCGTTGCACGCATATGCTCCCCTATCGCCCGCTGCGTCTTGTCCGCACTACACGGATCGCCTCACGCACGTGTGTACACGGACTGCAGCGGCACATGAGAACGAGGGAGGCAAGAAAAGCTCGCGCTCGTGAATTACAGTCACGTGTAATGCGATACTAGTACGATCAGGGCACCATGTCGGGTGACCGACCCTTGACGAATGCCGCCGCAAGAAAACCCCGAGAGTCCTACGGGATTCTCGGGCTTTCGCTATTCTAGCCTAAGCACCTGCCGCGAGCTTAGACGCTGCGCTCCACTGACATTTAGAAGCTTAGATACGGAAATACAGGTGCATCGCTTACAGCGAGGACAAGGTAACGAAGGAACGCATTCCAGTTTTCGAACATCCCACGGGGATCGGGATTTCATGGTAGGCTCCAGCCTACCGAGCCTCAAGATCCCTCATGAGTGCCTAATCAGCCGCCCTTCGTTAATCCCCTGGAGGGTAAAAAGATTTGCCGCTTCAGTGGTTTTGAAAGAAACTTCGGCGATCGGCCGATCAGGAGAGTAAAGCCCGCAGGAATTCGATCCTCTCGTCCTCTCTTTCTCTCTCTCTTCCTCTTCTGCACCCAATTGTTCCTTACGATATCCGGTCGCGTGTATACGCGTGCGTGAGCGACATTTTGGGAAAAGGAGTGTCGGACGCGCCCAGTATGGAAGATGGCTTATTATGGCTCTCTTCTTGCATCGGCTGGTTAGGAAATGTCTCAGCGGTGAACATCGGCAGCCATTTGATACCAAACTCAGAGGAGACGTTACTAGGGGATCATACCCAATCGCGAGATTGCCAACTGAGGCGTGCGTGTGTGATCTTCTCGATTTACACGCTTGCAAGAGCTTATATATACGTGATTGGTCCATTGCTCTCGCTTTCCTCCTCCTTCATCGCATAACGCTGTGAAATCAGTCACGCTTCAGCAGGTTTGAACGACTCGCGTCCTGTTCTATGAGGGTAACATGAAGAAAGCGAAGGCGATGCCTGCCAGTCCGTCTTGCCCTTTTTATTTTTCTTGCGAGTCGAGGCTTTCCTTTTGTGTGAGCTTTTCTGCGATTTCGCTTCGCACGTTCGTTTGTCGATGTGGCTCTTGGTCGATTGCCTTTACCCGTCTATTCGCGATGGCCGCGACAGAGCGGTTATAAGAAAGAAGGAACGGAATTAAACCCATCGGAGATTAGGGGTTTATAAGTAAAACACCATAACAGAGACTGGATTCGACCACTTCGAAGCTCACAGTAATACGATGAGTCACTTGTTTTCTGACTCTGAAATCTTTGGGTACTTTTACAGTATAATAAGAAAACAACATGGATACTCATTTAAAATAAAATTAAAAATTTGTTTAACTTTTGCGCATGATAATTTAATTGTAAGCAGTATCCTAGTCTTTTTAATTTTAAAACATTTAACACAAACTCCAGTGTAATTGTTGAAAATTTTTGAAGAAAGTTTTTTAAGAATTAAGAAGATTAGAATTAATTGTAGATTTATAACTGCAAAATCGATATTTTTATAATTAGATAGAACATATGAACTGTGAATTTCAGAAGAAATTATTGCGACAGATATGTTTATTAATATAACTTTAGCATTTTACACGGATTTAAGCAATTCAAAGATTAATCCTTTTTCTAACCTTCCTCAATTAATCTTTTCCAAATAAAAAGTGCTTCATACCTCGAGCTTACAAAAATAAGCTTACTCGACCAAAACTGCGAAGGTCGGAAAGAGAGAAAGAGAGACCTACTGCAGAGTTGAGTTTTCCTTTAGTACCTTCTGCACCCTTCTGGAATCCTCATAAGGTTGTTTATACGTTCGCTGCTTTTGGCGTTTACTTTTGTCTCCTCGACTCATCTCTCCCAAGCGCTCCCTCCGTATCGCATTCACTTAACTCCGTTTTACGACCGTTGGAAACTATATTTCATTCAGTGATACTCAACTTTATTTTCTCTGGTTGAAAAATTCGAGAGGAATCTAAGGTATTATTTTATATAAATAAAAAACGGTTTAATTTTGTTAATTTATTTAGAAAGACAGATTGAAGTAATTAGAAAGAAAATAGAAACGAAATATTTTACTTGTATTGAATCAATTAAGGTTCAAGCTATGCAGAAAAAGTACAAGCTAAAGCAATACATAATTTTTTATTTACACAATATTTTATTTACAAGAAAAAATAACTACATAAAAATGAAGAGAGAATTTTGTCTAATAACTGACTGAAGTTAAATATTATTCATTCAATTACTTCCTGTTTATCTGTCGCTAAATTGTAGCAAGACGGCGGAGTATGATGCTCCTGCTTTAACAATCTGCAAAGTAAATAAAAAAAGTTGTCGAGAATAAAAAATAATTAGAATATGGCCAAATAAAGTTATATTTAACATAAGCTACAATTAAATAGAATAAAAAAATAAAGTTATTTGAATTTAAATAAAAAGCCTAATCAGGAGAGTCTCACTTGTTCGGGTCACGGATGTTGTTTTCATCGTTCACGGCTCATTTTGATTGCTTTTTTTGTGATGGCGGCAAAAAAATCTTTTTTTTTTTTTTTTGAAAAGGTAGATTACATGTTCAGAGATGTATAGTTTTTCTACTTATGAAACGTATTAGTTCAAAAGATATTAAAGTTTTATTTATTTTGTTTCAATTTTTTGAATAGCTGTATTTTAGTAAATAATCGATCTCTTTTAATGATCGACCACTTATTTTTTTTCGTCTTTAATTAAACTTTCAAAATTAAGAAGAATTTTTGAATTTCATCTACTAGTTTTTGTTTTATAACGATTTTAAGTTACGTATGGTATCGCGATTATATTTATAACATAGTACTGTCATATTTTTATTATTATTATTTTATTATGACTTTTTACATTAGTTTAAGCAATATAGTTTAAATAAAATATAAAAAATTACTTTTCTGTGACTAATATTAGTTAGAGAAAATTCAATTTAGTTGAAATTTTTATTTAATTTTGTTCAAAACGAATATAGTGTGAAAAGGTAACACCAGGTTAAAATCACCTTTATGCTTTTATATTGAACATTATTTTTTGATACAACTTGTACAAAGCTTGATTTATTTTTCAGAACTTTATAAATTCTAATAACAAAATTTATATTTAAATTTTGTTAACTTTTCATTAAATTCTAAAATGAGCATATACAAATAAAATAATAATAAAAAAGAGATAATAATGGAACAATAAATTCGTTAGGAGGAAGCTAACTGCCAATGACTTGGCAGCGGTTTTTTTTCATCCTGAACACGAATTTCGAGGGTGGAATTTTGAAAAATGGTTAGGGAAATTGTTATAAATTTAAACCGTTCTTCTGAAAGAAATATAAAAGGTATTGGCATCCGAGGCATGTCAAATGATTTCTTCTTATTTAATAAGGAATCCATCTGTTTTTTAACAATTTGAAAAAGTTTATTAAAACCGAAGTTGTTGAAAATTTAATGTAAAAAAGTGCGCTTTCACACTTTTGCTTACTTTTTTCAATGTAATTTTTTTCTATTCAAGATAATGAGACTTTCAAACACTTATTTTGAAGAAAAAACATTGTACTATCGATCACAATAAAAGTTATTATTAAAAAATAACGAATAAATTGTTCCCAGTGCTTCAAAGTTGAAAATTTTGCCAAAAATTGTGAATTTAATTTGTTTAAAAGCTATTTTCAATTGTTTAAAATTAAAAAATTGTAAAAAAAAAATAAATGGATGTTAGTCTACGTACAAAGAACTAATATTTAGTACTTTAAAATTCTTCATTTTTTTCATAGATTCATGAAAATCATTTTATAAATTATTGCGCGACCGCAGGTACATTAAGGTACTCAACTGCATTTTCTTCGCTGCATAAATTTTATTATATAATAATAAATAAATAATATTATAAACGAACTTCACAATAATATAAAAAACCGCTGCCAAGTCATTGGCAGTTAGCTTCCTCCTAACTAATTTATTGTTCCATTATTATCTCGTTTTTATTATTATTTTATTTATATATGCTCATTTTAGAATTTAATGAAAAGTTAACAAAAATTTAAATATAAATTTTGTTATTGGAATATTTAAAGTCCTAAAAAAAGCAGAATTTTTGAAACTCCATGAACAAAACTTGATTTCGCGTAAGCTTGAATAAAAATACATTTCATTTCGTTTTTTATTTAATTTTTTTTTTTAATTTTGTAATTAAGAGATAAGATTTAAATTAAAATTCGTTTCGAAAGTTTTTGTTTTACCTTTTGCTATATTTTGGTTCGTCCAAAAATTGGTCGCTATAATATCTTTCGTGTGGCAGCCATGCTTAAAATTTTAACGGGTTTTAGGATAGGAGTTTGTTTTTTGGTCCCAAATGCGAAGTTCGTCTAGTGTTTGTACAAACTTACAAAGATCTCGAATGTGCCATACAATTGTGTCGGCGAATGGAAACTTTGTGCAAATATTTAATAAGTTTCATAAGCAGATAAACTATACAGCTCTGAATATGTAAAAGATCTACCTTTTCCCAAAATTTCAAGTAATTTAAAGTTTTTTTACTTCCGTAATCGTTCGT
>JAWWEO010000001.1:23626514-23684081 GCA_035582975.1 Ormyrus labotus | reverse complement strand
TGATCTCACCTTTCGAATGCCGGGAGTTAAAATATTGTACCATTAATAGTTGAAAAGTTATACGCGACTAAACAAAATTTTAACTTAAATTTTTGATAAAAGAGCACATAACTTTTGAAAAATCGAGCATTAGGCCGAACGGACGCGACTTCCTTCATATTTTAACATTAGAAAACATATCCCAAAGTTACAGGAAAATACATTACCCAAATGTCGTATACTCTCCTTGTTAGAAGAAGTCTCAACATGGCTTAGACTAAATAAATTAACGCTAAACACACAAAAAACAGTTTACATAACTTTTGGTAATTATAGTAATAGTGTACCATAGAAATTAAAATAAATAACGAATTACTAGAGAGACTGAATGAGACAAAATATTTAGGTATAATTTTCGATACGAGTATGAGGTGAGATAAGCATATTGAATATCTCATAAAGAAGACTAGATACCTGATCTTCATCTTTAGTAAAATCACAAAATTCGTGGAAATTAAAACTCATATCTCTCACTTTGATAAGGCTACATACAATACAATACGTTTTTTGGATTTATCTTGAGCTGGAGTCGGTGCAAAATATGAGGTATTAGAATTTTTTTCAGACTCGTTGTCACTACAAGCACTATGTTCACATATATATTTTCCGACACATTCGCACACTCTACTTTCGATATTATCGAACCTTTGAAAGGTTCTATATTTTTTTTTTAGTTAATAAAAGTTTAACCTTATAACATAATCACTTATGTAATCAGATGATAGTTAAGTATGCTAACAATTTTTTTTAATTTTCTATATCTTGGTATACAACTACCTTAAAAGAAGTCTGATGCTCGACTGGAACGGTGTAGGCTTAGTTTCTCAGTTATTCTGTGATCGGTCGATAAATATTATAAATTTAAAAGTTTGTACGAAGTAATTAATATATTAACAGAATTATTGGAACTAATTATTATAATGAACCTTCTCTCTTAAAATAAATAAGTATAATTAACCTAGAATAAGTGTATGTGGACATTTATTACATTACATTTTTTTTTTACATTTCTTTATTTTTATATAAAGTACAATAAATTAGTGCGAAATTTGTTTGTAAGGCGTGAGTTACGGTTTTAACAATAATTGCATTGCCCAATATGCAACGCACACAACAAATTCATGACAAAATTATAATCGGCGTTCTAAAATATATTAGAAACATATTTTTCAATATATCCGCCTTGATCGATATAAAAAAAAATATATATTAAATTATTTATTTATGAAAAATCTTAAATTTTAAATAAACCAAAAGAATGAGGATAATAATTATTTCAAAATAATCCCGTTGATTCAATGAGACTTCAATAAACATTGAAAAAAATCCTTTCGAAGAGAAATTAACGTTAACGACTGATGCTTTATCTAGAGAATCCACCTTCGAACCGGAACCGTCGTAAAAGTAACATCTAAAAGCAGCCTTGCCTTCGAAAGCGAAGCTCGAATCTCGGCCTGGTTTTCTTTCAGTCGGACGTCCTTGAGGCGGCTGCGCATGTATTCTTGCTTCCCTCGTCTGCACTCTTCCTTCTCCGAGCGGCTTCCTCGTCAGCCTGCTCTCCCGATCATGTGAGGCCTGGCGAGAGTCGTCCGGACGTAAAGAGACCGAGAGACTTCCGACTCTCTCTTGTCTCTCCTCTCCTTTTGCCGGGAAACGGCGGCTCCTCGAGCCACGACTTTTTCCTTATATATTCCTAGTCGCGAGGGGACCGGACTTGCTTACCTACGCGTTTCACGCATGCACGATCTACTTCTTACTGAATGCGGTCAGTCGCCGATGGGAAATAGTGCCAAGCGAGATGGGTTCAGTGGGTTCAAATCCGCAGGGTTGGCTTTTTGGTTCAGGGATGTTTTGTGTCAGTCGTATGAACGAAATTTGAAATTTTTTAAGAAATTTGTTTTAAAATGACTTGTATGTGCCTTCTTGCGACTTGTTTGGAATCAAAAAACCGTACAAGCTCAGGCTTTAAATGTTTACAAAGCTCATTGCGATATTAAAAAGAATATATTTGATTTAGGAATTAAATAATCACACATTTAATAAGACTATAACAAATCTTGTACAGATTTATTTATCGGTAAACGTAAAGTATAAAAGATATATATTGTATTAGCGCTTCATTTAAAATTGGAAACATAAAGTAAATTTAATTTTAGTGAAGCCCGTAATAGACATTTTTGTGACTTGGAAAAAAGATATCTTCAACATTTATAAGCGTGACAAATAATTGTAATCTATTGTATGTTAAGTGAAAGTTGTTGGTAGTGACATCTGGGTATTGCATAATGGAACATTATTTTTATTTGCAATCAGTAACGCGTGTTTTAAAAAAACACAATTAAAACAAACATTTTAGTTGATAATTAAAAGTTTTTAGTGTAGTTTAATGGTACCTACACTAAAAATTTGTTTACAATTTTCTGTTCCTAACACGGAGGCTTATGTTTTTAAAATAAAAAGTAAATTATTATTTATTAGTTGCACAATAAAAACTTTATCTCACACTGTAATATTGTAATATACAAATTATTAAAACAGCCTCTATTATTACGTTCAAGAGTAAATTTTCAGTCACGGTTTTCAAAAAAAAAAAAAAGCTTCTTTACGAAAGCTTTCAATCCCTAAACGCCCGCATCGACCGTCCGCCGATAACGCAGTCCTCCCACAATAAGAAGCAGCAGCGCTCTCCGCGCTCATCCGCTAGATGTCGTAGAGAGTACCAGTGGCCGGCGAGTTCCTCTCGCAAGTGGCGCGATCCGGCGCAGCGGAGGACGGCGCTTCGAGGCGCAAGTCAGCGGTAACCAGCAGCGGTGCTTTCTCTGTACGTCGTGCTTTTTCTCTGTCTGTGACTCTCCATCCCTTTCTCTCTCTCCCTGTCTCTCTCGGGCATACTGCTCGGGGCCGAGACAAAAGTGAGCGTCGCGTGTGCCTCGGCGTCTGCCTTCGCGACGTACACCTGCGCCTGAGAGAAGCAGTAGCGGCTCGCCTTCCTCTCGGCCCTGGGGCCGGAGTGCGCGTGTGCGCGAGAGTGCCGGGTTTCTCTCTCTCTCTTTCTGTCAGTCGGTCTCTTCCGCGGCTTTCGCTTTCTCTCTGCATCGCGTGCGTGCGCGTGTTTTCCGCCCAGTCGCCGGTCTCCGAGGCGGGCACGCTGCCACTTTCGTCGCGCTCCTCCGTCTTTCTCTATCTTTCTCTATCCGTCTTAATTGATAAAAGGCGCGGGCTGTCAGTGCGCCGCCACACACGTGTGCATAGACCACTAGAGGTGGGAGAGAGAGAGAGCGAGTTTCCGCTCCCTCCTCGGCTCTCCTTTGATTCACGAATTCGGCCGCTTTACTATACGACGGGAGAGAGAGAGCGAGAGAGAGGGAGAGAGCGGGTGTGCATGCGCAGCCGCCATATTAATTTTTCCGCGTACGGTTATCGCGCGTAACAACCTGTTGTCATTTTTCTGCGAGCCTCCCTCTCTCTCTTCTTCGGGATAGAGGCCAAAGAGAGAGGGAAGGAGACAGAGGGAGAGAAAGCCAGATAGTTTAGTGTAACCTAACCCATTAGAGGATTCGAGCAGTGCGCGCGCGCTTATCGGCGAACTCAGCTGCGCGCTCCTCTTTCTCTCTCTGTCTCTCTCTCTCTCCTTGCGTGTATACATAAACACGCTCTAACGATATATTCACGCGCGTGTAGCAGGTTATTAATCCGGGCCGATCGACCAGCGTCCGAGGCCGAGGGGGACTTCCTGGCGCCGGGACCGACGTCGTCGTCGAGGATGAACGGGTGAGTGTCTCTTCTGAGTCATCTCAGTACTTTTTCCACTGAAACAAGTAGTACAGGCAAACGGTAGTCTCCGTCTCTCTCTCTCTCTTTCTCTCCCTCTCTCTCTCTCCCGCCGTCGCCTCCCTCTCCGGTGCATCTTTCCTTTTTTTCTTTCGTTGTTCTTAGTCCGTCTCGCTCTCGGTCGCACGCCCGCTCAGTAAATTATCGACAGTACGACGAGGACGGAGTCGGCGGCTGAGAGCGAGGCAGAAAGAGAGAGGGAAAAAGCGAGCGTGCGCGAGAGCTGACTGACTGGCGAATGTATATGCACACAATGCGAAAATAAACGCCGCGACGAATAAATAGCCGCCTCCGCGGAAGAAAAGAAATTAATCGATATAGCCAGATAGTGGATGATCTAATAGTACCCGAGGCTGCGGAGACGATAAAGGAGGCGCGTTTGGTGGGCGGGCTTTTTGTTCGACGTTGCTTGGGAACGACTGATAAAGTCTGCCATCAGCTGCGAAAGGTGCGACGCCGGAAAGCCGTCTGCTTCTATGGTTGTAGTTTTCCAGGCTAAAGTTTGAATACCGTACTGATCAGGCGAGGTTTTACATAATCGTGAGAGTTATGTAAGAACCAATTTTAGTTATTTGCAATACTCAAATGAGTCAGTTAGTTATGCAAAGGTAGAAAAAGTTTTAAATACTCGAAATGAAATCTTACGAAAGGCGATCACTGAATTTTCGAATATACAGTGTTCCAAAATATCGTAACGGATACGATGTGGTAAATTTATTTACATTCTAAAGTAAATAAATGCGATATTTTCGAGCCGGTACATTCAGAAATCAAGAATTTGAGAAGTATAAACAAATATTTATAAAAATAAAAATTTTATTAAAAAAAAACTTTAATCCAATGATAGATAGATGAAATAATTTAACCTGCAATTACAACACTTTTACTTTTTTTTTTTAATTTTTTTTATATTAAATTTTCATTAAAATATTAATATTTACGTAACATTACATTGTTTAAATAAATTATTATAAAAAATAAATAAAAAACTGTCATCCACAATAAAGGTGAGATTTTGAAACATTGTTTAGCAAGCTTTATTTGCTCTGGCGTGGAATTAGTCTATTATCTAATCCATTCGAAATTTAATACCCAACACATGTTGGCAAAACGTTGGCACTCAAATCTAGACAGATGCATTAATTTTCGTTATTACACTCGCAAGATATATTCATTCTCTTAAATGCTAAGTATTAGTAACAGAACTAGATTGTCAAGGAATAGTTCTGTTTTACAGAAATTACATGCAATTTATTTTTTATACTAATTGCTGCAAGTACAGTGGATAATGTTAAACATTAATAATAAGAAATTTATTGAGGTGCGCACCTACTTAATTAGCATAAATTGATAAAGTCAATTATTTGTAGTTAAATTTGTAATATCACCTTTCAAAGTATGTTATATTTGATATTTTAATTTGAGCTTTACTCGAACGAATTGTAAAAATATTTGCTATCTCCTCGAATTCCACCAACAGTGAAAGCCAGTGCCAATTCTCCCTCTCTCTAGAGAGCTAATCTAGTTAAACTGAAAAATTCAGTCAAGTGTACGGTTTCTTAGCTTATCGTTACGAGGGAGAAATTCAGCTTTTATTTTTTTATATTTGTGTTGCTTTAAGTTTTTTTTTTACGCTATATTTAATGAGATTTTTAAAACTTGAATTTTTCAAATAGACAAGCATTTTTCACCAAGACTGTATTAACCTCATTAAAAATCTTATGATCTAAATTCCTTTTTTAATAATAATTAATTCTTAATTAGTAACAATAAACTAAACTTTAATTTAGTTTATTGATTGAATTATAGTTACAATTTATTAAGCTAAAACATTGTAACTTAGACGTCTATAGGTTAGCTCATGAGCTTAGAAATTCTATATCTCACGGGCATTTTCCCTTGCAGTATCGCATTAGCGGAATTCATACGAGAAGTTGCAAGTAGCCGTTGGCCCGAGGCCAAAGGTGTACTTCAAGGGTCGAAGGGTGGCGAGCACAAAGCACACAAAAGCCGGAAATTTACAAGCCAGCAGGAGACTTTTTAAAGCCAAGATTAAGCTGATTTCACGTAAAAATTCTTTAGTGTCAAGTTTCCCTTACCAAAGAATGGCCTTTTTAACTTCTTCTTTTCTTCCCGCGTAAAAAACTCTAACTTCTTAGAAATGACAGAGATGAAAATGCAAAATTTTTTTATGGCTGTTAAAAAGTGAAGCGAACTTGTCCAATGATATGTGAGGGTTGTATTTGAAGGCTATATTTGAAAAATGAGAACTCAGATAATCTGAGTATATTTGAAGATCAGTTACTTTTTCCAATTTTAGAATAATCCCTGGGCATTAATCCACCGGTACGAATAGATGATATCAGCAAATATTATGTCAGTGCTACTTGCGGTCTTTTGACTATATTCAGCTTTTACTGTTACCGGTCACTAATTAATTTACTAGTGGTGGAAAAAATAGCTGAATTTATTGTTTAAATAATCGTGATGAATGTGTTTCGCCCTCCATTGTAGAATTTTATTGAAGATAATGCAATTTTGATCAAATCTGGGCACAAGGTATTAAAAAAAAAACTAATTGTTTTATTTTCAATAATGGTATTGTCGACCTATCCAGGCACATTTACCAGGCAAATTGCTTTTTTTATCAAGAAAAAGAAATTCTACTAGGTTCGATCACTTTTAAACACAAATAAACAATACAAACTAGAGAAATCAGACTCGCTTAGTATGTCTTGTAACGGTCAAATTCTAATCAAAACATTTAACGTCATTGAACTTTCGGTGTCTTTAGATATCAATAATTTGATGAAATATATTGCTTAGAGTTTGATTTTAAATTTTGGCTGAGATCGTTTAATAGTTCTGTAAATTGTACAATGTATTAAAATTTGTATACATTCAATATTTTATACAAAATATGCATGTTCTGAAAAATGATAAAAATTTTATTTTCTCTCTTATAAAAATGTACAAAGGAACATATAAGACAAGTTATTTGACTTTAATATCTCTAAATTTGAATTCAACCCTCGGATTTAATTTCCTCTTCCCAAAAATAAACTTGACTCCGTGAATAAATCTCGGATGAAAAAAATTCGTAGTCGTACTTCATTTAATATCGACACTCTAATAATAAATTAATAAGCTGAATCCTTCGATTTCCAATCGTGTTCCAATTCCTATTCGAATCATCTACTTCCGATAATTCGCTTTTCCCTGTTTGCAAGGCTAAATTTTAATTAAAGATGCTTATTAATACGAAATACGCTCGTCTGCCTTCGGCTAAATTCACCATTCAATCGGAATAAAACTTAACTGTAAAAAGAAAGCAAAATTTTTCATCCCAAAAATAGATCATCACTTAGAAAAAATTCTCAGCCAGCATCCTGAAAAGAGGTCAAAATTAGGGCATTTGCCTCGTTTCTAGAAAGAGGAAACCCGCTAACAAACGGCGAAAGAAAGAAAGAAAGAACCGAGCCCACGACAATGGGACCGAGTCGGCCGTGCTGAACTGGCCGCATCTACTTGGCGAAGTCACGTGCCTGTGCTACACGTCGTATATACCTGCACGCGTCGTCTGTCTCTTTCTCTCTCTCTCTCTCTCTCTCACGCTATTACGTCGATTTTCTCTCTTTCTCTCTCTCTCTCCCTCCCCGCCTACGAGCTCGAGTCACGTCAGCTTTCTTGCGATCGTGAATCCGATGACTTGGGCTTTTTGCGCCTCGCGCTCGTTTATGTTGGTCGTTCCAGGCGATGCTGCGAATTGTTATGGAGCTTTGATTCTGCCGATCGTGTCAGCGACAACGCGTACTTTAAATAAAGTTCCATAGCTTGCCTATTTGCAAGCTCAAACGCTTTACTTAGATCGGCGTAGAGTATTTTCGACGAGTTAATGAATTTATTTAAAATTAAAGGCGGAAAAGTATTTTCTATAATTATTCTAGTTTCAAAGAAAAGGTAAAGCACATTTTAGTTTTAAGATTAAAAAATTCTAAACACAATTTTGATAAATCGTTTATTTCGCTTGTACAATTATCCTATACTTTAAAAGACACAAAAATTATTCTACAATATTTTCTTTTCAAAATTTTCGTGAAGTTTTTAACAATAGTTTTTCATCGGAGAGCAGTATTCGGTCGGTACAAGTAAGCATCAAAGATTCCGACAGGATCGGTAAAGGTCTTTTTTCCTTGGGCGTTATCAACACTCGGTCACGCTTGAACGCGCAGACAAAGATTTCCGCTTCTCTCCACATTGTATCGGAACTTGCGATCCAGATATTGACAATGGAGGCGGTATAGATGAAAGCGGTTCGAAAAAGCTCTTTTTAAAAAATATCCGTTTTTATACTTTAACTTAAAAAGACATTACGAATAAAAAATAAAAAGGTCGCCATAAGCAATTATGCTTATACTGCATTGTTAGCATGTACACTAACCAAAACAGCCTGTAAAGCGCAGGAAACATAGGCACAAGGAGATAAGACCTCGGCCTTAAAATTGCAGACATCCCTTTGGGAGGGAATTTTGGCCGATGTGCTTTCGCCGGTCTGTTCCGCGGTCTGCCGCAACAACGTATCTTGCGAATTTAATGGCAGGGGCGGCTGGGCCGTAATCGCGACACAGTCGGGGAACACGTACGCCACAATGCAATTTATTGACTGAGTGACTGCGCGAGCCTTCTCACCGCATTGCTGCCACGATAATGCTGTTTACATTTCTTATGGTTCCCTGATTGATACGACCGCCGACGTGTCGTTCGACGCGCTTTTGAAGTAAACTTCGTAGTTAGGATTCGGAGCTTGCGTTTGGACTAGCGCTCTCGGGTTGTAATAGAGAGTGTAAGGATTTTTATTAATTTTTATTTGTTATTTGAGTGACAATTCTACTGGTATTTATAAAGACCTGTCAAAATTGACTCAGATTTGAATCGTGTATAGATAAAGATAGTAAAAATGTTTATTAACTTTTGAAAAATTAAAAAATATTTCAAAGCGGCAGAAGATAAGAAACTTGATTGATTTAAAAAACAGTAACTCTTTTGCCATTTATCCGCCGCTAATTATCATGATTTTATTGCAAGAAAAAAATTGGTAATCGAATGTATTTGAAGTGCGCAAATTTAATTTCTCTGTTTGACAATGATACCAATTGCTCACAAAAATTTCATTTTAAATGCATTTTCTCAAGTGGATTTCAAACGATAATACTCGAAAGTGTCTGTTCAATAGTCCTGACGTCCAGTTTCGATACCCTTTTATGGAATAAAACTTTTTGTGAATAGCATTTGATGTAATTGGAAAAAAGTACTTGAATAAATTAAAAGGTGCTTTTATAATTTTACGAAAATTCTAGGGATTTTTCGACGTAAATCATTTTTTTGAGACTTTTATTGAGAAGGATTTCTCAACGTATAAAATTCTTTTCCATTCATTGTAAAATTTAAACGGAAAACATTTTAAATTTAATTTTAAAATATGGCTTTTACTACTATCCTCAAAGAACTGCCAGCGAAATGAGCCATTAAGCAACATAAACATTCCAATGCGAAAGTGCATTAACCGTCAGTATTCCTTTTGCACCACTCCGCAGTGAAAACTGACGCCTTTTATCTCACTTACGTAATCGCCTTACACGATCGATAAAGCAAAAATAAATGGCTCGGCGGCGGACGAGCGACAACAAAAAGAAAATAGCCTCCTCAGCTCGGGCTCGAAGCACCGAAAAGCCAAAAAGGGAGGCCGGCTAAAATCGCTCCCCAGTTTCCGGGACACGTCGCTCGGCAACGTAAGAGTACATAGCTGCAGATGCAAAAAGCGACAGGAGCTCCCGAAAGCGGAGCACCGGAAACGCGATGAGCGCTCCCGTCCATTATGGATTGGCACTCGAAGCGGAGCTGTTAGGCCGCGCCGTGCCAAAAAGACGGGCGACCGGCCGCGCCAAAAGCTCGCGGGACCTTCGAACGTGCAAATCACGGCGAGAGCGGAGTGAGAGAGAGAGAAAAAAACGAATTTCGCTTGAGGATACGTTGGGAGCGAAAAATGAAAACCAGGCATGAAATCAATGCGATTCGATTGACAGCGGATGCGTTTCTACAAGTGCCTAGGGGGGAACGCGAGTATGCACTAAAAAACCGATTCTCTTATTAGTTTGTCAGAAGAGGAAATTCTTCTCAATATTTGTCCTAGCGGATTTCCTCTTCTGACCCAAGGCAAAAAAATTGTTATTAAAATTTTTCCGGAGCCTTCCTGTAAAAGTTTTTTTTTCCCCGTCGGGGAAAAAAACGTTTGTAAAACACCTCGGTAAGTCCCCGAAACCTCACCGGAGGCGGAGCTTACCAGGGTATAATGTCTTTTTTCCCCGAAGGGAAAGAAAGACCCCAGTAAAGGGGTTTTCCCTCGCCTTCGGCGAGGTTTACCAGGGCTTTCTTGAAGAAGTTTTTCTCCCCCTTCAGGGAAAAAAAAATTTTTTGGAAAAAGCCCCGTTAAGCCCCGTTAAGCCCCGTCAGAGGCTATTACCGGGGAATAGAACCGAAAATATGCTCTTTTTGTAACCAATGAAAATTACATTCTCGACGAAAGGATTGCATGGCGAGGAAGCAGTTCTTTTGTGACTAACTTAAATCCAAGAGGATTGATTACGAGAGGATTTTCCTCTGTTCATAAAAACTATGATTTTTCGATTCAAAAAGATTGTATTTGATCTGAAAGGAAAACCCTATTTATAATAAGCGGATTTTCCCAGCACATTCGACATTTTAAGGCGGGGCTTGGGCAAGTTGGATCCTTTCGATGGATAGAATGAGAAACACTTTTTAATTTTACTGTTATTTTGATGGGTTTCTGTACGAAATTTGTTGAATTTACCCAATTTTTTGTAATGCTTTTACTTTGGTTAATTTAGAATGTTGAGGAAATGTCTTGGTCTAATTAATATTAGTTTTTAAGTACATAGAAAATTGAGTCATATGTAAAACATTCGTGTTTTATAGTTTGTGCTTATAGGTATCGTATTGGATCTGTAATTTTATGAAAAATTTAGTTTACTATATTACTAAAATCTCAAATTTAGATAACTATTTTAATAGCAGAAAATAACAAAGAAAAAAATAACGAATTTTGTTCTAAGTAGATGCAAGTAGGTTTAGTCAGAAACAGAAAATATAGAAAACACGAAAAAATGATGTTAGCTACATAAGTAATAGTTTTGATCCACTCGGCAACTCGTTATTTCGCCTCCTTGGAAAAGCTAGAAAAGACGATACTGTGCGTGGAGAAAAGCTCGCAGCTCGCAGCGAAGGCATCAGAGAGCCGCGTTCAATATTTCAGGCGGCAGCGAGCCGCGTAATAAGCCATATGCACACTCGACTCCGGGGCTAGGCCTCGTATGTACATAGGCCAGCTAGCATGCATGGCGGGCTCAATTTGGCGTGGCGGACCTCGCCGAGAGAGAAAGACAGACTGCGCCTGGAGAGTTGCGCGGCAATTACCAGGGCATTCATGTATCCAGCGTCCCAAAATCATAACGGCGCCCCGCGAGATTCACGCTCGATTATACCAGCCGCCATTTCGAAAATTTATTCGCTGATGCGTTCGTCCGACGGCCGCTGCTCTCGTCAGCCGAGCTCCGCCCGGAGGCTGCTGCCACAGAGAGAGAGAGAGAGAGAGACTCTGATCGCGCGCGCGAGCCGCTGCGCTGTCGGTCCGTTGTTACTATTGCGCCGGTGTTTAATTAATTTTCGAGACCCCAGGCTTTATTGCGTTAATATGCAAATTGCCGTGGGATTTTAGGATGTTTTTTCAACGAGCGGGGGATGATTCTTGAGTTTTTGCTGGTGTTTTTTTCTTCGGCGCCAGGAGGGTTTTAGTTTTCCCAGTTGTTATACATCAAAAAGTAATTATTATTTATTTACGTTTCAGTCAGATAAGTTAAGTAGAAAATTGAGGTTGAACGGATACGTACTGAAGCTACGATACTACTTAATATAAATAGGCACCGGGGGTATAAGAGACACCATTCTATGAAAATACTTTCTAAAGAATATCGAAAAATTTATAATGTTTTTAATCGCCTCTTCGTGAGAGACATTAGTCTTTTTGTTTTTTACTTTTATTGCAACTTTATAACAATATGCAGCGCCCTGAACTAATTTTAATCAATCTATTGCAATGACCCCGTTTAGAAAATAAGCAAGTTGCATCAGTTCAGATTTTTTAGTAAATTCATTTTTAGCTAATTTTCTTAACTAAAAATAAACTGTAATCTCAAGCAGCGCTACGGGTCAAAAATTGTTAACTGTGAAAGAGTGCACAGATAAAATGGAAAATAAAAGATATTACGTAAAATTAAGAGACACAAAATGAATATTTAAAATAACAGCAATTATTATTATTATTGATGTTGGCACATGCGCATAGATCTCCCATAGCTTAAAGAATTATTAACTAGTTCACTGTAAAAAAATTTATTTTGCAATCCCCAAATTAATCACCCTGTCCCTATTCACACAGAATTAGGCAACAGCAAGAGCGCAGATGAGCTTGCAATATCGCCGGCGACTTTACAGCGGCAAAGCGGCCTCCGTAAAGTCAGAGTCAGAGCTTTAAGCCTGCATCGAGGGCTTCAGCGACTGGGGTTTAATTGAAGCCGCTGGTCTCTTACCGAAGTCGCTTATCAGCGCCGGTAGCTTTGCTCAGGTATACGGTAGGTGCGCGCAAGCCGCGCCGCGCGCGCTTTGGCCGTATAGTAATTAGGAAATCCTAATGCAGACTCGAATGGAATGCGCTGCAGCAGCTTTGCCGCAACGGCGGCTACCGCTGATTAGCGCGAACGCGGGATGTATCTACTCGGCCGTGCGCCTCTCTCTCTCTCTCTCTCTCTGTCTCCCTTGTTGCCGGCTACATTTATCCCCGCGACAAACAAAAGCCGCCCGAATTATTCAGCCGCGGCGCGAGCGCACTACTTGAGGGGCCCTTTTGCTGGGATGGGCGAGCTGGTCGGTGATAGGACGAGGCTGTTGATGGCTGTAATTTTGAAAACTCTTTCCTCGGGATCGTGGCGCTTCGCGGGCTGAAATTGGATTAATTTGTTGCGCATTTCAGTTCGCAGGCAGAATTCGGTACATAAATATTCGTTTTTAAACATTTTACTAAAATATTGTAACTAAAAATAATTATTACTCATTTGCGGCCAGGGTGCATTAAACACATTTTCGTGTTCAGTTACTACTATTTTCTGCCCGAGTCGTTATTACACTTTCTGTAATTAATCATAACTCATTCTAATATGACACCCTTCTAAGAAAAGTTATTTTGCGCAAACACCTCGTTAAACGCAGCTGAAAATAATCCTTAGGCTGAAGCATCCCAATTAATTAGTTATCTAACATTTTCATGAAATTCTAATTGTCAGCAAAGACCACTCTTTTTTACAGAAAAGAATAATAAAATGCGATTCACATTGTCCCAATAGAGGATCATTATTGTTTAAAATTAAAAATTACCCCAAAATGGCGAGTGCCCCATTAAAATGTACAATTCAACCACACCTGATCCTACCTTACCACCCCTATCAGAAAACCTCCCGCGGTCGTAGAAAAAACAGCGAGCTAATGGTAAATTAAGCCGGAACATCGAGCCAGTCATAAAAGTAAAAAATTCCGCTCTCAAAACGGCAAACGGCCCGAGCTGGAAAAGCTCGGGAGTCGCGCGTCGGACGCTAAAAAAAATCGCATCAGCGACGGGGCCGCGAAAAAGTAGAGAATACTCGGGGTAAGGGCCGTTCCACGGATTAAGACGTTCGCGCGGCTGGCATTGTCTCTGCCTTTCGAGGCGTTTTAACGACGTCGTCTCGACGATAATAGATCATGGCACTGTGCCACTTGCTCGCGTATACACGCGGGGGGAAGGGTCGCGCTCCGGTCGCGCGCGGCCATTCGATTCCGGAAGTTTACGGGGGGCAGCGCCGACGGAAGTCGATCATAATCACGAGATGAATTACTCCTACGAATGTCGCCTTTGACCGAGGCTTTCGGAGGACTATTACTGACCGCTGCTGCTGTCCGACTCTGTGCAGGCTCGGAGTGCGAGCACGGCTTAATGGAAATGCCTCTGACGGCGCACGGCTTGGGATTTATGCGCTCATATTGTGAGCTTTTGAGGAGCTCTGCTTGCGGGAGAGGTCTCTCCATTTCTGATTCATTTTAAATTCAAAGCGAAAATTGTTTTGTTTGAGACTTTGATTAGTGTACTGGAGTATAAAAACGCATGTTGATTAGCACGTTTCTTAAGAAATTTGACGGTTTTAGGTCGCTTTAAAGTACTTTAATCCTAAAATAAGTGTAAAATTGTTTGTAAAGCTAAAATGATTCGATAACGCGAATGTTTTAGAACTAGAAATTTTCTTTTATTTATTTTCAAATTTTCCTAAAAATGAATAATTCATCAATTTTTAATTCAACATTCATATATAAATTGCATTAGTCCATATAATCAAACATTTCTTAACATCTCCCTTTATAAATTGAAACTGTCAATAAGTATATAATAACGAATAAACTTTACACGTCGAATTATTACCCAGCAACAATCTACTCTTTCCAAGGGGCCATTGCCATAATTTCCCCTAAAGTAAATTTAAACGCAACCTCCCCGCTTTGCTCGCCAACGCAAAATCCAACGAACGTTAAAATCAATCGACGCGCAGACTCATTGCCTTAACAGACCATCCAATTGGCGGAAACCGATCAAATACTCAACGGATAACTACAGCTAGTGCGCGGGGATTTTTCGGCGCGACCGCATAGGGGACAAGCGCACACAGAGAGGCGGTAGAGTCGCGCGTCGCGTTTTACGCCTCGACGGATCGCAACGACAAATCCTGACCCCGCGCGATGATTGTCCTCCGCGAATCGACACGAACGATATCGTCCCACATCCGCCCGTATATACCGATAACCACTGCGCCGACTTTTTCCCCGCGCAAAATTTTCGGCTCGCCAAGCCGCCGCCGCCGCGCCAACTTTCGGAGGTACAGCGAGGTATCTTTGATTGCGTTATCGAGGGTCGCGAGTTTGGGCGGGCTTGCGATCGTAACCGATTGCTGGATGCGCGGGGAACTTTCGCGAGTCGGGATTCGATGCTTCTTGGAGTACAGTTTATTTTGGATATCGCAGCTTAAGCTTTTGCGGAAGGAATGGCTCGTTTCTCATATTTTATGGGTTATTGATTCGCGCGCTAATGTTGATTCGGGAAAAATCGATAAAAGGTTTTCCCTGACCTCGTTTGGTGCGAATGTATTTAATTTTTTAAGTATAAAAATTAATTGGGTACTTTGCAGCAGGACTGTTGTATTATTAACGGGAACCTTGAATTGGTTTATAAATTATGGATACGTACGAAAGCTTTAAATATTAATTCACTGGCTATAAATTTTTCATTTGCAGAAGCAGCTCGCTTCAAAGCCATCCAACGACACTTTTAACGAATATAATTCGGAAACAAACTAAAATAAAATAAAAACTCCCCGGATTCAATCTAAAAATGACGTTTTATCCTGAAACTGTCAATTCGGTTTCTGGAAAATCGGGCCCGCAGCACCTGACGAAACCACTCCGATTTAATTACCATCCCGCAAAGGCGGCAGCCACTTACGAAAAACCTCCACGTCGCCGCTTTACGCAGCTAGACGCGGCGGGTTCTCTCCCCGATAAATCAAAATCCCGAGGAGATAAAACTCTGCTCGGCGGGCGCGCGCTCGTGACTCTTTCCCGGCGGGCCATTAAAAATCTCAAAAGCTCGAACGTGCGGAGGCAATCGGCCGGCGCTACGCCTCCTGAATACTCGGCAGTTAGGTGCACGCGAGATCTATTACCGCTGGTTACAATGTCGTACGCGGGTCTTTCATGCACCTGCTCTCCATCCAGGCCCCCCTTTCCGCGAGAGCGCGCGCAGAGCCGAGCTCGGGAAGTGCGGCGCGTCATTATTCGCACCTGCAACGAGCTGACTATTGGCTCTCTCTCTCTCTCTATCTCTTGCTTTGTATTCGCTCCGGCGCTCTTTGCGGTCAAATCCAAGGGCCGAACGAACGAACGTTGGAACTTGAAAGTGAAATTGGCTGTCGAGAAGAGACTGGCGGATATGGAGCTTTCGAGCTCTGCCAGTGGCTGGTGACGATTAAATTCGGTAAGAGCACGGGTGTTTCGAGTGTGATTGGAAACAAGAAGAGAACGTTTTTAAGTACTGTGAAAAGCATTAGTTTTGGAACGATTTTAGTTTCTCTAAAAGAGCTTAAAGCTAAGATTTTTAAAATTGTACGAGTAGTTGCAATTTTCATAAGTACGTACAATAATACTAAGTGCGTAACTGCACAAATACCATAATAGCATTCGCTGAAAAAGCTTTGCGTGGTAAATGTTTTTAAGCTTCAAGTTCTTGGAAGAATTTTAACATATGTGGGTCACTTACAATTTAAAATATATCACGTCTAATTAATGCCAAAAAAGTAAAAACATTGTTTACTTGTAAAACAGATAATGTACTGTTTTCAATAAAGAAGACAACAGAATCATATGATTTTATTCTTTTTAACTTGGTTCCCTTCTCCGAATATCGCCGGGGTGGAATTTCTATATTTCCGTTTCTCCGCTGGGCGATTTTGCGTTGGCGCCGGCAAAGTAACATCTGCGTAATGGCTCGTTTCGCGGTGATTCACAAGCGCGCGACAGTATTGCACTGGCGACCTTCTTTTCTTCCTTCTATTTCATCTCCATATCTTGTTTGCTCTTCAAATTGCCTCGTAAAATGGTAATTTCGTTTTGAATTATTGTACATTTTGGAATGTGTACGTGATAGAATACGCGTAAGTACGGAGACATTCTAGCCGGCAAAGATTAATGTTTTGTCTTTAAACTTTTTGATACTTAAAAAATAACCTTTGTACTCTGAAAAGAAATCTTTACTTTGATAATAATAATAAGAATAATGGTTAAGAAACTAATGAGCAAAACATTTATAATGAAAATCAATGCGCTAATAAGGGGATGTCAGTTTATAGTTCTGGTAAAAACATTAGACTTTTCTGGTGAAGTGTTAAACCCTTTTTTAATGTATTTTCTATTGCTAGCTAATGCAATAATAGAGTAAACTAGGTTTAACACAAGGAGATTGCATACTCTGTAGTAAACCTGTTTAATACAATTCCGTATCTTAGGATACGTTTTAAAAACATTTAAATACTTCTTCAAGAGAACGGTAGGAATTAATGGAAATGAGGTGTAGCAAAAAAGATGACGTCTCTCACCTTTTCACACGAGTAAATTGAAAAACTTTTCAACTCGGCCTACGTGCCCCTACTTATATTTTTAACCGGAAATCTTTAATTCAAAACAACTGTCCTATATCGCAGATTAAAAAGCAGAGGCCAAGAAACGGAATACAATAGAGGAAAGAAATAATGCAAAAGGGCGACGGGAATGAAAAAGTGAGCGAGTCCCGGGGAGATGCGAAACAAAGGGAATAAAAAAAAATGCTTGGAAGAGTGGGAGAAACACACACACACACTCGCACGGGGAGCCGAGGTAGCAGAGCCGAGGGTCGAAGGCTTTCGCGGCGGTGTTTGATGGCGGCGGTCGCGAGGATGCGCTAATTAAAATCGACGTCGATGATGCATCGGCGCTCGTTTCGTTTCTCCACCCATTCCCTATCCCTTTATGGATCCGCGCCTCGATTTTTTCCTAGTTCCTTTTTTTTTTACGCAGACGCCTCGTTAATGGAAAGTGATCATGAATGTTGGACCGAACGTTCGCGTGTTTACGGACGGGGAAGAACGAGTCGTCATTAATTTATACGGCAACAGTGAAATAATTATAACAGATGGGCAGCCTTTGAATTAATAATCTTCCGAATACGCTACGATTTTTTTTTGCGGGACGATCGTTGCGGGTCGAAAGTGCGGTTTATTATCGATGCGGTTTTGTTAGTTAAATAAATATGGATGAGTTTGATTTACAGGTAAAGGACTGGTTGATAGATAGATTACGACTTATAAACATTGCGGTAAACTATTAAATATTTAGAATTTTTGGTGGCACAAAGATTGCTTTTAATGTACCCTTTGAATTTCAGTATACTTAAAATACTTTTTACGTCAAATAAAGATCAGAAACTTGCTAAACAAAAGAAGGATAATGTCTATCGAATTAGGTATTAGGTAAAGTAAAAACTAAGAATATTCTTGTCATCTTTCGAGCACCGAGAAAAAACCGCAACTCAAGTTAATTTCCACTTTTATCGAATTACTACATTCATAGTTCTCTTAGAATTCGCGGCCGAGCTTTTAGATCACTTCGCGGGCAAAAAGCTCAGGAATGAAAAGAAAACTGCTTTAGTAATTTATAAATAGGCATCGCTTTGCGCCTCTGGAGAACTAAACAATGCGCAACATGATACGCAAGACGAGGATGAACAAGGAAATTCCATTACACCGACGATAACTCGATTAAAAGTAAAATTAAACTACATTCGAAACAGTTTAAAGCAACAAAAGACTCCTCCGTCGGGCAAATGAGGAACGGAAAGCGCATTTTATGATCCGCCCTCTCTTTCTCCGGCAAAGCTCACAGCCCTGGGCTGCTTAATTTACGTAAATTATCATGAAATAACGTTATCGTTTCATTTGGAGTTTAAACTCGCATTGTGTATACCGTCGCCGAGAGGTTATGAGAAACAGAGATAGAAGCAGGGAGAAAGGTTTTTCGCGGGGCACAGCTAGCGGCGGGGGACGCAGAGAAGTCGAATCCGATTCTACGCTTCGGGAGGAAAATCGAGATATAAGAAGGGTTTATGGAAAATGGATAAGATTTTTTGTGTCGACATGAGAAAGCAGGTGTACTGAAAGTTTTGAGAACATAGTGCTGATTTTCAGTAGAAGAAGAATTCAATTTGAAAACTTTTAGAATAATATTTTATTGATCTAAAAGCTTCAAGAAAAGTGCTATTTTCATTTATAATTATTCAGAACAACAGAAAGAAAGCACGTAGAAGTCCAATCCCCAAATACGCGGCGCGCCAAATGTTCATAAATAAATAAACATTTGTTTCTCCGTCGAGGCATTAAATTTCATTATTCGGGCTATGTTCGCGGGCATATCATTCATTATTTTCCAGTACTGCACGGGTCAAAATCTAAAAATTAATGCACGCTTAATGCATTCGCCTCCGGTAATGATTTCGGGGCGCTCTTCGCCCAGAATGAAAAATTCTCGCGTTATATAATTCAACTCCCCGCACTTTCGCGTATAATATACTTACCCCGTGTACATATACACTCGCGTACGAACCGTAGCGAGCACCGCGGCGTAAATGCAACGCGCACTTCTTTATGAATCGTCGGCAAATTGAAAAGTCAAAGGTCGGCGGACGTAAAAAAACATCCAATGAGCGAAGGGACTCATAAACATGGGAAAAAAAGAGGTGGGCAGGTAAAAGATAACGAGCCGAATGTTAAGGGAAAACTCTCACGGGGGAGAGAAACTCCGGAAAAAGAGAGCGGGAATGAATTTTTTAAAGCTTTGCACTTCCCGCTGCTCCCGGAACTCCATCTCGTACTCCGTTTCTGCATTCGAGCTCGAAACAAAATAATAGTCAGAATTCAGATTGAATTTTGGATGGCTCGGTTCGAGCGGCGAATTCTCGATTCGAGTGCGATTCGCGAAAAGAAAGTTTTGGGAAAATGTCGAGGGTCCTCTTTTTAATTATATAAATAGCGGATGACGAAAAACGGGACGAGTGCGTATCCGTACTTGAATTTTGACGAGGAATATTCAACTTTTAAATACCTTTTATGCGGCGGAAATTGTTTTTCCAGAGTAATTCGAATTATGCATGTGGGTATAAAGTTCGCGAAAATTCCATTTTTCAAATTGCTAGCAGTAATTTCGCGTCCGCGAGACGCGAAATTGCTTTTTAGTAATTTCATTACATTATTTAAATAAATGTTTTGAATTTTCAGCGTCGAATGGAAGAATTTTTCATTAATATCTGCTAGAATTTTAATAAAGTTTCAGATTAATTTTGAAAAAATTCTAACTGCTATTTTATTACATAAAAGCAGTGGAATTTTCGAAAAATTTTAAATATTCGAAAGTTCCGGCAAATTAACCGAAATGCCGCCGTACATCAAAAGATGAACAAGTAAAATGTATCGCCTGAAAAGTGCTTG
This sequence comes from Ormyrus labotus, assembly GCA_035582975.1. NCBI lineage: Eukaryota > Metazoa > Arthropoda > Insecta > Hymenoptera > Ormyridae > Ormyrus > Ormyrus labotus. Next base: position 23,663,991 of record JAWWEO010000001.1, on the reverse strand, counting down.
AACGGACGACGAGAAGCTCTCGCTACGATTTTCGAGAGAACTCGATCAAAACGCAAGTGCATCGATGAATCTTATGAAACGCCAGGTATGCACAGCGAGCGCAGATAGTTTGCTGCTTTTTAAGCACTTTTAACGTATGGTGCTACAATTCTCAATAGCGCGGCCCGAGTATTGTTGCTCTCGTTATCGATCTCTTAATCCTAACAGCAGCCGATCAGCCGTCGTAACTAAACCAGATTGAGGACAAACGAGAATTTGCGGCACTGTTAAAAGTGGATCTAACCGTTCCACTTTTTTCTCGTTTGCCGGCTCGCCGCGCGGCGGATTACGGATTAAGGCGCTGTTTTTTCCGCTTTCAGGACTTGCGTTGGAGAATTTTTATGCGCTCGAATCCTACGGCCCGATATTTTTTCCGACTCCCTTTTTCATTCTTCCTCGTAAATAGTTTAGTGTGCTTCCGGATGCCTTCCCCCTTTTTTTTTTATCGGCAGCGGTGAAGAGTTTATTTTCAATAATTTTTGGAAGGGCTTTGAAGGTTGATTGAAGAATTGGCGCGGCGAACTTTTTCGGAGTTATGGATCGCGGATAAAAATAGTCGTTTGGGGGATTTTTACGGCTTCAAAAATGAATTGTAAGGGCTTCGGCGTTATATTTGCCAGCTACACGCACTCAAAATTTCTTTGACTATGTGTTCCCTCTTCACGAAATTCTACCCATAGAATTTAAGTGGAAATTCACTCAAGTTGGAATAACAGTTTGCTGAATTACCTTTCCCGAAATTGGGGGGAAGCCAGAGCCGTTTCAAAAAATATTAAAATGAATTGAGCCTTTTCGTTAACTTATATATTCTATGAATGGTGAAGATTATAAAAGACTGTTGAAATAAAATTTGAAAATATATATATTATAACAACTTTTCGGAAGTTAGTAGAAAAAACCGAGTTAGACGAGCCACCAAATAATATGTTTTAAATTATTCTCTGCAAATTTTTTCCCGTTATTTAAAATGAACATTTTAATTCTTCTAGAACGGCTGCGTGTCTATAGAAAAAAAAGCGAGAGAAAAAAATTAGCATTTTAATCGTTTATCCTGCAGGACGATGAGGATTTCCACGGTTCAGTGGCAATTCTTTGCTCCTTGTTTCCTCTTTCCTTATAAAAGCTATGGTGCGTAAATATTCGAAACGTAGCGACAAAGTCGATATTATACTTTAGCTCCTGCCGTGAAGAATAAATAAGGAGGCACTGAATTATAACTCGTACTATAAAAAGTCTTATATCTTTTAATAAAAGTGGATTCTCAGCCTCAAAGGAAATAATAAATTTTTCATAAGAAATTATTTGAAGTCTTCTGAACCGTTCATTAGTATAGCTGTCCAGTGTGAAAAGCTCTTTATGCTGAATTAATTAAAAAATGAATCGAATCATTATTTCCGTTCCTACAAGTCGATCGTCTGCAACGAGTCTCAGAAATTTTTAGGACATTCGATGTAAACACGTCATTAATATTCAAATAAAGCTCCTCAAGCATTAGTACGCAAACGACGTGGAGCGGATCACCTCAATCACAAAAAGCACTAACAGAATTTCTTTCTTCCGCGCCGGTGGACGCGATTTGCATGACAATGACGCATCTGCGGATCCTCGAAGCTCCTCGGCGGAGGCTGCTTCCCGCCCCCGAAAAAGCACGTTTCGGTCTGTTACACTCAAGTCGAAGAGAAGAGAGAAATAGAAGAAGAGCGAACTCGATCGAGCTTGAAATTGTCGGATCAACAGTTTGCTAGTTAGGCGAGGGGGAGAGGGAGCAGGATCGACCCTAAGTAGTTTCCCTCTTTATCCTTATCGGGGACGGCTATCTTGTGGCGCGCTCTTCCGGGTAGCGGCGCAAAGAGCGCTCGAGCGATGCCTTTTCATCTGCCGTCGCTAAACTGCCAGCCGAGGAGAGGGATATCGCGTCCTTTATCCGACGGCGAGGTAACAGCCGGCGGCCGAGGAGGGAAGATTTTTCGGGGTGACGCGTCGGGACGACGTGACGCGAATCTCGCCTCTTTTTCCGACTCCGCCCGCTGCTGTTCGAGGGAAGCAAATGTTTGCCGACGGGTGAAGGGAAGAGGACGTGTGCGGATATTGAAATCTTGAGCTTTATGTCGTTTGGAAAATTAAAGAATCTTGCTGATTTTTTTTTCGAATTAAAAGATAAATATTTAAAGTTTGAAATATTTTTGAAGAAACGGTGCTGCCCTTAAAGACGGCATTCAGAAGAAATATAAGTTTTATATATTTCTAAAGTGAAAGAAAATTCTATTTCTTATAGCAGATTTCGTTCCCTTCCCTATACTTCCTTAAAATAAGAACAAGGTCAATGATTAAAGTTATTTATTTATTTCGACTCTAAATTAGTATGAATACCACTTGATCCCAAAGAAAAAGAGGGGATTAATCATTTAGAGCGAGCCTTTTCACTTGCCGGCGATAACTCTTTCACGAGTGATCGTACGGAAAGGTCATCGCACCAGCAGCAGCATGAAATAATAGATCAATTACATCGGTGACAGTCGTAAAGGGATAGACGTATTGTACGACCGCTCTCGGCCGTACGGCATTAAAGCTTCATGAAAGCGGAGTCTAATTTCAACTCTCCGCGCACGAGCGCCTATTCCTTCGCGTCCGAGCAGTCCTTTAAATCCCTCGTCCCTCCTCCGACGCGTCCGTCGCATTGGTAATCCTGACATGGCTTCCGATTCCGAGAAGAGCAGGACAAACACAAACGGCCTCTCTCGCTTCTTACCCTCCGCGATAATCGAATTCCGGACATTCGATTCCAATAACGTAATAACGCGCAGAATTCGTCGCCCAGGTTTACGGGATAATTAGGAAGCGCGAGCGATTGCCTTGGCGAAGGCCTTTCGCTGGAACGACGATGACTTGGGCTCGTTTCACGTCTTATGTGTGGGAGGATCTAATGGATTGTGCACGAGGAGGCACCCGGGATTTGGATTTATCGAAATTCGTTATGAGTTTGAACGATCTTCTTTTCGGTGTAAGTAACTTTGATTAGCAAACTTTTTTAATTTATATTTCCAAAATACGTTTTGCATTTCAATCCGTACAAAAAACTTTTCTTTAAAAAAAAAAAGGAAAAATTGTAGAATACTATTGATAAATTTGATAAAAATAAGCTACATCCAGTATTTTTGAGGAGAAATTCAATTTCATTCGTGAAAAAACTTAAAAACATAATCATAGCTCTCAATACGTAATGTTGCCAGCTTCATAAAGCTCGAATATTCATATAGCCTTTAGCAACGTCTGCAGAAATCTTAACATTCGCGCGAATCCAAAAAGTATATTCTTGTCACACAGATTCCTTGATCGAATTTTATAGCAGCGAGGGTTCTTCTTTTGCTCGAAAAAAACGTTCGCTTCTCACCTTTGGTGTCGCGTCACTCCTCCTTTCAGCCCGGCCAAAAAAGACGCGCGATTTAGTCGCACGAACGTACATACACGGATATCTCCCGATCTCGCGGAGATTCCGCGATCCGGAAGGCACACATGACAACGGTGCAAATGACAAATCGCTCGGCAAATAATAAATCCTCGGGAGACGTCTCGAGACGTGCGAAGGCTGTGTTTGCTCGAGGAACTTGCAAAATATTGTGCTTGGATTCTTCGAAAAGTCCTGTCTTCGTGTGAACGAATGCTTCAAAGCTCGGGATTTTCTGGATGGAATATTGTTGTTTGTTCGCTTTTGAAAAGTCGGATTTTAAATGAATTTTCAGGTGCATCGGGGGAGGAATATATTCAAACGCTAATTAACATGGTATGTTTGGAATATTTCTGCTGTATTGTTACTAACAGAATTTATTAATTTCAAAAAGTAACAATGATGCAGTATATTCTTGTTATTTATGTACGGAGTATTCATTCTTAAAAATAATAAATGAATATTATTTTAAAATATCATAGTTTACTTGGAACTCTCCTGTTTGCGCCTCAAATATTATGAATTCGCAATTTAAAATAAATAAGTGAATACTGGCAAAATTAATTAATTAATTAATTATATCAAAAAATCCGATAGACTCTTTTATTCCAAGTCGTTTTCTCTTTTCAACACAAATACTACTCTACAAAAGCTAACCTGCAACCCTAAAAGAGTTACCTAGCAACGTCCATTTTATAGCAAGGAATATTTTTTTTTGCAATGCCAGAGTTGCAAAAGTTTGTATAATAAACAAACATCCCATTTCGGTTAATCCAAAAATCTTTGGCATAGTAAATTGAGTGTAATCCGCTCGAATGTAAAATTGCGGTTTTTATGTACATGAATAAAGATTTTAGGGAGTGCAATAAAGCTTACACGTATTTTAGTACTCATAACTTTGTTCCCCTTTTTTCTGCCTTTTAAGTATTTATAATTTAAGCTCAATGTAAACAATAAATTGATTATTCCCCTTTAATTAAACTGCAAGTACTTACCGAAGAAGTAAGATTAGCTTCGATTAATAATGATAATAACAATACATAAACGCGTTTTACGCTCAAGTAAATTAAATTCTACCGATTTAATCCACGAAAAATAAAATTCACGTAAACTTAATTTTTTAAATAGCTTTATTATTATTCATATAAAAAGTCTCAAAATTTCGGATCCCTTCATTAACCCCGGCATTAACGCACGCGCAGTGAAGTAACAAGCCACGCATCCGTGCACCCGTCATGCGTAATAATCATAAGTAATTCGCCGAAATCCCTCTTCGCGGAACGCATTCGATCGCGCATTCAGTCCCAGCAGTCCTCGCGGCTTACGCCCTCGGCGATAAAGAATCATATAAGCATTCATTCTTCGGGGAGCTCGCTGCATAACGAAAGCGAATGCAGCTGCGTGAAAGCCGTTACAAATCGAGCAGCTTACAGCGATGCTACATCACCCCCCGGCCGAGGGAGGGGAAGAGGCTGCTATTTACGCTGCCCGGGAAAGATCAAATATTTAACCGCAATTTGGTAATGCCCGCCGATTCCCTCTGCGATTTTTCTCTCCTCTTCCCCAGAGCGGTTGCCGAACATCCGCCGACGGACCTCGGCGTAGGTGTGCACCCCCCGGAGATAAATCGCTCGCTGCCAGTCGTTTCTCCTCGGGCTTCTTCTGCCTTTTTTAATATACCCCCGGCTCCGAATGCGCGGCCAGGCGGAGCGAAAATTTTTGCTACCCTCTCTCTGACATCTTGCATGCATGACTGCCTTACTCTCTCTGTATGGGCACGGCTGATATTTGAATTTGAATGTGGGAAAATACGGGCGGTTTGGGAATTCGAAATTCGAGGAATTTCGAAAATATTGTGTTTTGATTTCCGGGTACTTGCAAGGTTTGCATTAATTTTCGATATTTTTACGTTGGAGCCCTTCTTTTTTGGTGACTCTCTGTCGGCTAATTAGAAAATGATGTAAAAAATTGTTTTCGCAGCTTAAATTCGGAGCGCAAGCTTACGTTCAAAGGGATAAATTTACATTTTTTGCTGCATTTACTTTTTTAAAATAAAGTAAAATTTTTTATTTAGTTTTTAACGATTTGAACTCATAGTACATTGTTAAAAATTGTTTGCATTAAATATAATTTTGAAATAAAAGAAAATTAAATTTATGGTAGATTTGCATTAAATCTAATGTATTACTGAGCATGCATATTTTATATTCAAAAAAACTTAAATATAATGTACAATTGTACATTAAAAGTACATTAAATTAAATTTTATTTTTAACAGTGTACATTTTTACTAGAATCATTTGTCAGCAATGAGTTCAGACTTTTTTTTTAACTTATTTTTTGACATACTTTGCATTTAATCAAGAATTCATTAGCATTATAAATATTTACTAATTACATTTTATATACAAATTTTTGATTCAAGTAAGAGGAACAGAATTAAAATGTACATAAACCGAAGAGAAGATTTATTTACAAAATGAGAAATTCGATTACTAAACAAGCTTTCAACTCGTTCTAACATGTTCAATATCATTCAACAGTTTCATGAACCATAAATTCAGTCGAAACCGAAAATTACAAGCGCGAATATGAAACATGCAGAGGGACTCAGAGGCGAAAGGGTAGAAAAAAAGAGCACAAAGGGAGCGAGCTTTTCCCAGAAAAAAACAGGCATACACACGCTGCGGAAGACTAATCTTCTTTTCCAGACCAATTACGTCGCTTCTCCGCGAAATTGTTAACAGGATATTTCGGGCTTAATCCCCGCCCGCAGTTCTTCCATCGGAAAATGAGCGTAAAAGCTCGTGTACCAAAAAGAGAATACGAGGGAAAAAAAGCGCGCGCGCGCGCGGTCGGATCGAAGCTCCTCCTCGCGGCGGCGAGAAAAAAGGGCATCGCCGGAAAAGAAATTAATCCGAACAAAGGCCTTCGAGGAGGCTAATGCTCTCTCGTGCGCCATCTTTCGACGGCCGCGCCGGACAATAGATCATCCGCGCGCGCGCGCGCGCGGTCCGAGCGGCCCTAATTAACCTCGTAATGCAGAGGCGGAGGCTCGCTCGCGCGGCTTTGATATTTAATCGCGTTTAACGCCCGCGAACGAGAAAGAGAGGGACAGGGGAGAGAGAGAGAGAGCGAAAGGCCGCGAGGAAGGAAGTTGCGAGTTTCCGAATTAAGCGGGGTAATTGCGTTATTTGCGAAATTAAAATGGATTGCGAACTCGCCGTCGGGAAATCACTGATTTTGTCCTTCGCCGGTATTACCAGCCGGAAAGAAACGGAGCGCGGGGCTCTTCCTTTTTTTTTAAGTGCTTTACGCGCCCCCGGATGATGCATTCGCTTCTCATCGATCTGCCGTGGGAATTGCGTGCCAGATGCCGGTATGCAGTCAGCTACTTTATTGCGCTCATGCGCGATTTGAACTTTATTTTTAGATTAATAGATATCCTGTTAACGTATCTGTGATCTATGCTGCTCGTTCATTTTTTTGTACTTTCCGGTGTGAAGTGTATTTTCAAAAGTATCGTAAACAAAAGAGTAACGAAAAATAGGATATAGTTGAACGTTCAAAAGCCAGTCTCCCAGTCTCAAGTATAATAAATTATTTACTTTATAAATTTAAGTAAACTGTGACAATTGAATAATTAATTAGATAAACGATCAGAATTACCTATTCATATTTTAATTACAATTCTCGATGAAACATCTCATTTGTGCACCTAATAAGACTTTAAATTTAAGCCGAAAACGCGCAAAATTTTCGTACCAGTTAAAAATAACGCTTTTAAAATTCATTCAACATCTCGCTCGCTGCAGCGGGCGCCATCTTTTGCAGCGAACTTCTTTTAATTATTAAGTACAATTAAAAAGGCATACACAACCGCGCTCTAATGAAATATACACGAGAAAGCCCTTTTGCCCCGCGGCAGCGCGGCCCTGCCAAGGTTTCATCAAACTGCGCGTCGCAGCGGGAAAAGCGCGCACACAAAAGAATTTCCGGCGAACGACGAGCAACAGCCGCGCAACGGCGGTATAAAAAAAAAAAAAAAAAAAAGAAGCGAGCGTTGTAATTTTTTTTTTCCGCGTCGCGCCTGGATTTCATTCTGTTTGCGCAAGGCAAATTCCAGGCCAAAGGTTCCGCGGGGAGATAAGCCCGAGCACCTCCTGCTTTGTTTTGCTTTCATCGCCCGGATAATCAGAGGTGAGATTTTCGGGCTCTTAATTTTTAACGACTGATCTACCGCAGCGGGGAGTTTGGTCTGGATTAAGTGTTCGCTTTTGGAAAATTTCATTTTCATGCATGCGTGAACCTACGTGCTTCCGAGCAGATTAAGGTTCTATCTCGTTTTCAGGTGTTCTCGGGGGAGAAAAGCTAAGTGAACTATGAAAGAGTTTCTACGGAGTATTCGTATTTATTTGAAAGTTTATAAATTCTTTAATTTTTAATCGAAGCATGAATTGTTCAAACGTAATGATGTTTAGACCTTATTTAAAAGATATGGTGAGTTCAAATTTGAATTTTAATAAGGTGCTTTTAAGTAGATTTACGTTGGATTTAGTCAGGCATTATTTATACACGTACTACTTAAGCCTTATTCTAATGTACTTACTTTTAGTTTCGAGTTAATCTTACAGATTATCTTTTTATTATTAATCAGTGTTACATAATTTACAAGTACACAATATTATAAGTACAATAAATACCACTTAGCTCATTTCGTTCCAAACAGACATGTAAGCTTAGAGAAGTAGTAAAACGTCTAAAAAAAAATCTAGTAACATAATTTCCGACGTAAACAGAGTTGATTTTTCAGAATCCGAAGACAAAATTTCAAAATTTCTAAAATATCGCTATTTACAATGTTTGTTTTACCACTTTTCTAGGCCTAAAACCGATCGACTCTTATGCATTGTCCATTTAGCGCGAAATGGTTCTAACAAATTTTTATTTAAAATTCAAAACTGTATTGAATAGTTAGAATTCTTTTTAGAGAAGCACTACTAGCACACAGAGAACGATCCAAACGAAGAAAATCTCGAAATCTCTCCCAGCATTATTTGCACCCTCGCAAAACTCATCTTGGACAAGCTCTCCGTGCAAACAAATAGTGCCAATCGCCCCTGAGACACCAGTCGGCAGAATTTAACGACGTAATCGCCGCTCTAATGAATCGTCAAACACTCATCGGTTCCTAAGATCAAACGGAATGCGGAGCTGCCGAAATTGACTCTGACGTTAATCACGTTTGCCCAAGCGACGGCATCGACTACACAAACTGCGGGCAGCCGCTGCAGCTCCTCTGTCCTCCTCCTCCTCCTCCTCCGCCAGGAAGCGTCTGTATGATATTCATTAACGAGTCATGATTTGTCGTTGCCGCGCTTCATTGAGCACTTACTTACAGCGGGCAAAGTTGCACGAACGCAATTAGGGGGCTGTATTCTTAAACGCGACGAGCAATTTCGTAAGCTTTGCTAAGGTGCTTAGGAGGGCGTCGAGGTGAATAAATAATTTGATGCTTGATTAATGGAATCAATGCGAGAAAGTCGAGTTTTAGGGACGTTTAATTATAGAAAAATGTATTTATAATTAAATCAGTAGACTTCAATTGCACAAGGCTTTCTTTGATAGTATTTCATTTCAAGTAATAAAAGGAGCATAGCGATACTGAATTTACAATTGCTTAATGCGAAAATGAAAAATTCTTTGTTGTTTAACATTGTTTTTTAAAAAGTGAGAAAACATTAATTGCATAACCTTTCTAGCAGAATCCAAAATTGTGCAGATGTTTATAAAAGCTCCGAAAGCAAGCAGCCCATCGTTTCAAACGCTCAAAGTTAAGAATTTCATCTTTCTCCATCATTGTGAACCGAGCTAAATTTTCTTATAATTTCAGAATGAAAAAATTTCAGGTTGAAACGCGCGCTGGTGAATATCAGAAGATATATAAGTTTTCTTAAATCCGCAGATTTTTGCATACTAAAAGAAGACGGGGGGAGAGCAGCAGAAGGAGGAAGAAGAAAGAGCGCCGCGGCGCTCAAAGCAAGTTTGTACTCGCTTCGTATACCATAAAAAGAATTTATTTTATTCTCTTTACCTCGGCTCTCTATCCGCTCGGTGCGCTGCCGGGCGGAGAGAGAAGAAGCCTTTTCATAAAAATGTTAAAATTACGCGGAGAGCGCGAGGCACCGCAGTCGAGCTTACTCGGGGATTAGCGGAAACACCGCTTTTTCGATAATCTTCCTTTCAAGCTCCACCTTTCCTCTTTACGAATTTTCCTTGTAATACTTCTTAATAATGAAAGTTTTCCCGGAGAGAGCCCTCCTTTTTTACCTCCCGCTTTCGTCCCGCTTACTTACCGACGTAACGGAACGCCTTTTTTTTTTTTTTTTACTAAAGAGTCGTCGCAACTTTTTAACGAGGAAAAACGTAACCCTTGCCGAGGAGTCTCCTTTTACTGCGTCGATGCGTAGGTGTAATTTTTTGCCTGGCCGCTGAAAAATTTTACGTTCCTAACCTCCGATGGTTCGCCGCTCTCCGGAACTGTTGCTTTTTACAGCTGCACTGCGAGGATGATCGTAATGCGGGGGGGCAAAGCGATGTCGAGTGCTCGCAGTCGAAATTGTGGATTAAAATATTTTTCGTGCTTGCGGAGTAGTCGTAAAAGTATATTTGATTTAGCTTTTTTACTTTGCAGACGGGAGTCACAAAAATTATTTAATGAAACGTAAGTTTCGAGTTTATATTGGTACTGAATATAATATTGCTTTCGGAAAATTCAAAAAGTTTCAATGTCAGTATTCTATTTTATGCATTTATAGTTCGACATCTACATTTTATACTCAAATTGGATATCGGCTTTAGAATAATTCATGTAACTCTAATATGCATAAAATTGAATTAAATGTTAATTGAATTCTTGTATAATACCTATCCAAAGATATTGCACGGGGAATTCCTTTTCAATTCTTGAACCGACGTTTTGACTTTTTATATTTTTTTTGTAAAATTGCTTTGTATAACCTAGAAATTTAGTTCTCGCAAACCGCTACTATTCTATAGGTCAATGACCACAAGTCACTCTTGTTAACTTCAAGAGTTTCTCCGAAACTTGGCGAGCCACTTATTAACTGTGGTGGACGACGCTACTTCATTTCTGTGACTATCAAACTACTAATAGTATATCCACGTTTTAATATTTACAAATTTTGCAGAATACTTTTGGAAACTGAAATAGAAACATTGATGAAGCAGTTACCTTCTAAAAATAATGATGATGAAAACATTGCGATAAACATCGGAAACATCAAGCTCAATTAAAAAACTGGAAACACGAGGCGGATCAATCCTCAAACTTTTTGCGGGAAAAAATTCAAACACAACAAATACCACGAGAAGCGTATAATAATAGTTAGCGAAGCGGTCAGTCGATACGTCAAAAAATAACATCGTTTCGCTTTAATACTCCACTCGACTTAAACCTAAAAAATTACAACCGCCGGCCCCCGAGATATCAAGATACAGAAAGCAGCAGCGCGGGAGAAAAACATACGTCATCGCTTCGCTCTCGCAATTATTATTTCTTCCGCGGATGCGTGTGTGTGTGGGTGCGTGTGTGCTGACGCAGAGCGCAGCAGGAAACGGGAAATTCCAAATACTAAGAGGCCTCAGGGGAAGTTGCTGCACCTGACGTTATAAACCGCCCTCCCCGCTCATCCCCCCCTTCGAATTTTCCTGCTGCGCTCAGTGTTTGCTTGTATTATCTGCCGGCTTCATTCCTCTTTTATTTTAAACTATATCTTTTGTCCCGTTTCAACGGGAATTGCCCGCGTCATATTAATTTTTTAAAAAATCTCTTTTTCGCTCGTCCTGGCTTTTCCGCCTTTTAACCGCGCGCGGCGCTTTTATTGCTCGAGGAAAAACAGAGTGCTTATTTGCGAGAGCTTTGATTTCTTTTGCCTCCCTTTGCTTCTGCGGGCTTTTAAGCCGATAAAGCAAGCTCTCGATCGTTTGGATTCGTTTTTGATCATTATTAATAAATTGAAAAGACACGGGGAGCATGGAAATCCATTGAGTTGCGGAAGCAGAAGAATTAGTTATCAAGTATTGACTGAGCTCTTATTTTTGTTGGAGGGATTAGTTAATTAATGTGTAAATAGCTAATTAAATGCTTAACTTCCTATGAATTCAAGTTGCATAATTAGTTTTGATTGATTAGCGTATCACTGTTGGAGTGTACTTAAAACTGCAATTATACAGAAAATTAATTAAAGTCTCAAGTATGAAATCTCTGCTGAAGCAAATAACATTTTATAATTTACTGCTTACTTGACATCGAACCTTAAAGGTATTAAAATGTCTTAAACAGTTTTGACTGACATAAATACTGATGCTTAAGAATTTAAATATATAGAATTAGCCGGCAAATTTAATAAAAAATTTAATGCTGGACAATAAAGATACTTTAATCTCGTAGAAAAGTTGAGTGAATTAATTGCTTAGCTATAAGAATGATCCACTGGCACATTTCGCCAGACAATTTCATTACCCTCGACGGCTGCGCCACGCATTTATAATGCAAATCGATGACTCAGACTATAGAGCTTCCAATTACCAGTGCATCCAGATCGATAATCAATCGGTACTTTATAGCCAGATTAACTCGAAAAGAGGAAAATCCCGAGACTCTGTTAAGCGAAGTAATCTTGCCGGGTGGACACACGCAGAGCGAAACACGACCTCGTTACTCCTTGTCGTTTGCATTTATCCGGGGGGGAGGGGGAGTCGGTGGAAAAGTTTCGCTCATCTCATTAACGAGCTAACTGCTCTGTCCCGTTCAATTTGGAAGTTGAAAAATTGACAAATCGAGTTGCACCCGATATAAAAGTTATAATCGAGATGAGCCTCTTTCCTCGCTCTCTTTTTCGGCCTTTTACTTGCTTGCTGGTTACGGTAGTTAATGTTCGTGCGGCAGGTTTAGAGAAATTAAGTTTCGGATGCTCCGGTTCGTAGATTGTCCGGCGACTTTGTTAGGATTTAACGGGATTGCCCTGTTTGCGAGGTGTAGGTTTTGCTGCTTTACGTAGAATTTACGGTTGATTTAGTTTACGCTAAAAGCATTAATTAAATATGTATATTTATAATAAGATTAATTATTCAGCGAATGATTGGTTTATTCATAATATTAGAAAGCTAAGCTTTATGAGTCATGCAAACTCCCGCAGGTATGAACTGAATTTAAGTAGATAGTAATTTCTATCCCTTCATTCGGTGTAGTAAGTTCGGTAATTAGGAGTCGTAGTCCCCACAAAGTATTAGCCGTAAGCTCGTATGCCCATCCATGGAATATTAACTTATGCTGCTTTAGTAAGATTAGTTAGACTTTAATAAGCAATTCGTAGAGTTCAAGCATTCATTCGAATAGCAATAAAAATGGCCAGTATGACTTTATACGGATGTATTGATCGTTAAGCTCTGTATTTTGGAAATGTGATTTTCGGGTCTGATAATTTCGTATTCTGAATGCGATATTCGGAACTCTCGGTAATATTATTAATGCACTAATCTTTTCGGACTGGGAAAACAATTTCAGAGTTATCATAATCCGTCGAAAGTTTCATAGATAATGCAAAATTTAAGTACAACTATCTAATTTACTTCTGTAATTGTGTTAGATTTCCTAGAATTGATAGATTTAGATTTAATTTTAACGCATTTAAATAAAAGGAAATTTCAGAAAAAGAACTGTCCATAAGAAGATTTAAAGAATACTAAATTTTATTTATTATAATAATAATTTTAAGAAATAATTTACTAAAAATATAAAGCCTTAATTATCAATAATGAGATGTTTTCCAAATTTGGGAACGATGGTTCCCAAATCGAATCCAGTCTTGGTGAGATTAGCGGCAGTTTCAATACGTTGATGGTTAAGCTCTTTCATGTTATTCCAGCTACTTCCGACAGAGTCCTTTTCTTCTTGATAGGTGTTGTTGAACGCATTTTGGAATCTTTTACCAATATTGCTGGCAGCCTAGAATGTATTTTTTTCAAGTTTTTAATTTTTAAGAATGTTTTGTCCTTGATTTAAAAGATAATAGAAAATTTTAAAAACTGCCGAAACATATTATTGTTTTAAACGTACGCTTGAAAGACGGTCGCCAAATTGACTGGCAACGTTGCTACCGCTGCTTGCGTCTGATCCAGAATTGCTATTGTTCCTCAGGCCTGACAAAAGACTGGACGCCTGCTATAATTTATATTACTTTTTATTATTGTTTTCTACCTTTTAGAAAATGATTTTGTTTAAAAGCATTGCCAATTATTAAGTCTTAATTTAGTTTAATCTTTTCAATTAGATCTTGGATCTAAAAGCCCTCTCTAAATCGTTTTTAATAATTGGTACTTTAAATAGTATAAAAAAATGTTTATAATTTTATAGTCTGGAAGATCTTTACCTCTGTGTTGTTGTCATCGGTAGTAGTAGAATCTCTCTCGAATTAAAATGATATACCATTTAATATTTTATTTAATATAATTGAATGTAAATTTTCAATTAAATCTTGGATTTAAAAATCTTATCTAAACTGAGCTTTTAAAAATTGATATTTTAAATAATATAAAAAAACGTTTGTACTTTAATATTCTACAGGATTTTATACCTCTGTGGTGGTGTTTTCTTCAGTAGTAGTTTTTGAATGGAATAGTATATACAAATTTTGAATATATTTTTACCTCTTCAGTCGCCCTTTTAACTCTTGAGTTAACGTTGAAACCCTTAAAAATCAATGATAATTTGTTACAAAAAGTTTACGTTAAAAAAAGATAAAAAATTTTTTTATTCAATTATTAATTAATAAAAAATAAATTTCAAAAAACTTGGTTACTATAACATTACTTAAAGAAAAATTTCTAAAAACAATATATATACTATATTTAGAATGTTATAATCTTAAAGTAAATTAATTTGTTACCAAGACGAAGGTAGTGCAGGCGAGAGTGATGAGGACCGTTTTAAACAGCATTTTGTAATTATTACTTTAAATACAACTTCAGTTAATTGAAGACGAGATCGAACTAAGGAAAAATCTACTGCAGAGGCCGGTATTTATACCAGAAAAGTCTAATAATAAGTAAACATCGAACGAAGTGACCTTCTCCTAATACCTTGCATTTGATGTAAGTAAAAAATATTTGCTCTCCTTATTGTACCTCTTGCACGCTCATAAGAGCATCTGCGTACTTGCCACTACAAAAAGAATAGTACATACTGATGTCACAAGTAAATACTGCAGACCATACGCCTGCGCATCAACGGGAGAAAAACAATTTGTGTAAACGCAAACGCAGAACACTGTTTTTACGTGGCCGCATCATCATTGTTACTTCACCTCGGCGTCCATAAAAAAACACCTAGTTTCAACATCACTCCAGCAAGCTTATCTCGAAAATTACGAGGGCTCCCTGCAGCCGGCTCGCTACTAACGCAGCAAAGCGTTCATAAGCACGACCCAATTTATATAATGTGAAAAACATGTCGAGCAGAGTCGGGGTTGAATTTTCCCGTGTGGTTTGCCCTGGAACCGCTGACAACGAGGTAAGGGCGTGTGCGCATACCGGTCAAACTTACGCATGCATGCTTTCATTAGCCAGTCGATGAAGCATCGTAGGTAACCTTGTCAGCGCAGCGACGCTTAATAACCACCTAATTGAACTGTTCAGGAGCTATTGGCAACTCTGGATATGGTCCGTTCAATCTCGGCTTCGCACCGCTGCGACAGTCCGTCTACCCACCTGTCCGTGACAGGTTCTTTGTTTATTTCGATTTTTAATTAAGTTAAGATTGTAATGATATAAGGTTAAATTACCCTGAGTTGGTTACCCTAAATAGAACCCTTCAATTTTTTAGAGCGGTGTAGAGGCTTTTTCGTTTCCCAAAATCATCAAGCATTTATTATTTCTATTTTTTATTGGATTTTTGAATGTGTAAAATCGTTAATACAAATGAATACGTTTTTATTTAAAATCCATAACCTTAGATTGCTAAACAGTTTGTTTGTGAGACGACAATTAACGTTTACTTCTCAAATCCGAATATTCAATTTTATTTATTAAGCATTTTTAATCAAGATTATCTTTCTGTAAATGTAGTGTAAGCTTCAATCCTCTATAAGTATAATTTATAGCTTATCGATTTGCCTACAAGTGCGGGCATATTGAGTCGACATCACAGACAAGAAATCCGTTTATCTAATTGCCTTCACTGCATTTCACGGGCAATCAATCGAAAGCAGAGACATCCGTCCACTTGTGAAGATTGCTCTCGACTGCTGTGGAGAAGTAAAATAGCGATCGATCTATAGAGCATTTAGTTCGAGTAATTAGACAATTTCTTTTTCTCCTTTCCCTTTGCCTTCTTATTCTCTTTTGCGTTAATTCGATCCTTTTTTTTTTGTCGATTACAGGGAATATCGTCAATACAGGCAATAAGTGAAATATTCAGATTTTTTGTGACTTCTTGAAGCTTTACAGCTTTTAATATTTTACTGTTCTTAAATTATTCTTTTATTTACAATTGTAGATTCACCATTTTACGTATATTTTCACTGAGACCATCAAGTCTTAGCAAAATATAATATAAATTATTTTCTAAAAGATGATTATTATTTTAATAGAACAACTATTATTTATTTTACTGGTGAATAACACTACACTTCTAGTTAAAAATCTATATATTTTAATAAATAGTAACAAATAATAATAATAATACTATATAATTATAGTAGAAAGTTATATTTAATATTACATTGTTGTACAAAGTACGTGTTGTGGCGTTGTTGTGATCCCACAAGGTTAGCCGAAAAGGCCCGTTCAGCAGAGGGAGCTAATAAAATTGACAGTGCAGTAGTTTTCTACCGCCATCAACAGCAACCTTAATCTTTAGAATCGCCAAGTATAACTTTATTTAAACTCCTACGTGGACAACTACTGTATGTAGGTAACAAAATTTTTAGCAAAACCCTCCGAAAACGTATTAGATCTACAGACGATGCAAAACGAAACAATTCTTCTAATCCGAAACCTACTAATAACTTTCTTCCAAAGACGACGAGCGTGGAAGCAGCGGCTCTTCATTAATCGAAGTGCAGCCCCTGGCGAAGCAGAGCGGCTCGGGTCAAAAGTCATCGAGAACGAATCGAACGCGGGCGTCCTGTCGTGCCTCGAGCCGTGCATAACCCGCGGAGCCATGTCGCGCGCACACACGACGACGAAACGCACACAAGAGTCGAGGGGCAGAAGTGCCAATCCCCCCGATGTGCACGCGGCACTCAAGTAGTTTAGCGTGCAGCGCAGCATAAAGGGAGGACACCCTTGATGCTGTTATCTCTCGCCGACCATCCCGTTGTCTGCGCGTGTGCGCGCGTGCGTGCGTGTGTGCGCACGGCTGACCGAAGAACCTTTTTTGCATTGCGCTAATGCAGCTGTTGTGGTGCGTGAGAATTATGGCTGCAAATTTTAGAGATGGGGCAGTAGCCTAGTTTTGAAGGCCGTTCTTAGGAGCTTTATTTTGTTTTTTGGGGTTAATATTTCTGAAATTAATATGTTCATTTTATTTGCTACCTTTTTCTAATTACAAATTATTTTTTATAATTGGTATTTTTAATATTATATTCGTTTTTTAAATTATTAATTCTGAAGAATTTGAATGGAATCAAAAATGTTTTACGGAAAACTCGGGGAAGCAATTTATCGGGACTCCACATTGAAACAACTATTTCATTATTTCTGACAAGTGAATTTCGCATCTGAAATTATTTTTATACCGCCCGAAGGCATCTCTATTCCTAGTAGTATAATCAATTAAATTTTTCAACAAAAGCAAAGCGGCCAAAAGCTTCTCATCGCCCTGTCAGCTTATCTCGAAGCCGCCTTCTCCACAAAGTAGCATTTTTATTCCAAAAACCGCGTTTTAATTCTTCCGCGAACTCTGACTAAGCAACGTGCAATAGGCAGGTTAATTAGCGAGCTTCTTTTCATGCCGAGAAAAAGAAATCTAGGATTTAAAAAACAAAAAAAAAAAAAAAAAAAGAAATGCTGCTCGCTGCGGTCTCAGCACTCGCTTGCATAACTCGCCGCCTGGATTAGGAGGGCTGATCGAAGCCCGGCGACAAAGACGGGAAATCGTCGCGTGCTAAAGCGGATAAAGACCGACTCGGTGCTCTTTTGCCCGTACGTGCATGCCTGCGCCTTAAATTAATTGGGTTTGCTTGCGTGCGCCGCCAGGCAGGTGCCTGCTGCCGGAATTCGTAAGGCCTGCCGGGAATTCAGCCGCTCGATCAGCCTGCTGCTGCTGGGAGTTGCTAAGAGAGCCCTGCGCGCATATGCCCCGGATTCCGCGGTGGACGCTTCTGATACTTACTTGTCTGTGAGCTCAGGCTGAGAGGAGACTTATATTGGAGGCGCCATATTGATTGGTGATATTGTCGAAACCCTTGAAAATTAACGGGAGGCATAATAGTCGTGCGATGTAATTTTGTGGTTGAGGTTTATGAGACGTCGAATCGTATAATGCAATTCGACGTGGAATTCAGAATGTTGGTATCGAGCAAAAGATGGCGTCAGTATCTTTATCTTCTTCTATTTTACTAAATCTTTTATTGGAATCGTTGGTTAACATAGATATTAATTTTCAGTCTTTCTTATTCAATTTTGATAAATTTTCGAAACTTGTAAAATTTGAATATAACTTTGAGTTAATTTATATTCGTAGTATTGGCCAGTTGACAATGAAAAGACAATGATTTATAAATTTTTTAGTCGTGATGAATTGTAAATTTATTTAATTATGATACACAAAAACGATTTTAATTTTATTAATAAATTTCTTTGCAATCTTATAATACTCAAGATAAGAAATTGCGATTTCAAAACCTCATGTTTATTGTTATTAGACTAAATAACTAAATACTCAATGATTCAATTTTTTAAACCATTTTTTCATTTAACCCCAAGCATAAATAAGCACACTATTTTCCGCAATTCAAACCAATCAATTCGCGTTTCTTGCCTCACACTGTAAAAAACAATAATGCGAACTTAACTCGTCGCGCATTGATATAACTCCGCAAGAATTCCGTGCCAGAATCCAATAATTCACATTCGCTGAAAAGCCCCATACATTACTCATACTTGCGATTCTTCAAGCCACGCCTCGGTACGAAATTAACCAAGAAAACTATCTCTCTCTCTCTCTCTCTCTCTCTCCTCTCCGCCCCCAAAGTCTGCGGTGTTTATATATATACGCGCCGACGAAGCGGAAAGAACAAAAGCAACGAGGAAGACTGGCTGCCTTGTATTAGTTTACGACGGAGCGACTTTCTCGCGCGTCGCCGAAAAGTTACATAGTTGCGTGTCGGTGCGAAGAAGCACGCGATGCCTTCCAGCTTTAGGTAAATACGGCGCTAAATATGGGAAGATCCTGCTGCTTCGAGTGGATTAAACAGATGTTCAAGGTCTTTTAGGTGTGATTATTTATCACTGGCAGTTATTTCGGTTTCGTGCGCTAAAAGATTAGAATTTTTCGTATAGCATTCTAATCAATATCTATAAAAGTAGTGTACAATAACGATAACTGAAAAATAAGAATGAAATAGGTACTGATTAAAATTTTTAAAATAGTTTTTGTTGAATAGATTATCTGTCACTACGGAAATATTTATATTCTACTGATGTCTCCTTACTAAATTTTATTAAATTAAAATCCTAGTCCATTTTAAACCAAAATAATTATTCCATTTTATTGGAAAGTAGAACGTTGATCGACTAAGTAATATATTATATAACCACACATTTGTGATGAGTGTCTGGTTAAATTAATACGTACATCACTTGTACTATTTATTGAGTAATTCGTTCAAGGCATTTTTAACTTTTTTTAAAAATTTACCACCAGAATTTCTAAGAGCAGCTCCAAAAACCGGCTTGAGAACAATGGTTCGAAATACCGGGGGGGCTGAAAATCAGTGGCGCGAAGCCGTTTTTCGCCCGGGGCGGCTAATGCAGCGCCGACTTCCAGAAGGAAGGAAGGAAGCGGTGCGGTTTGCGCGCGATTCAGACGTCAAGCACGTCGTAACTCGGAAGCCCCGTTAAGCTGGTATCGCGCCAGGCGCGCCACGCGATCCCTCCCTCCCGCTGCAGCTGGCCCGCGAAAGGACGAGCGGTTGCTTTGTTATCGCAGGACGACAGACTGCTCTGTTGCGGCGAACTGCCGGCGATAATAATTACCGACGCTGACGCTGACTATTGGGAAATTTGGGATCCTCGGCGAGTCCGAGGACAGGATGAGGATTCAGGTGAAAGCCGGGGCCCGCTAAGTCCTTTCCTCGTTTAACTTGATTGATTATCGCGGCGGTTGTCCCTTGTTAGGCAATGTTTATTTGGTTCTTTTTTGTAGAATGACGTTTTTTAAGGTTTGCGCAGACCCTAAATTTATTTAGGTTTTGAGGCTACTTCAGTGTTTAATGTTGTTTAATGTTCAAGTCATATTTACATTACTGAACAGTTCGATCATAAGTATAAAAAATTATTTTTTAAAATAAGTTGCAATCATTTTATGAATCAAGTTTTGTTCATTTCTATTACAGCCTTATCAAGTAAAAGTAGTAAATAATAAAGACTAAATTCAAAGATTCACAGGTCTTACCCCACATGTGAATACCATTTTGGTTTATTCACATCAATTCCTTTTTATATACGCGTAAATGAGCAGTGAAAGGTCAGATAATTACCGAGTTATGGTCTGATAGTTTTATTTTTAAATTTACTAAACAGTCAGAACAACTTTCCTCCAATATCACCGCTTTGGATTGTGCCAAATATATTATTCAAAGATAGAAAAAAAAAGATATAAAAATGTAACATTGAGAAGTGCAATAAATTGATAGACGACACCAAAGAAAACAAAATTTAAATGCTATTCTTGAGCAAATGCAATAAAACAACGAATGCGGGGTCATTGAGGTCGAAAAAAAAGATGAAAAGCGTCAAGAGTGGAGAAGCAGCGAAAGAGACGGAATCGAAAAGTAGACAAAGAGACGCCGTACTCGTAGTCTTAACCCGTCTTTCTTCGTTCGCATCGTCATTTCAACGTCAACGTCCATGCTAATGTAATTAGCCTCCCTCCCTCTCTCTCTTTGATTCTACACTCTGCGCGCTAAATCTCTTCTCTCCCTATTCGGCGCACTTGATTGATTTTGCACTCTCTCACGCACACGTTGTTTTACAAAGCATCTGTCATTCTGTCCTATGCTCTGTCTGCCTGTTGTTTTTTTTTTATACTCTTTTTACCTGCGTGACAATTGCATCATTTGTTTAACTTTTCTCTTTTCTGGTTTACTTTACAGAGAAACTCTGCACAGTGGGCATAAGGTAGGAGCTCCAATGCATCACACTGCGCATTTTGTTTTCGTTTTCGAAACTTCGACTTCTTCCTATTCTTCTTTACTGTCTATATCTATTCCTTTCTACTACCCGAGGGTATGGTAATGTAAAAAAAAAAACATACTATTTTTTTATATGCTTAGTTCACAATTGTAGTATTTGTCATGTATTATTCTTATCTTTGTATGTAAAATTTAATCTTTTATTAACCTATTTCAGCCTCCGTAATGCACGATAGCAGTACAAAAGATATATAAGTAATTGGCATTGATTTCTCCTTATTTTTTTATTTTTTTTTCCTTAAAAAACATAAATATGACTTTTAATAAAATAAATTTTATAAACAAAAGAATATAATTTTTCATCTCAGCATCAATAATCTACACTATACTTAACTGAGTTTAACAATTCACTTATCAATCGAAAAACAACTGCTATCCTGTATTACCTTATTATCATCCATGCACACGAAACTCATCGAATCATAACCACGTTTTCTTCCATTACCTTCTATTCATCCCTTCACGACCAACGAACAATTTCCAACTGTTTACCGGCGCAATTTACGAACTCAATTCCGAAATGTCCAACTCGCCGTGAAACGATAGATCAAACAGCTTGTTTATACAGGCTTTCCTCGCTGGAACGGCGTCCCGAAGCAGCGGCGTCGAAAAAAAGCGCGTGAAATTTTGATGCCGACAAGCAGCAGCGGCCGGACTATGCAAAAAAAAAAAAGGGGAAAGTACGGACGCCCTCAATTATTCAGCGGCTGGTTTTGTGCTGCAGCGCCGTGGATCAGCATTACGTATTGATTTTGTCATTTTCGCGAAAGTAGTAAAGCCGCTTCGTGCGCCGGCTCCGAAAGGGCTAGAAAAGGGCATACGTCTCTCGCACCCCCGCCTTGCGCGTATTCCTTGCGAAATTCCTCTCTGTTTACTCGTCGCCGATGATCACTGCCTGACCTGCTAATACAAATATTCTGTTATCCTTCGAAGGTAGCAAAAAATTATTTGATTATTCGTAAGTTAAGTTTTTATTTACGCAGTAGAGTGGAATTTTATTTCAATTTTCGGTTTTTAAAGCTGAGTTTAAACTTGAAACTTTTGTTAATTTTTTTATGAAAAATGTTTTTATTATATACCTTTTAATAGATTGATTGCACATTCAATCATGCTTATCCATTTTATTAAAATTATTATCAGCGCGTATTTTGCAAATAAATTTATCAGATTTTCTATCATATTAATCCATAAATTTGATACTATCAAGTAATACGCGCGCAAATTATAGTGTAAAATATAAACACGATAAACGAAATCGCAAAAATAGCTAGCTTTTCTATATCAAGCATGCATTTAATACAGAAATCTATAACGTACAGCCCCAAACACCCGTCCTGGCCAAAGAAATCTCTCCATTCCGAACGCGATGTGCTCTCGACGCATTCAAAATACCGAAAAGCCAGCGCGCCCAACGATCAATCACTCGAAGCACCGCATTCGGACTAGAACAACGGGCATCTCCCATTCCCGCTTAGAAAGCTCTCCCCGCGCAGTCCCAGGTGGCTCCCGCAGGTGTTCGGAAAAAGCCGGAGAAAAATGCTTTATACGTATCGCATCCTCGAGCTGCAGTTTCCGGGTAATCTCCTCCTGGCTCGGCGCGCCCTCTGGACTCGTGTATTAGCTTCGGCTCCCCGGTATACGCCAGGGCTGCCGTCGCCGCCGCCGCCGGTCCCTTTTCGCGGATATCCGCTTGCGGTGGATCTCTCGCCCGGGAAGAGATCTGAAATTCAAATTGAAATGTTCCGCGAGCACGACATGCGAGGGCGACCGGACTCTTTGGACCGAGCGGAAAGGCCTTTAAATATGCAGAATGACGCCGTCGCCTTCAAAGCGGCTTGGGATTCATCTCCGCCGGAGCCGCAAGAAAAGGGGGGTAAGAACGCGGTGGACTTAACCTTACCGGCGAATGGGATTCGAATGGGAGCTCTGATGATATTTGTTACTTTTTCCGGGACCGATTTTATGCATGTCTCCTTGGATTTGGAAGTCTGATAAGTAGATGAACGATGATCGGGAAAAGGCGAAAAGGTTTTGACTTTTGATCTGAAGGTAAGGATTGTATTGAAAATTCAATTAAAAGTAACATTTTGTTATTTATAAACATGCGTATAACATACGAATACATAAATAGAAGTGTAAAAATGCTTCTTAGCCGATTATCGAATTTTGAGAAGGCATAAAAAAATCTATAATTCAAAAAGTTGAAAAGCTCGCACAGAAAAGGCAATTTTTACGCCAGAATGATTAATCCCTTGATCGCGGCCCCTACGAATTCTCCGTTTAATCGCATCCTATTCATTGCGCATTCCCAAACCCTCAATCACGGTGGCATCGCCTCCTTACACGGTCGGTAAGGCGCCATAAAACGAGCCGAATTCAAACGACACTTACCCCCTATAAACCGTCGAAGCAATCAGCCCCTCTCCCCTCCCCCGCTCCTCGGGCGCGAAAATTTATATTCCCCCACGTGCGATCGACGTCGTGGGCGCGCGTTAAAGATCAGCCGGGAAAGGCAGAAGCGGCCTGCGAGGGCCGCTGTTTGCGGAAGCGATCGGGCGCCATAATTCAGTCTGCCTTGGAACACGAGCGGAGAGAGAGGGAGAGAGAGGGGCTTAACGGACGTGTACGCCGATCTGACGTGCTGCTGCTCCGGTCGGGCGCAATTTGGGTCAGGATGAGCCGCCCCTACCGCGGATCATCCCGCCGGGTTCTCTATCTCGCCCTTGTCTTCCCCGCACGCAGTCATGCTCCGCGCGCTTGTCTTTCTTGCCTGCGTGCGTGTTGCCGAAAGTGTGTTACGGAGATTGCAGGCCTGGATAACAGCGGCCGGGCCGTGTATTTTCTGCTTGGAGCTCCGCGATGAAAGCTTTTTTTCTTTTTTTTTCTCTCTTTTTATTTTATTAATTTACGGGACTTTCGGAATTTCGGCGAACGGCGGCGGGAGTTTTTTTTTTTTTAACACTCGATGGTTGAGTTTTAAGAGGTAACGTCTTGTCTGGGAAAAAATTTTGAAAAAACTATTTTCGGGAGATAGATATTTTTAGGGGAAAACGTAGTCTGGTTGTAAAATTTTCAAGTGACGGACTCGATATTTTTGAAACTTTTTTTGAGGCGAAAATTCAAAAGCAGCGTTTTACTTGAAAGTCTTATTCAAAATCGTATACGAACTCCGGAAGCATTATCTTCTATTTACGCGATAAACACTTTTATCTGACAAACATTGTTTTCGCTTACCGTTAAGTAGTGTGAGACGACACCGGTCAGACAGTTCGATTTCTTCGCACTACATTTACAAAACCTTCATCGACAAAAAAAAAACAAAACAAAAAATACTGAAACCCTACCGACCCAAGGCGTCTAATTACTCAGCCGACAAATCTACAACCCTTCAGGAAAGTCAAGAGAACTCGGCGCACGGTTGCGCGAACTACTTAGTTCTCGTCTCTCTCTCTCTCCCTTTCTCTCCCGCTGGCAAGCGCGGCGTTCGGACCGCGATGAGCAACAATGGTCATTAGTGCGTCGGACGCGCGAACGCGATGACGATGATCGCTTGGCCGGGCAAACTCCATGGCGGACGTCCGCGGGGCACAAAGGCGCCCCGAGCGTTATTGCATACTGATTACGACGCCGAGATTGCACTTGATGAGTCGTGAGCCTAGCCGCGAGCCACACTTGAATTATGCTCCTCCTCCTCCTCCTCCTGGATCGGCTGCTGTATGCGGGCCCTACTTGCGACTTACGCAACGGTTCCGCTGCATTCGGACGCGTAATTTGCAGTCGGATATGAATTCGTTTTTATTGGAGAAATTTTCATTTGAAGGATAGAGATGGTTTAACAAAATTTTTGGGAAACGTCGCTTTTGTTGCTCCGCTTGCGTCCGAGAAAAATTGGAAATTTTCAGAACAGAATTTCGTTTGTTTTGTTTTTTCTTTGTGTTTTTTATTGTTTGACAACTTCGTCGAACGAAATTACGATTTACAAAATGCAGCAAATTGTAAATTGAAAAAATTAAAAATGACAATTTATTTTTAATTAATAAAAGTATTACTTTTTTTAGGGCAGAGTGGAACGAAAAAAATTTAGAGATGAAATCTTCGTTCTTTTTAAAAAATCCGTAATGGAATTCCTGCAATAAAGCAAATAACGCGAGGGCCATTATTAAAAAAATAATAAATTTTACAGCAGTTAATGAATATTTTCAAATTTTGTTGTAAAAAGTTGATATTTTTTGAAAAAGTAAAGCGTTTTTCATGAATTCTTATTAAATATTTTTAAGATTTATTGTAAAAAGAAATCAAATAATAGACTTTAAACATAATAAATAAATAACAAAAACAATAAGATTAAAGTTAAAAAAAGCACAATTTATTTCAATTGTTTCATAATAATCTAAGAGCAATTTAAATGCAGAGCACAATATGCCGAGAAGGAAAAAGAGACAAAGTTCGCCGAGGAGCCAGAAATTTATGTGTACACATCTTTCTTCCATACGTCCGGAGCCAAAGTGTTTTTCTATTCCATTAAGTTATAAATTACACACCGCGCGCTGCGCCCGAAAAGACTCTTCACTTTTTCTCCTCTCCGGCGTCGTGCTTCATAATCCAAGCGCGCAATTATAATATCCTGCATTATTAAGATTCATGTTTTCCGCGAGTTTTCTCTCCTTACCCCCGACGGCGTCCCTCCCAAAGGCCAGAGAGAAAAACGAAGGAACCCGAGGGAGGGGAGGGGGTAAAGTCCTTTGTAGCGTATTTACTCGTCTAATGAGGGTGCATGTCCTTGAGACAAACAACGTCAACGATATTTCAACTTCTCATGCACGCCACGATGTACATGTATATATAAATTTGCCTCTGAGCGAGAGAAAAAGTACGCGTGCGCAACGATTCGATGCCAGGGCTCTTCTGTCGGTACGTTGCTTCAGGTGGGTTCGCTTTTGCCCCTGCTTTTCTTGGGCTGTGTGTTTTTTTTTTCTGCTCCCGTTTGTTCGCAGAGTTGATAATTGGTTTGATGTTTCGCTGAAGGGTTCGAGGGGAAGCGTTTTATCGTTGGAAAAATGTTTTAAATTTTCGGAAATGGATACACGAGTTGTATTTAGAAAAGAAATAATTATTTTATAGTTTATTTGTACTATTAAAAAGTTGCAGAGATTTTTTTTATATCTAGACAAAAGATTAATATTTTAAATAATTTTTCTGCTGTTCTGTTTCTGTGTTCTGTATATAACCAATCCCAGAGGTAAATCGAATTAACCTCACCAATAACTTTCTTATTAAAAAATTACCCAAAATCTAACAAACCATTCAGCAGTCGTTCAAAAATTTTTCTTCGCAACACTTAAAACCACCTCCAGTACGCTCGATTTAATTAACAATTTCCTCGCGGTCGAGGCCCCCGGCCGCCGCAAACAGCGTAAATCTCGTTAATTGTGAATACGAGTTTAAGAAGTTCATCGGAAGCCGGGGAACTGCATTAGGGATGCGTCCATCCGGGCGGGAATGCATAATTCCGGGCCGCGAGGCCTCTCCATATCTCGGCTCGCGCTCAATATCGCGAACGTGACTTGGCCCGACCACCGGTGGCAAACGGAAAATTATTAATAGGGCCGGCTCGGTGTCTGTTTCGGAGCGTCTCCCCCTCTCTCTCTCTCTCTCTCTCTCTTCGCCGTATAATGCCGAGAATGGGGCGCATCTTCCCGAGCCGCAGGAACCGTGCGGTTGTTGACCATTTCCGAGTGGAACGAAAGTTGACCGCTCGGATGCCCGTGCAGTCGAAGAGCTCGGCGTCGTTGCGGGAATTGGGAGTGAATAATGGAGGCGGCTGCTTCAGCTTTTTGCAGCGTGCGGTTTTTATGTTTCGTCAATGTTGGCGAAAAAGTTAATTGGCGGTAGAAGTTTAATGATGGCTTTGTTATTTTATATTGTGGGAGAAACTATTTTGGCGTAATAAAAGTTAATAAAATAATATTACGATGGTAAATCCTTTATTATATTAAGCTAATACTTGATTGTTTGCAGCTTCACTCTCATTCTTGGTTGTTCGTTTGAGAAATTTAACAAAATTTCAACCGCGAAGGACCGAAATTAACCGAAAGTGAACATGAAGTGAAATAAAATATATCATTAAATATTATCTTATATTTTTATTTCGTTCTTTTTTTTAAATATTAATTATTAATAGCTAAATTAATAGCAATTATAGGCTAAATACAGTATTATCAAGGCTGATGGGAAATTGTCTGCGAGATATTTTAAATGGAGTTTCTTCGTTTGAAGAGGTGATACATTTTATTCGCCGGGATAAAAATGTATTACGATTTTTGCTGTCAGAAATTACTTTTGCATAAATTAAAAATCCATTATAATCGTATTTCAATGCAAAGACTTTTATTATATTGATATTTCTTAATAAAATATGTGGAGGTAATCAATTTGATGTTAAAGGATATAAAAAAAAATTTCATTTTTACCATCTTCAGCTGCATCTAAGGCTTCATACGTTTGCGTAAAATAATAGCAAGCAAAAATTATAAAAATATCTGAAAGTTACTCAGATGTTTAAAAAAAAACGTAAATTAGTTTCTCGCAGGAATCGGAGCAGCATACATTCGCAGTCGAGGGTTTCTATATTCATAAGCTCTAATGCTTTTAGCGCAGAGTGAACGCCGTGATTTATGAATTGCGAGGAGGAGCGGAAAAAAGCCCTGCAAATTTGCGTGAGAAGAAGTCCCAGGGAAAATGCGGCAAGTGAGAGAAAATGACTAAGCGAGGAACCGAGGCGAGGCGGACAACGAAAGAAATATTTATTCTTCTCGCGCAAGACAATTCTGTTCTTTCTGCTGCTGCTTTCCTCGCTTGATTTTTTCAGTAGTTCATGAACAATGCCGGCATAAAATTACTATTGACTTGCAAAATGAAGCTGCGCAGCGGAGCTTGGCGATAGAGCTGAAAAGTAACGTCTGAAACTGGTTGAAAAAAGAAGAACTTTTGTTTTATGCTTTTTAATGCCAAAATTTAATTTTCTTTCTATGAAAGTAATACATTATTAAATTACGATGGGTTGAAAAGAATTTCTTATGTTCAAAAAGACTTTTTGATTAACCTAATTTTCAATCCTGTCGTAAGCGAAGATAATATTTTTAGCTTCTATTGTATTTGTTGTCTTGGCAAACTTGGAAACAAGCTATTAAAAGTAGATAACTCTCAAGATTGGTAGGACCGCAAAATTTAACATTCAAGGCCTGCGAACTTACACGTTCCTTGTAATAATGGGGTTCAAAATTAGGTTAATGGAATTTTCAAGTATTAAATGAATTTGTCGCTTCCTTCAAATCCACGGGTAACTTACTGTTCACAAAGAAAAGGCTTGAGTGCTTAATTAAAAGTGAATTCTGATGTTCGATGTTGTTTTAAAAAAGCAGAAACAAAAACAAAAACGGTTTTCTTAGAATATAAAATTAAAGTAACCCTTTTTTAGACAGTACTGCAGGAAAATGTTAATTAACTTACTTTTTACTGAAAGCTATTCACTTAATCTTTTCGTTGAAAAATCCTTGCATAAAACGTTAATCACAATGACTGCCAGAGTATTCATATTGACTAAAATTGCATTAAAAGTACAATCGAAAAGCCAACAATAAAAAAAATGTTTATTTGAGGGTTCGTTGATCTTGATGGAAGTCCTATTCTACTTTTAAGTTCTTCATAGATATTTTGAAATGGAATCATTAAAAATGCGAAAAAAGGGAAGAAAAACAAATGCATTTTTGACATTCTTAAATTTACCTGTTAAAAACAAGACATTCTACTTTCGTAACTTATGATTCTCTAAAGTATTTTCAAGAAGAATGAAGAATTATGGGGTTTTCTTAACTATGAATTATAAGTATCGAAGAATCAATGAAAAACGAGGCGAAGAAAAGCGTGGAGTGAAAAACAAATTGTAATAATCAAGATCGTAATAGATAGGCACATCAGAGGGCACGAAGGTCGACTTCCGATCTTGCGAAGGAATTTCTTGGGGTATCTGATCGCGTGCTAAGAAAACATTTGATTTTCTCAGCGCGGAAATTCGCAGAAACACACTTAGGCATTTTGTTCGATCCTCTTCCGGAGGACATGAATAATCTTAGCGCGTATATAGAAATTTTCGTAGAACAGTCGTTCCTCCGAAATTTGATTACTTGTAATTTCACTTTATTGATCTCGAATTCTTTAATTCTGAACCGTTCCGGAGTTGCTGGAATTGAGTTATGGTACTTTGTGCAGTAATCGATATCACTTCATGCCCGCAAGCTAATACAATTATTGACAACTTGAGAAGATTTAAATTTACAGACATTATGTCTAATTAGTAGAATAATTTAAACTGCTCAATACTGATGTAGATAGCGATGCGAATAAAGCTTTTGACTAATGAAGTTACTAACAAAGGTAATCACTTTGTCAATCAAGGTCTGTAAAACTTTCCGACATTTTTTGCTAAAAATGGAATGTTTCTAGATAGATTTCCAAAACAATAAAGGCCGCTTTTCGTTCAACTTCCCACTACTTTACCCGAAATTTATGCGATACAGTTTAAGAACGAAGGCGCTCTCGGTTTAGGCAATCGCTTTGAGCTCGAAATTTCCATTTGCCGGGCCGGCGGCGGTTGCGCGAGTGATTAATACGCGGGTCGTGGCTCAAGAAGCCCCGGGGTCTTATTGTTGGAGCATCGCGCTAATAGATACAAATGTGCCGTTACACAAGGACGACGTAATTAGCCGCCCGCCACCCCGCTTTAAGCCGGACGGCGAGGCGCAACAAGAGCGACGCTTAGCTACGAGGGGCCCATTGTTCCAGCGACGATCACCGAAAGTTCGCACAGAGCAAGATCCAATTTCCCCCTTTCACCGATGCCTTTTCGCGGCCGCTTTGTGCCCGGCTGTATTAGTCGCCTCGTTTCGTTTTGACAAGCCCTTTTTCGCACCGCGGCTGCTAAGTTGAGGAATTGCCTTTTTGGTGGAAGAAAAGAGCGGTCCCTTCTGTTGGGTCGGGTGACGTGGGAATTCTCACAAAGATTTTCGAAGAAAAAGGGTTTTCTAGAGTTTTCTGGATTTTTCTCGAAATTGCAAAGATAAATAGGTTATTTTTATGCAGCGGTCCGACAAATCAGTTTCAGTTCCTGTAACTTGGCGGTAAATTGGAAATACGATATAAATCGAAAATTTGCACTGACTCGCGGGCAAGAATCAAAGTTTAATTTAAAATTAATAGTAAGTGCGAAAGTAGCTATGTAATTCAATGCGAGAATATAACTAAAATCGCAAATACGATGATAATGACGCAAAATTATAGTAAGTCCACTCGGGGACTGCAACACTTTAAGACGATAATTACGACGTTTCGGTGTCGGACCGGAGGCTACTACTGAAGAGGAGAGAAGTTTGCTCTTCATGCAGCACCACCATTTCCCCTGCATTAGGCAAGGGAGAGGGAGGTCCTCTCCTGACCGGGCGCTATGGTTTTTCGACAACACAACCTCCTCGTGCGCGCAAGGCCAAGCGTCAACGGCCTGTAAATGCAACTCAAGCGCATTCCTGTACGCGCGATTCGGACTTTATTAACTTTTTTTTTAATCTTAGAAATAATGTTGGGCTTATAATTAATAATTCTCTAAAACTTCGTTATTTTAATTTTGTAAAAATTACATAAGGAACGATTACATTATCGACGAAAGGATTGCGTGGCGAGGAAGCAGTCCTTTTATAACTAGCTTAAATCCTCTTGTACGCAAGAAAATTGATTACGTGAGGATTTTCCTTTGCTCATGAAAATTATGATTTTTCGATTCAAAAAGATCTTATTTGATCTGAAAGGAAAAACCTATTTACAATGAGCGGATTGAATTCAGAGGAAAATAATTTCCGTATAAGAGGACTCTTTTTCAGAGTGTGTAAGAAGTATTATTTCTATTTCAGCCATCTCTAGATGTCATTTTACTTCATATCCCGAATGAAGGACTAATTTGATTTCCATCAAATTCTTGAAAAGGGATAATTACCAAAAATCCTGACGATTAAAAAATCCGCTGCCAGTTCATTGGCACTTAACTTCCTCCTAACTAATTTATCGTTCCAATATTATCTCTGAAATTCATTAAAAACACTCGATTTCAACAACATAATTTCAAATTATTTTATATAATTAATTATTTATTTTTTTATTATTTTATTTTTCCATGTCTATTTTAGAATTTAATGAGCAGCAAACAAAATTTAAATAAAAATTCTGTTATTGGAATATTTAAAGTCCCAAATACAGAAATTTTTGAATTTTTGTTTTTCCATGCACTCAGAAAGAGTCCTCTTATACGGAAATTATTTTCCTCTGAATTCAATCTGCTCATTATAAATAGGTTTTTCCTTTCAGATCAAATAAAATCTTTTTGAATCGAAAAATCATAGTTTTCATGAGCAGAGGAAAATCCTCTCGTAATCAATCCACCTGCGTACAAGCGAATTTAAACTAGTCACAAAATGACTGCTTCTTCGCCATGCAATCGTTTCGTCGAGAATGTAATTTTCGTATATTACAAAAAGAGCATACTTTCGGTTCTATTTCTCGGTAATAGTCTTTTTTCCCCTCTGGCGAGGCCTACCAGGGTTTTTTCCAAATAGTACATTTTGCAACGAGCCCCTTCGGGGAAAAAAGACTTTATTCCCCGGTAAGCCCCGCCTAAGGCGGAAAAAAGACTTTATTCGGGGAAAAGACTTTCGGCGGGGCTTACCGGGATGTTTCTACAAAAGTTTTTTTTCCTCGAAGGTGAAAAAAAACCCGGCCTCAGGCGGGGTTTACTGGAGTCTTTTTTTATTGCTGAAACTAATGTAAACAATCATGTTGTATATATAATCGCGATACCATATATAATTTAAAGTACGTTATAAAACATAAACTAGTAAATGAACTTCAAAAATTCTTTTTAATTTTGAACGTTT
Source organism: Ormyrus labotus (assembly GCA_035582975.1). NCBI lineage: Eukaryota > Metazoa > Arthropoda > Insecta > Hymenoptera > Ormyridae > Ormyrus > Ormyrus labotus. Next base: position 23,632,033 of record JAWWEO010000001.1, on the reverse strand, counting down.
AGTTAAAGACAAAAAAAATAAGTGGTCAATCACTGAAGAAGACTTATTATTCACTGAAATACAACTATTCAAAAAATTGAAAAAAATAAATAAAACCTTAATATCTTTTGACTTAATAAGTTTAACACTAACAGGTTTTTATAATAACTCCAAATATTACTATCACAAAGCTTCCTCTAGGCGGAAGCAAAATTCAATAACCAAATTATTTCTCTTATAAGCAGAGCTCAACTCCTAAAATAATAAAGCACCTCGCTTTTTAGTACACAACAATAAAAACAGTTTGATGTAAGAGGCTTTCCGTAGACACTAAACCGGTTAAAATTAGCAGCGAGGTAGTATGGAGTCTCGAAATTTTTGATTACCGCGAGAGAGCAACAGGAACTCATGTCCGGCAATATTATATTCATCCGTATATATCCGTGTTACGCGCGGAACTGACAGCTTTATTCATAGAGAATACGTTATATACGGGGGAAAACTTGGCTTTGATCTGGACGTAGGATTATGCAGGCCGAGCCGCACTTAGCTTGCCAGTTTCTCCTACTCTGCGTATCAGAGCTCCTCTGCGTGGGCGTAAGGCTGCACCTATACGTACACGTTCATTTGCACCAGTTAACCATTCGACTTGCTTATTTTGTACTCTCTTTCTCTCTCTGTCTCTTTTGCTCTTTGTCTGCGCTCCTACTCTATGTGCCTTTTGCCTTCTCCGAACTCCTAAGAGTTATTCCATATGGAATCACTGAGCTCTTATTTACAACTATTCTAGAATAATAATATCTTTTATTATTTTTCCAATCTGTTTTTAGAAACGATTCCATAACCTAGTATCAATACCTTGATTGTTTAGCAAGCTCGCAAGGTCCGTTCATAACACAAGCATTACAGCTGCTGCAATGCAACATCAACAATAATAATACTCGTTGAACGCGAATGCCGCAGAGCACATAAGCATATCGACGACGCTTATATGCGAGGCCGAAATGTAGCGAGGCACGCGATCGACTTACTAATACTTAGAACTACTAAGCCTTCGCCTGTTTTTAAGAGATTCCGCTCACATTTGAAGTGCTTGCCGCGGCTTTGTATTACACACTAAGCCTTTATTAACTTCGATTTGCACGCCTCACTTGAAATGCTGATGCGCGAGCCCGATATATTCGCCTACCACTTGACGGAAGCCCTATTAGTAGGATTCTGATTGAGGCATTCTTTGATGGCTCTCTGATAGTAGATTAGACCCCTGGAAATGTAATATTGCGCCATTGACGTAATGTTAGGTGAAAGGTTCAAGGTTATTAAGCTCTGCTATTGATATGCATGACTTCTGAATTGTGCTTTGACGGACGTTAAACTTATTTTGTATATATTTCAAAACAACGTTTTGAATCATTTCAATGTGCAGAATTTTATTAGCTTCGCGAGCGATCTTATCCTCAGCAAGAAAAATTGCCAGGTCATTTTTTTTTATACATCGTCTGACTTATACCGACTTCTACTACTGGCTCTACAAAAAATAAATACGTTATTGTAGAGCATTTATTAAATAAAACTATAACTTCGCTTTTATAATGACTGAAAAAAACGCCTTAATTCACTAAAACTTAATCCAAAGGCTCGTGCGAAGCAGCTTTATCAAGAGCAGCATAAAAGACCATTCACGTCCAGATTCTCAGCCAATGATCCACACGAAACCAGACGGGAAGCAAAAGCCGCGCCGGCCTCGTCTCTCCGAGCGCAAAAAACGCTCTATAATCGACGTGTGTCGTTCGCAAAAAACGCGAGGGAGATAGATAGAGACAAGAGGCGCCTCCCCCGTCCAAGTTATCTCGGTCCGGCCGGCTTTGAAGTCCCCCTTCGGGCGACTCTTAGCGCGGCGCAACAGATCAAAGTAAACGCGGCGCCGAATGTCCGACGGCATCCTCGCGGAGAGATCATTAAGGCACCGCGGCACAAAGAGAACCGGCGAAAAGGTAACGCGGAGAAAGGGAGACGGGAGAAAGCAGGACAAAGTGCCCCGGCTTGAACGGTGCGCGCGGAAATCATCGCGCATCGACGCGCCGGATCTTCGATCGGGAAACGATCGAGACTTGATAAACTTTTCCGTGAACGAAACTTACTGGCAGGCTTTTGTCGAAGAATTTTTATTTTATAATATTTGAAAGAAAGTTTTACCTACTTGAAAGAGGATCGCTTTAAGTTGGAACAATTGAATACAAAATATAATAAAAGCTTTCAGAATACAAATTATTTTTCATATTTAAATCGTATAACGTATTGAAATAAGTGTCGAAAGGTCTCGTCAGAACGCACCTAAAGAGTCTCACAGTGTCGAAAGTGGAAGTGCTCTCGTGACCAATCAGCTGGACGGAAAGTCACGGCACAAAGGGAGGGATGTATTACGGAGGCAAGAGAGCGGGAACACTCTCGAACGAGCGAACGATATGACCGGCTACTTCGTTCTGGTCCTGCTTGAAGCCCAATAATTTGACTGATGATGCGTCGCATAGTTTCCATCGCTCTTTCAGTTCTACAATTTCGCTGCTCGTAGTTTCGCTGCTCGCGGACCTGCATTACGTTCACGCAGGAAGGGCTGTGCGAAACTTGATTTTGAGTGCTACCTTTGGTTCTGCGATGCTCAATTTTAATATTCAAACTGTCATTTAAGTTCAATGGTTTATTTTACGGTACTAGCTAAATCCATTTTTTCTTTTCTTTTATTATTCGTCATTGCTTGTATTATATTTAATATTTCCAATTCAACAACCAATGATATTGATTTTCAAAATGATTTACTATACTTCCGACCATCACTTCTTTATGAGAGAAATGTTTAGTTACAAAACAATAAACCGTTCATACGAATTTTATTCTGTTAAAAGTTATTTATTATTCGTTCCCTGGAACATATCCAAAAGGTTGGAGCCAAAGGCATGTTTATTTGTTTTACAGAACAAAGCTTTAAATTACATTATTAATTGAAAAATGAAATCTATATAATTGAAAACCTTGAAGTAGCGCAAATATAAATGCATTTTTAACAAATTCATGCAAATTATAATAAAACGCATATGCAGCTCGTAGGGAAAATAAGGCACCCCCCGAAAAGATAATACCGTGTTTAATATCAGATTTGAATCACTTGATTGTTACAGATTAGTTTAAACGAGGCAGCACCTTGCAGTAAGCCGCTTGTACTCGCACAGCCCAATAACCTTATTATACGTGTTTGCAGCTTGTTTAATTGGTATAATCTCGGCATAATTGCAGTTTTATGTGGGTCAATCCTATAGGAAGCCTCGTACGTCAGGCATAGTAATGCTCTACGCCCCGCGGAATTTCGGTCTTTCAAAGTTGCAATAACGGATCGACTTGCTATTGCGCACATTTGAAATAATCTGTATATAATGCGAGAATTTGCATCGCAAGTAGTGATTGCTTACGATCTGTTAATATTATAACAATGAAAATGTGCATAACATAGATTTTAACAGAATAATTTGGCGTTCTAAATGAATTAAAAGTGGTAATCGAGTTAATGGGATTTACTAATTCGGTAATGTTTTATTTCAATAAAGAATAAATTTGTTTTATTTGTTGACGAATTAAATTACATTTTCATTTTATTGTGCGCGAAATTAATTTTTATTTCAGTCTTTGAACTTGATATTTCTATACACGCACCAGCGAACATCAATTGAAAAATAAAAAGCAGTATAGACAGCATATCCGTAAAACCACGTATTTCCCGCTAAAAATAAACAAGCAGGTCGCGGCGAAAAATTGAAAGAGGCTCGCCAGCGGAAGACGCTGAAGATTAAGAAAACTTCCGGAAACTCGGCCACTTCCCGTGATTGCGTCGCGAACGCTTTCCCTTCCTTTCCAGCGTGCGTCCTCGGATTATTTACGGACTAGTAAACCCCGTACTTTAGTCGTCGCGTGCGGTTTTCGAAGCCGCAGGTGAAAACTCCCGAGAAACTTACGATTTCCCCCCTTCGCCGCGATGAGACGCGCTGCGTCTTGGCTTTTTCCGAGGTAATAATTTATTAGAAAATGTGAGATTTTAATTATTTCCATTTTTGCAGAAGTATGTGTACTTTATTTGGATGTTACGTAATTATAATTGAACGTTGTTAATAATTTGAACAAAACTTCAATCTTGATGAAAGTAATTTTAATTTGCCTTCATTCCCATTTAATTCTTTGTAAATCAATGCAGATATTAAATAAATTAATGGTTCCGCTGCAGGTTTTAACCGCATAATTGAATGCGTTTCAGATCAATCATTCTTAATTTTCAATCAACCGGAGATGATTGATTTTCCCTGAACAACCGAAACGTACACATATCGTAAAAGAAAATAATCAGAGCCCTACTATATTTTCAACTGCACATTTAACGTCAAGCTTTACAATTTCCCTGCATTACAACGCGATATGCGAATTCGTTCGCGATAAAGAAAACTCATCCCCGCGCTTGATTAAAGCTCCGAAGTAATAAACCCGCTCTCGCGATCCGTCAACAATAATTTCCCAAATACGCAATATATCGCAAATTTTCAGCGCCAAAAACACGGATCTCCGATGCTCGGCGCTTCTTCAAAAAACCAATCGCTTCCAGTCAATAGGCGGCGCGCACACTTGTTTCGAAGCGAAATGAAAATCCTGTTTACTTAAAAAAGGAGAGAGCGGACAATTGCCTCGAGGCAATGGGGTGTAATACGCGAACGCGTCGGCCAAACGAAGTTGATCAGTCGTTGTTAGCGGTCTATTGTCCCGGACATTGGAGTACACAAGACAACGAAAACACGGTTGACGAACGAATGACGTCTGCCGTAATGATCTTGTTTCACGACGGATTTGCATTTTATTCCCGGGGGAACAAAACGGGCCGCCGGCGAAAAAGAGAGAGGCATTATTTTGCAATTTCATGAGCACTTGCCTCTGAATTTTTTTTTTCCTCGAAATCCGTGTATTTTCGGCGCTTATTGATATTCTGATACGTTTTCAGTGTCGAGTTTTGATTTTCCGGCATAGGATACTGAGAATGAGTTACAAGGATTCAGTTACTTTTTAAACAACGCATCCATGATGCAGAATTGATTTAGATGCAAAATAAATTTGAACTTGGTGCAATACAGTCCGATAATTATTGTATCTGTAAATATAATAATTTATGAAATATTCATCTTCTTAATATTATACTTTTATATTTATATATATATTTAATACTATACATTCGGTTATCCTCTTAAAAAATGATGGATTTAGAATGAAGCATTTTAAAACTGTTGCTGATTGGTCCTTTTAAAACAAGGCGCGGAAATTTAAATTTAAATTTTCAATCTGAATCTGCCTTAAAATAATAATGTTTTATGAAATAACTATGGGTATTATCAAACGAAAGAAAAAGATGTGCAAAGAAAATATCAATAAATGATACTGAAATTTTATTCTAAAATTTAACCTCAAAATATTTTATGTGTTATTAAATTTTTTGATCGAAATTTAGTAATTTT
>JAWWEO010000001.1:23611391-23626414 GCA_035582975.1 Ormyrus labotus | reverse complement strand
TAAGAATATTTTCAGTGATATGCATGATAGAAATAATGTCGTTTACTATTAAAACTATCTTGCTAATATAAAAAATAGGTTTAGCGCGCGCGAAGCGCGCTTGGATGGTGCTGGTTAATTAAATCTAAAATGGAGCGTGCATGTCAAAATTTATATAAATAAAAAATCTAAGAATTTAATGGACATGTTGCATAGGTAACTGACTGATAATATTTATAGATTCGGTGATTCCACTTGCATTAATTTCCAGCAGTGCACCGCAGATTGGCCTACGGAAGATAAATCTAAAAATATCACTTTAATATCTGACTTCCTCGGTAAGCTCGACAGTACTTACGGATGCATAGATTATTTGCCCGTTTCGTTTTCGCGCTCTGTAAGCTGTCAATCAAGGCAACTCAAAACGGAAATTCGCGAAGCAGGAAGTAGAATAATAGCCGCTGCAAACTGCATTCTGGCCGAGCAAAAAATCAATAAAATCCGTAATTTAACGGCCACAAATAATATAACTTTATTATTATAAAATTTATTATAATTATCGGTCAACTTCGCCAAAAATTCCTCTTTAATTGATTCTTTAAAATTTAACTGAAAAAAAACTGGAAACTCCGTAATTACCAAAGTAATTATGCTAAACTAGAACGTCGCCCCGCCGTTCGACACGCGCGACCGAAAGCTTACAACGTATCAGCCTCCCGTCACCTGTACAAAGAAGTTAATTTAGCAAACGGCACTTAGCCAAGCTGTCCAGCTCCGCTTCTCGGAAGGGCCGGCATCGAAAAGCGATCGAATGACTCTCTTAATTAACGCGCGACAAAGGTCCCGGGGCTCGACGCGGAGCCGCGACTCGCATAAACAAGTGATCGGCAGCGGGCCCTGTACATCGGAGTGTTGCTAAGGCGACGCGCACCTATTTCCCCTGATTAATAATGCCGGCGAGCACCGTCGACGGCCGACGTTGTAATACGCAGTCGAAATTGTTAATGAATAACCGTGAGAGAGGGCCACTCGGCCAGCCGAGAGATTGGCCTCTTGTTTGTGCTTTCGAAAATTTGCCTGTTAGCGGGCGCTCGAGATTCTTGCTCTGAGCACTTGGGATATGATGTTGTGAGTAATTAACGTTATGATGGCTTGTAAAGGCATTCCCCGTCATAGGTTATATGCTTTTGTCAAAGGGAGTTTCTTGTTGAGCCGGATTTCGATCGACCAGTTTTTCACGCCGTTTGTTTGCGCAGGTCAATTTCGGATCGAGGAGTTTGTTCGAGAAGCTGAAGCACTTTTTACATTGGTATATATTTGAATTTAAATGTTCAGTAACTACTGAACTCTGTGAAGAGGGTAATTAAGTGATGAAATATAGATAATAATAGTTGAAAGAAGCTAGACACAATGTTATAAGTTATTTAACTTAATTAACAAAAAAGTATATCCACGATGACGCGGTAAAACCTCTAATTTGATTCGTACCCCAAAAAATCGTTATCCTCCTTTACAGCAGCTTGGGCCAAAAAACCTCAGCCGACAATACAAGGTTCGCTCGCAAAAAGGGAGCTCTCTCTCAAAAGCGCGCTTCCTCTTAAATTCATAATCCGAAGTTCAAAACTTGCTCGCCGGCCGCAAAAAAAAAAAGAAACCCGATTAAGCGGGTCCGACTACTGGGCTCTCTCGCGGGTTTTTTCTTCGCTTTCGCGAACTGCGGCGACGTCGGAGTATTACCAGTACCTCCGAGAGTGAGAGAGAGGGAGAGAGAACTTTTGCGCAGAGAATATTAGCGCTGGGCGAGCTTTGTCGGTCGCGCAAAGCCGCTGTCCGGCGGTTTTCTGACTCCTCCTCGCTTGTGGCGGCACCTGTCGATTTCACATCCGCGGCAAAAACGCAGCCGCCGCCGCCGCCGCCGAGTTTTAAGTACGAAAAGTTGGACGTGCACACGCACGTTTCTCCGAGCGTATCGAGGGGCTCTCTGTGTGCCGATAAGCCGCTTTGCTAACTTATTATTAGTTATTAACGCTGCTGCTGCTCCGAGCTCTTTATTTGCAGACTGTTTTTGCAGGGGAGATCAGTGAATTATTGATCAGCGTTTCGCTGAAACAACGGGAATTATCGATGCTTTTACGATTAGAGCTTTATAGCCCGCGGAAAGTGCGTTTGATTATTTAGGTTTCTGCGAATTTTACGTTATTCGATTACGTTAAAATTATTAATATTTGTTTTAACGGTTGTAAATATTTTCAATTAAAATAAAGTTTGCATCGTGCAGTGTTGAAAAACGAAGTAAAAACCATTAAATATCTTTTGCAAATATTTATTTATTTTACTCGGTATCGAATAAGCCCTATTTATTAATAAATGCATAAAAAAACCTTTAGTGGGTAATAAAATACATTAATTAAAATATTGCTTTTTATGAATTCGTGAAATTAAATATATCTGAATTAAGTCGCAAAACAAGAATTTTTACTGCCAACAGTGCATTCTTTATTATCAAAAAAACCAGCATCCCCCAAAATTAAAATAAATTTTAAAAGAACAACGTTTCCACAAGTGTCTCCAACTTTCTCCCATCACAGCTGTCGTTTAACTCAATAACGAGAGGAAAAATATCCGCACCCCCGCCGATAGCGGCGCTCGCTTTCTTAAGGGCAAGAAAAACTCGAGATATACGCGTCCGCGGAAAAGTATAAGTGGGTAGGAGTTTCGCACGCATCATCGGGTGCCGCTAATTGCTGGAATAATGAACAAAGTTGGAGAAATCTCGGGAGCCGCCCATTCCGTTTATTGCTCGTCTGCTGCCGCGGGCCGCGGAGAAAGTAAAGCAAAGAGACAACCGGAGGGGGACTGCGGAGACGTCGCCCGATTTTCTCGGGGAAACTTTCGGAAATGTACAATCTGACAAATGTCTCCGGAGGCGCTTGAATTTATGCCTGCGTTAGTTACTCGGCAACTCGACCCTTTTGTTTGAAAAATTTTCGACGAAACACTTGAGTTACAGTTTGCTAACGTGCTAATAAATTAGTTCGCTGCTTTATGTGAACTTTATTAAGTGCACGTTAAGCGGAAGTGAAGGCGGAAAAATTAAAGGATGTATTTTTAATGAAAGATTGATGCTGATGATATTACTGCATGACATTGAGTTAAACCAAAATAGTTTTTGCTCTCAGTGAATGAGTATTGTATATTCATCATAATTCAATAATTAATACAAATATTTACTGCCTTATCTTTACCACTCAAGATTGGAAAAATTACTCTGATTTCCTTTTTCCCCCTTAAAAAATACTCGTGTACCTATTAGAATTGTGGATAAATTTTCAAAGCAGCAATTTTTGTTAAAAACATGCACGTCAACGTGTGCCCTTCATAATCGCGGGCATATCAATTTTCCGACTTTCTACCTCCTGATCTTGAAAATCCCTGCAGCGAAGTCAATTCGCGACGAAATTTGGAGGCAGTCGGCGCCGGGGAGCTCCAATAATCCCCCCCCCCCCCCTCCCTGGCAGATCCGCGGATTTGAATTTGTCGCGCGTCCGCGAAAACGCCGCGGCTTTGCATATCATTTGCCGGGGCGCGCGTCTGTATGCACGGATCGCGGTATGAAATAGACTGCGGGGGGAGGGGAGGAATTTTCGGTCGGGGGAGCGACACCCGATGGACGATTTCGGGAGCGGCGCGTCGTTTTCCGGCTATTGTTTTGCAAATTCGATTTCCCCCCTCGGCGCGACTCGCAGCGGGAGTTAAAAAAAAAAAAAAGAACGCGCGGAATTCGGCCGAGCGAACGGTGATTCGGCCGACGCTGTGGAACGACAATTTTTTTTTTTTTTTTTTTCGCTTTATCGGGGTTGGATTTGCCTTTGCGGAGTTTTGGAAATGTAGAATAATATTCGAGGTGCTTTTTCACGGTGGTTATGAATGCCTGACGAATACTAAAACTCGAGGCTTTATTTTGACTCGGGCGGAATAATTTAGTGTGCAAGTATAGCTTTGAATTTGGCACGATGGAAGTTGAAATTTTACGACTTCATAACTTCGATTGTAAAAAGTCGAAAAATGAATGGATTAATTTATCTTTCTTTTAGCATTTTAATACCCCGGAACAATGACCAAAGAACATCTTAAATAAATGTTAAAATAAATACGATTGCAGCCTCGTTACTTTGTTAAAAAAAAAAAAGAAAAAAAAAGAAGACGCTTACGAAAACAGAGCCTAACAACTGAAACTTTGCATTCAGCATAAATATCGCGTGAATCCTCTTTCGCGCGCCGGGGAGTGCCCTCTTCTAACCAGTGGCGAAGCAGTAGAAGCGCGACGGGAAAGGCGCGAGCGAGCGTGCTTGCGGAGCGATCGCGCGGGATTACCGGGGATAATTCGCGCGTGATTTATATTTACCGACACGGGGGCCGCGACGATCCACTCGCCAACAGGTGCACATTAACCGCGCTCTAAAGGCGCGAAAGTAATACAACACAACCCACACCGGCTCTCTAATGTATGCAGAAGAGAAAAGAGCCGCTCGGGAATATTTAGATCAGAGGATGAGTCTATATAAACGAGAGCGACTTACACGAGCAGTTGAGGGTCTTCGGTCTGCTCCCCGTAAATCAATAGCTACGCGAGCGTATACGCACAACTCTCCGGCTATTTATTTCACCGGCTTAAATGTGCATGAAGGTGAAAGAGAGAGTGAGAGAGAGACGGCCGCGCGCTTCTTCGCTCCCCGTGACTCGTTTGACAGCACGCGCGGCCAGACATTGTTTTGCGCGCGACGCGAGACGTCCGGGGCTTTGTCCGCGAGAATATCGTTTGTTTAAGCGGGCGGGGGAGAGAGGCAGACCGAGAGCTTTCAGTTAGCCCCGCGGCTTACCGGAATTCGACCTGGCGTTTTAGTGCCGGGCTTGTTTCTGCTTGATTTAAGGCTGATTTGTTTCATAATATTTCGGTCCTACTTTCGGTTTTAACGGGATGTAAGCGAGTATTCGAAGAGAATATTTAGCGCGAGGAGGATCTCCGAGTATTGGTGGTTATTATTGACTTCTAATAAAATATTTCGTAAAACTTTAATATCCCGACCGCAAGAGAAATACCGATATATTGAAATATGCGTATTAAAAATAGATATTTACGATTTAACGTAAAATTACTATGTACCCAGACCTGATCCAAATTTCACGCCTACTTTGCACTTTATGACAATTTTATTACGAAAAGCAACTCTAGAATTGTTCATCGATCGAGCATTACTTACAATTAGTGCAGCTTTATTGGACGTTAAACAGCTTTGTTGAACTTTTTATCAATTGTTATTCCAGTGACTTAGTCAAGTCTTTGTAAACACCAGAGTTTACAACCCTGGTAGAAATTGAAAACATTTTTAGAGCAAGAATTGAGCATTTTTTAAAAAAAGTGCTATAAATGGCCAAAAAATGCTCCTTAATGAGCCAATAAATGCTAAAATTTAACCTCAAAGCATTAAAAAAGAAAACAATATTTGATGATATTCGCAATTTATTTTTCTCGTCTAAAGTATAAACCTGCTGTCTAGCTTTTTTATAATTTGCTTACTTTGGAAAAATCGTTAAAGAAGCATAAAAAGAAACTTAACACAATTTGTTTTTTAATTTTTCCTATAATAAAAATTTGTTCATCACAATATTATTTTATAATCGCTAAACCAGTTTTATTTTTCTCTGTTTTAGGTAAGTCGACAAAATAACTTTGTTTCTTATTTATAAACTCACTGAATATTGGTAAGTACACATTATAATAAACATATTGCCATCACTTCTGATAAAAAGAAACCCATTTTCTTTCATTTTTTCTCCTTTTTTTCTCTATTCATCGATCAATCATACATTCGAATTGGAGAAAACTTTATATAAAAGTTTCTTTATTCCCTTTTGGTATTCTGACTACAGCAAACCGGTAGAAAAGCCAACTGCGAGCAATTAGCAAAAAACCCCAGTGGCGTTTCTCTGCCTGAAACAGCTTTTAAACAATATCTCCATTCACGGTAAAGATCCGATATGTTTCCTCTTATTTTCGCTTGTCTTTTTAACTCTGGCTGCAGTCGGTTTTACGGACTCGCAAACTTTTCTATAGAATGTACAGGGTTATTGATAGATATAGCAGTGAAATGAAGCCATGTTAGTCTCTAATAAAAGAAGCTTAATTTTTCATTATTATTTATTATTGTATTATGAAAATTATAATATAAAAAAGATTGAGATTTATTATTCTATTGATATTTTATATTAAATAAAATAAAGCTTCAAGAATAATTTTTTAAGTAATCATTTCGTATTTTTCTTTCTAGAATAAGCTCACCATTTATTTAATATTTTAAGTTTTAAGAGCGTATCTTTTCTTCAATTTTTAATCACGAGATATTAAAGTCTTTCTTTGATACTTTGTGAGAGAATCTTAAGCTTTCAGTACGCATATTTAAAAGTGGATAAAAGATATTTTTCTCCTTTATTCTCATCACCTGGCGAATCCAAAATTGTATTAGATATTTAATAAAAATAATGAAAACGGATTTAATGTAATGAAAAGAGTTCTGAGAAACAAAGTAATCCGTACATAAAATTTCTACATAAATTGATATCTAACGTGAGAGTTTTCTTGAATAATGTTAATTTACCAACTCTTCATCTTAATAAAATTATTAGTCACATGTCGTTTCTCGAATTTATCTTTTACTTCCTTGAAATTGTGAGTCTCCTTTTCTGTTCTTGTAGAGCTGTTGCTTATTAAATATGAAGTACTTGGGAAAGGGACTAATTTACTGAATGCATTACTATACATAAAGAGAATGGAGCTGCAACATCAAAAAAGAAGCTTGAAGCCTCTTCAAGATAAGGCAAAATTTGGCGAACGGCCAGGACGGAACCTCATCTTGAGAACTAATACGGCAGCTCGGTAACATACCTTACGATGATAACATTGATTCCATTTTAAAAACATTAGAGTAGGTTTCATAAAAGTTTACTTTAAAGATTATTCGTATATTAAAATAAATCTACACTGTGAGAAATAAACTTCTTTTACTGTATTTTTTATAGAGTATTATATTACGCTTCCGTTTGTTTTAGGAAATCTACGTTTTTATAATATTTACCGTTGAATTTGATTTTAATTATACGGTGGATAGTAATATTTTATCGGACTCGAAAAATACCTGTAAAAAAATTTTCAAAGCAAAGCCCAAATCTATACAAAAAAAAGCTCCACGCCCCGAACGCCGACTGCGCAATAATGAGCTTAATAACCGTATTATCCCGCGCGTAAATTCATCGTCTTCGCCGCCTGCCCCCCGAGCCCCTCACTCGTCTTTCGCAGGCTAACTTCGAATGCGCAGGCAGAGGGGCTGTGCGTGTGGCTGGACGCGTTTGTGTGTGCCCTTTGCCGATATAACTAGCTCGCCTCCGCCGGGCGGCGGCAGCGCCGCCGTTTCCATTGTAACGCGTAACGAGGGGCAATTTTTCCGAGCCGAACAATGCGTCGCATTAGTGCATTGTCGCTCTCTGGCTGCTCTTCTGTCCGGGGCTCTGCTATCATGCAACTCGCGGCGCTCGCTTATTTTGGATATATACGCTGCTCCCCCGACCGTCTGCCTGCGCTGCTGCTCTTTGTCGCTTTCGTTCCGACGGGACGTTGCACCGAGGTTATTACGACGTTTGTTTTGGCACTGGTTTGATCTTGCCCGGCTTGCGTAACAATGCTAGAAAAGATGCCGGGAAATTCGGCTGCTGGGGATTAGCCTCTTTAGTTTCTCGACGCGTCGTTTCACGCGATAGAAGGGCAAAGCAGTTGATTCTAAGCTAATTGGAAATTTCGAGTATTTCGATCGGTAGTCCTCGGTCGGATACTTTGAAAGCTTTGTTCAAAGAATATTTCAGGAATGCTGAAGCTCTTTAAATTAAAAATTCAAATGTAGAATTCTTTTTATCTTTCAGAGCAAGTCTTTCGGAGGTCAACAATTTCACTGTAATAAATTCCATTCATTTCTATTACATTTACTCTCGCTCGGAATCTTTTTTCGCCCGGGAAAAAAAAAAATTCAAACGGTAATTGAATCGTACGTCCTAATTGACAACTGAAAGTAATAAATTACGTTTTACAAATTTTTCCCCGCCACACACACATACACACACACGACGCGCGCGATTTTCTCTTTCTCCGCCGGTATCTTCGAATTCAATTTCCCCGTCGAAATCCATTCGGCGCTAATCCCTCGAGCTCTTTAAATTCGCAACGCTTTTTTACCTCGGAGCGCCGGCGCTCTCTCTCTCTCTCCCGAGAGCACATTTTTTTCGCCCCTAAAAACAAAAGCACGGCCCTCGCAAAAATAGCATTCCCTCTGTTCGCGAGTGACCGGGGCGAAGATCAAACGTGGCCCGTGTAACAAAAACAGGGAAAAAACAAAAGGCAGCCCGAAAAACGGGGCGCTCGAGGGAGAGAGAGAGGGAGGGGGGGATGGGGTAAAACGGTTATCCGCTCGGAACCGGAACGGAAGAGAGCGGAGAGCTTGCGAAACGAACGGTGACGGATATCCAAAGCTCTGACCTACAGTGTATAATAGGAAGCAGCTGCTCCGGGCGAGTCCTCGTTGATTGACCATTTGCATAGACAAATAAGTTGGGCTCTGATGAGGCGCGGCGCGTGTTTGCGGAGCAGTCGAATAATTGTTTTCGGCCCCCGAATGGGCCTCTCTGTAAAATGGCCTTTCGCAGTTTCGACTGATAGGGGGAGGGGGTCAAAACAGAGAGAGAGAGAGAGCCGAAAAGGCCAACGCACGTCACGACTGCTGAAAGAGAAACACGAAAGAAAGAGGCCCGGGAAATTGTTTGCATTCTCGTCACGCTCCGGCAAAAATTCGAGAGGCTTTCAATGTCCTCGAGCTCGCTGCTGCTGCCGCTCTCCGCTCTCCTCGTGTGTTTAAATAAACTTTTGTCTCGTCGTTCGGCTGGGAAAATACTGCGCCGAACGAAATTATCCTACGGACGTGTCGCGCTTTTTTGGCGCTTCGCCCTGCTTGCCAGCGCTCGACGAGCTCTGTTTTGCAGCTGCTTCTAAACAACCGGCGAATGAATGTTTGCTGGACTCTGCGACCTGCGGGAAATCGGACGTAACTTGTTTACCAAATTTTTTTTCTCGTCGAAAGAGTATAAGAGATGCAGGGTTCATGATTTTGCCAGTATTTTGTACTCGATTTAAGGCATCGATTACGATTGTAATTATTATCTTAATTCTAAGTGGTTCATTACTCTGAATCTTCCTTTATACTAAATTAAATAACCAAAAAAAATCTGTTCATGGATGTTTTATTGTATTAAATTATCGAAAAATTAATTAAATACACACAAGTTCGTCTATATTAAATTAGAATATAAAATATTTTCAAACAACTTTAGAAACATTGAAATTTATCTGCTTTCTACCCAAACAATAACTTGCTCACATAGAATACATTGAATTTATTGTCAGGTCATAAAACGCTTAATTTATTAATTTTATTCGCTAACTATAAATTTACTACCTCCGTCCTGCTCGTACAAAAATTCAATATGCCGAGTAACACTGCAATATACTCCGAACATCCAAACAAAACAACTGTAAAAAAGTACGACTCTTAAAGACTAACTGAAGAAGCTCGTAAGCAGCCAGAGCAGCGCCGTGCTTGCAAGCACCTCCACACCCCCGCCTCTTCCAGCAGCGGCAACACCCTGGGAGCCCTCGTTCTCCTCCTCTTCCTCCTCCTCGTTGCTGACTTCGTACTCGGGGATAGGCGCGGAAAAGTTGCCCAGCAGCTCGGCCCAGAAGGTCATCCTCTCGGGCAGAAAGTCCGACTCCATCGTCCGCTCGGTCGAGCGGCCGCTGCCGAATCTCATGAATCGGCGATGCTCCTGATAAGGCTCCCAGATCGCAGTCAGCCTCGCGCTCGGCACCCTGAATAAGCGATGCGTGTTTACGCGGGATTACCGTCGACGGCCTATGTATAAGTTAAAGGCCTGCCAGGCCCGATATGGTTTAGGATTGACCGGCTCTCTGAGCGGATTTCAAGGGTAGAGAACCCGAAAGCCGATGTGTGTCCCATCGCCCGGAAAATCTTGCCCCGCTTTTCGAGCTATGATTTATTGAATTTCGCTAACTGACTTTCGACTCTTTGGCGACTTTATTTATTTTTTTCTTTTTTTTGAAAATTCAAAATCTCTTTTCGCGCACTTTTATTGCCAAAATTAAATTATTTGTTCGAAAAAAGGTTAATTTGATGTTTTAGTTTTATTTTTTTACATTTTGTTTTAAAAGTTCCTTCAAAATTGCTCGATATTCATTATATTAATGAAAAGCGAATATAAATATTTGTATTCGTGTATATATTCATTGATTTTATTAAAAGTAGAAAATTAAAAAATTATGATTAATCGTAATTGATGTAACATAATGACATTACTAACTGAAATTACACTTACCCTGTTTTTGCAAAACTGACCCACATTTCAGACATAATATTGATCATTGTTCTGTCAGCCATCGTGTTAAATAATTGCAAATCAGCATGTTTGACGTTCAAGTACGGGAATATGTAATTCACATCATCGCCATGAGCAGCTCCTGCAAATTCGAAATGTAATCAAAGTATTAAAATAATTTAACTATGTGTTTTTGCAAAATATTTGTATATTAGTTTATTATTATTACCAAATCGGAATGGAATACCCCAACGGAATGTATTACTGAAAGTTCCTTCATAAGAGAAAACGTAAAAGTAAACGTTAGACTTCATGTTTTCAACTTGCTTTTGCAAGAAGTCATAACTCGAATAAGCAATCAGTCCATCTCCTATCATCTGAAATATTAATAAGTATTATAAAATATTTTATTATTTTTTTAAAAACCTTTTATAAAAAAAAAATCAACAACTAGATTAAAAACAGTGCAGAGTAGTCTGTATTTTTTACCAAAATCGAAGTGAATTAAGATTATCCATTTTAAGCTTCCAATTAATCAAACACGGAACATTCGCTCAAAATATAATATCAAACACGCGCTGTTACAATATTCCGCGTCCAACCAACACAACAATTTACGTATCTGTTATTAATCATTGTTAATGAACGACGCGCCCACGCTCGTGTAATACCAAATCATAATACATTTCGCGGACGCATTATGCAAATGGCAACACCACCAGGACTCGGACGAGCTTGCATTAATACCCTTTCGAAACCCGCAAATTATCGAGCGGCAGCTTAAAAAATTGATCTCTCCTCACCTGAGTGACGTTCGCCTCGAGATTCGCAACGACGTCGCCGCTAAAATAGAAATCCTCGATGGCATCTGTCGCACCGCTGACGTTATTGATCTTTCGTTCCATCTCGAGAACGTACGGAACGAGGACCGTATCGAACTCGAGCACGAACTCGTCTTTTATCTCGCTCATAAGTAGAAGATCTGAAACAGGCAGTCGGGAGATGCAAATATTGTGAAATAGAAACCGATTTCTGTGGAGCAAGAGAGCTCAGGTCCTTTAGACATTGCGCAGTTTACTGGCTTCGTTTTTAACAAGTTTCGCAGATTTTCAAACGTCAAAGTAAACTATTTTCAATGTTAAAAATTATAAAAGTTCTATGATAATTTGTTTTATGACAATTTCTGATATTATTTTCTATTCTAAAAAAATTCACGAGAAAGTGTAAGCAGTTATCAAAAAAAAAAGTGAGACTTCCATCGTGAAAATTATCCAAATCAGCGAGAACTCGATCGAAACGAATCCACCAAGCCTCTCCGCAAATAAACTCAGCGTCGAAGCGCGCGCCGGTGCACCTCGCAGGTAGGCGCAGGTGTCGGAGCGTGCATTATTTACCGGTCGTCTTGAGCAAACCCTCGTCATCCATGACTCCAGTTATCCATGGCATGTCCCTAAATAGGCCCTCGCTCAGGGCTCGCACCGGATGCACCGTCAGGATCGCGCCCTCGTCTTCCGCCTCGAGGGTCGGCCCGAAAATGCAGACCGGATTCCGCCGCCACACGGACTGCGAACACACGAGAGAGGTTATTATATTCGCCGAGGAGCGAGCGGTTCGACGATCTGATATTCAATTATTGTTAATGACCTGCAGCTACCCGACTAATGAGCGCGAAAGGAAACGCGCTGCGAGCCGGGGGTCTATTTTCGTCGGACGTTGCAGCTCATGATCGCCGCGCCCGGGCAGTTCGTCCTTTCTTAATTTCATTTTAGCCAGACTCTCGGAATTTCGTTGAAATCCGGCTTATTTAACGATAGAATTTCATTTCAGTTTATATCGTTAACAAAGCTGAATTAATGCGTTATCAAATTACGGGCGCAACGACGTCGTGAAAATTAATTATTCCGAAAGTTCACAATTAGCGCGTATCTTATATAAAAAAAGAAGCACTCGAAAAACAAAGACTTCTTCCGCGCCTCGAAAACGTAAAGTTCAAGAGGCGAGACGAAAGTTTGAGACGGATAACTTACAAAGGCAGAAGCAGACAGTCGAACGATATCGCTGGCATTGGCCAGCCTCAGACACTCGACTATACTCAGGTCGTTCACCACGTCGTTGATTTCCTTGCTCAGTTCGCTTTCCGAATCTCCGCTGCCTGGATCGGCCTCGGTGGTGAGGGCTTCGTCCGAGCAACCCAGAAGCTCCGCCAAGTGCAGCGACGAATTTCTTATGTCCTCCCTGTTGTGGACTGCCCACTGCGCCGACGCCGATCCGCTCATCGTGATCAACTGAAATTTACATTTGAATTTCCTATTTTTAGATTTAGCATATATACAAGTTTTCGCGCAATTAACTAAATTTTCACAGAGAGCTAATAAATTGCGATTAACATTGTAAAAATAGATGCACGAGCGAGCGAGCGAGCGAGGAGAAAAAAAAGAACCTTGTGAAAAAGTCCCTCGGTGGCGTTACTGGCGGAGAGCAGCTGCGCGGCGGCGGCCCCGGAGCTCTGCCCGGCGAGCGTCACGGAGTCCGGGTCTCCCCCGAAGGCGTGAACGTTCTGCTTGAGCCATCGGAGCGCCTCGGCGATGTCCTTGAGCCCGTAGTTGCCGGGCGCGACGTCGTTTCCGGTGCTCAGGAAACCTGTCGGCGTTAATGCACAACTGGCTTATCAATATTGAGAATCGCCGGAGGGGAAGCACGGCCGCAGAACGCCGAGCAATTTTTTCTCTTTCTTTCGCGCGCGGCCTTTCGCCCCGAGAGGAAGGAGCGTGCAGCTTTGCAGAAATACGCTCTTTAACTGCTTTATTTTTAGATTCTTAAGCGGGCAGGTGAATTAATTGAGAGATTTTTTCTCTTGAAAAATTGAATCGAGCGAAATGATAATGGATAATAATTTAGGAGTGATAAATATTCTCTTGAATAGAACAGTATATTTTTTATTATTTATACGCGAAGCCAATAAATCAAGTTTAATTATGAATGCGGCTTGCGGCTCTTCCGAAGTACTTGTAATTTATTATTTGTACTCGCGTTTTAAAAATTATTCAGGCAATAAAATCAATTTTTGTTTAATATTCCAATTCGTGTTTAGAATGTCACTTTCGCGTGCTGAAACTATATTAATTAAAAACTTTTCCTAACCCGGTAACTGGCCGTTTATCAGTAGAATCCCCCGAGTTCATCGCGTTATGGTGAAAACTCATCAATATAAAATTAGTTCATTTCCTCCAAGCACAGACGGGGGCCTTAATAATTCGCGGCCCGTAATGTTATTAAATTGTTCGAAAGTGGTGCGAAAATATTCAACCCAGGCACAAAAGTGTTTCTTACTATAAAAAGTATAACTGGCAATCTCGTTAACGCGGTACGACCTACATACTGGTCACGTTATATTGCGGTAATAATATTTAAGTTCAATATCACAGAGGGGTTTCCAAGAATTTTTATTTTCTCATTTTGCGCGATTTTTTTTTAGAAAAATTAAAACCGAATTTATATACGTGTTATAAACTTGAAATTGAAAAATTTTTTAAATAAAATGAGGAAATTGCTATGACAGCGTTTCATCATTTACGTAACAAACAATGTGCACTTACCTAATGCATTTAAACGATAGTTCAGAGTAACAAGGACGATTTCATGATCCAGCAAATATGTTGGAGCAAATAAACTGCTGTTACTGCTTCCACCGTTAAAAGAACCGCCGAATATAAATACCATGACCGGAAATTTCCTGGATTCGGTTTCATTCTGATTCTTTTTTATCTGAAGTATTAATAAGTTGTGCGTTAATTTTTATTTTTTACTTATTACATTTTTATTCAAATATTTAATCGTGTAAAAAAAGTGTAAAGGATGAAATTGAATTTTGCTGCAGTTACATACACAAAAAGAACTTTAATAAACAGTGAGCTGTTTGTACAATTGAAACTTGGAATGACAATAATTGTAAATTTCTTCTTTTATAAGCAAGCGAGATATCAAAAGTGCGAATTAATCGTTCTTGCGTTTTCAAAGAAATGAATCTACAACAACAAGTCTTCCACCATTTTCTTTTCCTTAAGATATCATTGATGCATTCTTGGTATTTAAATAAAAATCTGACTATAAAAGTGAAAACTAACAAACTATTTATTGTTCTTTTTAACTTTATTTAAGCTTTCTCTTTCAATTCGTTCAAATATATAAAATAAATTTAAAAAATGCCCAAATAAATCCAATATATTTTGTTTCCGAAATCGACGATATACCTCGAAACGGTAACCAAAAGTTGAAAAATGCTTTGAAATTTCATCTAGAATTTCCTCCGCGCGGTAATTCGATAAAACAAAAAAAAAAGAGCGCTTAAAATATCAATCGCGAAGTTCGAAAGCTAGAAAGAGACCGGAAAAAAAATGCGCGGGTAGTCGCGCGGCCATATTTCCCGCGGCGCTTCTCGTATAGCTTCGATTTAATCAATCAGCGCCCTCGCGACACAATCGAGCTCGAGTTCCGACGCACTGCCCGCGAGCGCGGTGCATTGTTCGGGGGGGGGGGGGGGGGGGGGGCGCGCGGTG
>JAWWEO010000001.1:23563336-23611381 GCA_035582975.1 Ormyrus labotus | reverse complement strand
CCGCCCCCCCCCCCCCCCCCCCCCCCCCCCCCCCCCCCCGCGAGCGGTGGGGTTCGCTCCGTAAAACGCCCACGCGCATCGACACAGTTACAGAGAGCCGAGGACACATTAGGCGCGTCGTCGCGCCCCTCCCCGGCGGAACCGCGTTCCCCCGCGTTTAAATACGATCTTCTCGAGCGTGCACCCGCCGCGCGGGGAAAGCCTTTGGCGGTCAGCTTGGCGGTGGCTCCCTCCCAAAGCGCGATCGCTCAAAGATTCGAGATTCGCCCGCTGATGCGCCGAATAGCCCTTTGTAGTCGTTTGCAGCTTCTTCCTCTGATTTGCCAAGGCTTAATGGATTAGATTCGTTGGAAGGCGGGTGAAACTAGTTGTACAGGGTGACTAATACTATAGAAATTTATAATCAACCGATCGCTTGATTTTTGCACGAGTTTATTTTTTTTTTTTTTTTTTGTTTTTGTAACTCATTTGCCGAAAATACTTACTGTAGGTGTAAAAACGTTCAGGTTCAAACAATCTTCGTTCCCTACTACACCCATTTCACTAGTCTGCATGCACATTGGACCGTCGACCGTCGCATCTCGAGTACCCTCCCATGTTTGAGTCCACTGTACAGGAGGCTGCACAATTTAAATTTAAATTTAATAAAATAATATGCCGTTTACTACTGCTAGCATGAACGGCAAATATAATATTGTAATTAATTGGTTTTGCTGCCCATCTATTATTTGGCTTACAATAGTTGATTTTGAAGGTATCACATTATAGTAAGCGACGTGAATGGAAATAATTTTTGTGCTTACAATTAAATCGTGTTCACTGAAATTTTGCTGCCAAACTACTTTCTAACTTACTTTTACCTCCCAAACAAACTAATGTCCAAATTCCCAAGTTACCTCAAACCTAAGCGATCCAATAGGCGGTTCGGCGTAGGGCAGCCCCAAAAATCCGGCGATCTCCGCTCCTCTGGCCGTCTTGAGCCAAAGCCCTCGGACTCTGCCGAAATTCGTGTCGACTTCCGGCTGCCCGAGCACTCGGCCAATTCCCGACGCCAAAACAAGTAGCAACAACTGCACCGAGCTCTTCATTGCTGCGTGGGCGCCGGCCTTGTAATGACGAATTCACATGCAAACTCGGGGCCACTGCAGGCTTTTTTCCCGCCGATCGCTGCGCACGCCGCTTCCCTGCGTGAATGGAGTTTTATTACTGAATATTCAGGGATTCGCGGTGTAAAAAAAAAAGGAAAAAAGAGCTCGTGACCCATAGAAAATTCTGCGCTCATTTGTCTCTGCGGCACTGTGTCGGCGAACGTGCGCGATAAGATAAAGAATGATTAAAGCGCGCGTATGTATTTTTTGATTATGGTAGTTCGGCGTTTATGATAATTTAGAGCCGTTCGGATGACGATTTTTATAGCCTTCGAATCTTTTCCGTCGCGGGACTCTCGTCTTCCGAGAAAAACTACCGGCGATACGTGACTTTCGGGCTGAATCGCAGATAAATTGACAATAGTTGATTTATTTTTTGACTATGAATATTTCGCGCGGGTTACAATGAAATGTTCGTTGCTGCGTGACTTTTTTTTTTTACAGAAATACACGAGCGACTCGTGTATTTCACTTTTCTGTTTGGTTATCAATGATTGTTTGCACTTCTTCTATAAAATATAAAAAGTCCAGTTACACGTTAAAAACTTTGCTTTTGGTTTATTTTAAATAAAATATCCTGCGTAAAATAAATCGAAAAAAGTACGCAGAATTCGATTGTTTAGAAAAAATACAAAGTACAAAAAGGGTAATGTTTACTTTAATTGAATAAAAACTCTTTCGAAAAAAGGTTCATATTTCGCAATGTAAATAAGATTTATGAACAATGTAACCAAATACAAATAATGTACTAATGGACTAATTTTTTTTTAAGTTTAAACAGGAAAAAAATGGAATCTGACAAAAATAAGCTCGAAAAGTACGTATTTAACGCTTTGTTAACTGAACAAATTTATACAATTTATTACGCTTGATTTCGACATTCACATCGTTCATCTTACAAGTTACAATATACAAATGTACGTGTAATCTCGCATTCGTGAAAAAGTCGATTCCTTGAAAAAGGTTAAATCTAGTTTTTAGGTGAATTAATTTACTGGTATGAAAATTTCTTAACATTTTAATGAGATTTTTTCAAATGTATCTTATTTTTCAATCCTAGATAAAAAGTAATTAACAAGATTATATAAGGTTCCTTCATATTGGAACTTTTTCAAATCGTACTCATGAAACCTAAAAAATAACGAATACTTTTTCTAATTTACCTTGATTTATTAAACAATACGAAAACATTAAAAAGATTATTTGCAATAAATTGTAATTAAAACTAATAAAATCAGTTTACCAAGAAATGCACTCATAATTAAAACTTTAATAACTAAAGTAAAGGTATAATTCTGGGTCACGCACTAATGCACTTTTATCTACAGACCTACGAAAATTTGTCGCAATTGCACTGTAATAACATTTAAATAAGAAGGCACAAAAAAATGTCGTTTTCAAAATGCTTCCTCTAAAAAAAACGAAACACGCACCCCGAAAGCAGCAGTCGGCGCACTTAATGAAAATTTTTTTCACAAAAACCTCAAAGCACAAAGCGAGCCTCGATCGAGAAAAAGCAAAAATACGAACGTGACAGCTATTCAGCCGGCGGAGCTCGAAATCAAACTGCGAAAGAAAGAGAAAAAGGAGCGGGGAACACTCGGCGCGCGTTTAAGCTCAATTGCTGGAATATTTGCGCGACTGGAAGCCCACGGTAAATAGGAAGATGACACGCCGCTCCACTTTAATTAGTCCCACTCTCTCGCTTTATTTCCATCTCCGCGGCCGCGAGCGCCGCGTGATACGCGAGTCGATGTTGACACGTTTCGCGTAAAAAAAAAAAGAGGCGGCCGCGAGACTCGTTTAACGTTTATTCGTCGTTATCTGCCGCGCGGTGTTTGCCGCGAGAGAGAGACGAGCCGGGATTTCGAGCCTCGATTCCGCGCGTTTTCTTTGCCAGAAAGCTGGGTTTCCTTTCCCTACGCGAAAAATGAATAGCCGTTTGGAAAGCACGCGCTGTTTGTTTGTCAACGAAGCTAAAGTTGCGTGTGCGTACAGGTTGGAGACTTCGAATTTCGTTTTGATTAGTTGATCGACGCTGCGGATTTTTATGAATGACGCGCGGATTCTTTTGCATCGCACGGCTAATTATTTAGTTTGAATGTCCGATAGGGGAAAGCAGTTAGAGTTGTAAATAGTATAACAGTCCGAGCTTTGATAATACCATAAACACTTGAGACACTTGCTGAAGGCAAAATTACAAATAAGTAAAAGGAGAGTGAATAAGCATTAATATTCAAAATGATGATGAGATTCACTTTGAATTCTGTTCAACGCAAAAAAATAAAAACTAACAAGTTTTAAGAATTAATTTTATTTAAATTAATCACAAACCCATTTCATACGAAACCAACAGTCTAAGTATAAATTTCGCATTGAAGAACTTTCATTGACTTATTTTAATTTACAATTCATTACAAACAATTTTATAAAATATCTATGAATAGAAAGTGGACTTTTTTAAATCTTTAGATTTTAGATTTTAGATACATATATAATTAATTATTGTTTTTGAAATTAGAAATATAACTTTATAGATATTTTACTGCTTGTAGGAAGAATGCTATTCTTTCTTGATTTTCCAAGAAATTATAAAAAGCGGATATTTTTTTACCACTTTTCAGTCTATTACTTTCAAATACAATGGACAAAATAGAAGGGTCAATATTATGTAAATTTACTACTTTAACTGTGAACTGAAGAACATTACTTTAGAACATCTGTCCGATTCACGCCTACGCGATGGCAACCCTGTACAGTCTATTGAAATGAAGTTTTCTATTTCTCAAATTTTTTTTGTACTTTTATTCTTTACCTAATAGCCTTTAATATGTGTTCTTAGACATAGTTTCTCTTAGGCTTTTATAAAAATAATAAAAAAAGTATTAGAACATAACGATATCGCACATAAAGATATCGAATTGTAAAAAAATTACTTTAGTTCTTACGGTTCTTTTGTTTTTAACAAAAATGAGTTTTTTTTTAAAAGATTATAACTTAAATTAAATTATCAATTGCTCTGAAAAAAACTTGAGTAATTAGCAATATATAGAAATATAATCTATAAAAATTTCAAGCGATTTCGTCAATTAATTTTTGAGTAAAAAGATGAAAACTGAAAAAAATCAGATTTCGATGTCCAACAATTACGGAAGTAAAAAGGCTTCAATTAATTGGCAGCGGTTTTTTTATTTAAGCAAATTGAAACTCTTTTAAGTTTATTTTGCTACAAAGTTAAAAATTTACAAGATTTGAGGTTGACAATTACAAGACTTAGGGTTTGCAATCAAAAAACAAAAAAAGTATGTATTTAATGCTTTGTTAGCTGAACAAATATTCACAATTTATTACGCTTGATTTCGACATTCACATGCAGCTTACAAATGACAATATACAAATGTGTGTGATTCACATGATAAAATAAAGCGTATAATTCCAAGCATTTGTGTCATCTCGCAATCGTGAAAAAATCGATTTCTTAAAAAGTATTTTCTCGAGCCTTTAGTTAAATTAATTAACGAGTGCTAATCCGGTGGCAAAGAATAGCTCTTGATAGTTACAAGGAGTGTCCAGCCTCACTCCAGGTAACAATGGACGACCCAAATAAAGAGATACTTTTAAATCTCCTGTCCCAGCTCCTCACTCCAAACCTTGAAATTAGAGAAAGCGTGCTTCAAATAACGCTTATGATTAGTGCATTCAAGAATCCGCGGAACACCGGTTATTTACAGGTTATAGGTCTAGCCGATAAAAGTCGCTTATCAAGGCGTTGGCTTTGCATACCCGCGACGATTATTTTCCCATGCCAGCTATTTTATTTAATTACAATGGCTGAAAAAGGTGGAAGCAGCGCACTTCAATGTAGCAAGGTTGTTCTAGCATTAAAAATAAACGTTCTGTCACTGATTAAAGATATTGGAATTTTTCTTTCGTAATTTATATTCACGACGAAAAGCCCAACTCGTCTCCTCATTCCAAATAAAATTCATTGTCACGTATTTACACTCCGTCTACAAAGCCGCTCGGGACCTTATCTGTCAAAAGCATCTGGGCAGCGAGCAGACACGATATCAGATCAAAGTAATTTGCTTTTGATTAACATAAAATTAAAAGACGGCCGGGAATTAGCCTCTTTCTTTCTCGTTCCTCCTTGTTAATCGACGAAAGTGAAGCGCTAAAAGGAGTGGGATACAGCCGGCGGAAAACGAAAGCGCAAAAAAGGAGCGAAGTGCTTCCTTAACGGAAAGCCAAGCGGCATATAATTCGCTAAAGGCATTCCCTCAGGAGGGAGATTTCCGGTGGTTTTGCCGCGCAAAATCTCCTTAGTGTTCCGCGCCGTTGACGAAACCGCTTATCTTCTTGTCGTTAGTTACGCAAAGTGGAGCTTGCCCTCTTCTCTCGCTACGAATGGAATGGGACTTTCTTCCTCCTCCTCCTCCTCCTCCTACTCTTCCTCTCGGGCAACTTTATTCCTCTCGAACTTGTTTGTACTTAGTGCACGTGCAAGTAAGTTTGTCTATGATGTAGACGGTGGTTCTTTGACGATTCGGTTTATTGGGATTCGCTGTTGCCTCAAATTTTTACTACGAGCGTTTAAGCTGTGTTTTATTCGGCGATATTAAATTTAATAATAAACGTAAATTCTTAATATTTAATATTGAATTATAAATCAACCTAAAATACCTTTTAGGTCTTGCTATTATAACTTTAACTTTATGTAGTCTATGGTAATTATTTTAGTATTATCATACTTCTATTACTTATCAGAAAATATTTGAGTATGATTTCATGTAGTTACTTCTGCATATGTATTTTCTTAGACACATATACATGTATAAATGTACACTTATAAGCCATCACATTTACACAAAAGTCGTTTGCTTATAAATTTCGTACTTTCTCTACTCATTATAATCGATAAAAGGTTAAATAACTAAGCTTATCAGTTTTGCGTTTTAGCTGAACACTTTTTTCAATATCTATTTACATATTTTCCGAGCATTCTAATTATTTATCCAATTATCTTCTACTAAACCGTAATTTGCCCAAATTGCCAAAATAAATCCTCTAAATAAATCATCGCAGCACTTTATTACATTTACCTAAAGCAATAACATTAATATCTCTTCGCCGAAAGCCCCGACACACTTGTTGCTAAAGCATTTAGCAATCTAATTCAATCAATCGCGCCCCTCCAAAAAAGGACTACAAGCCACTTGTCTCTCCGTCCGACGAAAGGCAGCATTAGATTACGCATGTACTTGTCGCGGCCGCGCGACTAATTGCCATCGGCAGCCAGCCATGCATCACCGGGCCGCAAGACCTGGAAGTCGGTAGATTTACTGCCCTGCGGATCGTTTAAACGTCGCAGTTGCCTCTGGCTCGCGCGACTTTTGCCAGTGGATTAGGGAGTTTTGCGTCTAAAGGCTCCCCGGCCGTAAAAGAGGTTTCTTTTCAGTTGCAGCGCTCTTTTTTTTCTGGGCCGCGGCGCTTTACCCCTTAATCGGCTCTTCCGCGTAGCCGTAATCCCTGCTTGTATAGAGGAATGAAGCGTGGCGAAGTAACGCTGCTTCTTCGAGGCCGAGTGAATAAAACCGTTCCTTTCATACACTCTTACGGCTTGGATTGCTCGTACTGGCTTGGTTAATATTTAATTAAAAGTGGATTGAGCTTCAATTTACTCTGGTAATTTCCTCGTCTAATGTAAGCTATTGAAATTCCTGGATAAAAGATTGAAACTCGTTGGATACTTATGCAATGATGAAAAGAATTGTATAAAGCAGTGAGCATAAAAAATTTTCTTAATTTCTACTTTATATAATCAATAATAATTATCTTTTGTGATTGTATAGATGGAAATAAATGAGAAATTGTAGTACGTAACCCTTAGTCTTTTTATCAAAGAATGAACTTGGTTCAGTTTTTTCATTTCTTAATTGGATAATATTGAGTTTATATTTAATTTTTCTAACGGACTATGAATGGTTACATGGTCCTTCAAGTTTTATTTATTATAATGACAACTAATAATTGCATCAATTATTTTTCCTGTAAATAAAATATGTTTGGCAAGTAGTAGTGTGCGTCAGCGTTTCGTCAGCCGCTGTTGATGTCCTAAAACTTTCGATCACAACTTTTTGTGAGTTTTTAAAAATCATTTAAATTATTATGTATATAGTTAAGGTAACAAACATTTTTCTCTTCAATATTCAAATACAACCCTAATATTATCTTTATTATCAGATGATTTAAATCTTTACATTTAAATTTTACTTTATCAGTTAATTAAGAGAGGTTTAACAAGTTCATTGAATTCCTCGTATTTTCGAATCTTATGCAGCAGTAACTAACTTCTCAAACTTCAAGGAAGTTTCCCCGGCACCGCTAGACTTCACTCGAATATGCTCCCACTTAGAGCAAACGCAGCCATCCGATGGAACAATAAAGTGATCTCATATTTAGTATAAATAAAAGCTTTCCTTTCTCTCTAGTTTGAAATTGCAAAATCCGCAGCGCGCAAACTGGAATGTTTGCAAAAACTGGTGGGCCAGGCAAATAATGCACGCACGAGCACAAACTTCAATCCCATTAGTAGTCAAGGCGCGGCGTGTCGCTCGCTTCCCGTCTGGCATCAGCCGCGAAATATTTTCATCGGCGCGGCGCATAAAAAGCGCGCGCCTCTCTTCCTCCCCTCGGCCACACAATACCGAGTTCGCCACCCTCTCTCTCTCTCTCTTGGCTCAGGCTTCGAGGAGCATTAGAGCGTTCAAGAGTAAAATATCAACCTGCGGGGTGAATAATACATGGCGGCGCGGCGAAAGAACGAACCTGCTTTCTTCCGGAGAGCTCAGCCACTGTAAAGTATACAAAGTGCACACCGCCCCGGACGTATTATTTTGAGCCCTCGTGCGGCCTTTAAGAGGGAGCAGCGAGCGCTTAAAACGCGACTGTCATCTTGACGCCTTTCGCGCAAGCCGACGGCGAACCGACAATGGGAAACGACGGGAGAAGGATTCCATTCAACGCCTCTCGATTGTTCGCCAAGCTGTGAGCGGAGCTTAAGAACAATGCCTGCATTTTTCCTCCCCCCTCCGAGGGGAGTGGGAGAATTAGTTTGACGTTAAAGGCTGAGCAATTGCTATTTTGGGGTGGGAATTGGAAGAATTTCTGACTGCAATGAAGAAATTGATGATGGATTTAACGGTCTAATTGAAAATTATTTAGTTTTTACAATTTTCATAGTAAATGTCGAATGCAGAAAAGTTATAGAAGCGTGTAAATATAAAACGTTTTTACGCAATATCATTGCATTATCCATCATTTCTATTATTGCAGTATATACTAAAAATGTAATAAAGCTTAGAATAATTATTGAAGAATGATTAAGTTGAATAATAGATCGTAAATACATGTGCCTTCAAATATGCAGAAATACGTCATTCTGTAATACTATTAAAATTGTAGAATTACGTTAATACCAACGGATAAATCAACCATTCATAATTTTATACCGAAAATATTGCATTGTAATATTGTTAAATCATGAAATAATAGTAATAAATTTTACTTAAATAACTAATTCGGCATAATGCGAGCGTAAAGCTGAAAATTATAGACTGAATACATCAGTAGAGCAAAATTTAATACATTAATCCCTTAACTACAGTAATATCTAACACCATTATGCAGAACCGTTGTCTAATATTTACCAATCAATAGAGCAGCTTGTGTACCGTGGCTAAACTGCATTAAAGTCAATGCACCTAATATGCTGTCCAATAGTTATAATATTTACTGCTAACCGCCACTATGACAGTTTTAGTTTCGGTCAGTCTACTGACAAAACATTACATAAAGGCTCATTATTTGTTACGGCAGTTTGTTACGGCAATATTAAGTTATCGACTTGGTCAGAATAATATTGAGCGCAACTAAAAATTGCGAAGGTATTATAGTAATAATAATTCGGAGATTCTAAAGAATTAAACAGTCTGTCGATTATGCCTAATAAATGCGTATAGCAGTTTCCCAAATTAAATTAGTCAGTTTGCCTGAAGCTAGATTGTTTAAGTATTTAATTTCTATATAATAAGCAAATATAAATCCATAAATTAATAATTGAATTAACAGTTTAAGATATTAAATACATTTCCAACATATTTAATTAAATGTTACTCGAACCTTCTTGAAAAACAATTTATTAAATATTTATAAAAGCTAACGCGCTTGTTTTATCCTCAGCGGCGTTCGAGAACTTGCCGCGGCAGCAAATGGAGGCTCCATCCTTCGGAGGCTCTAAATTCGTATTGCATATCAATCCGCGCGAATATATCTTTAGCGGGGCAACGAGACTTGCTCCCCTGGTGAAAATAAATTTATCTATCTATCTTTCCAGCTCTCATTCTGTCCGAGTTTGCTGCCGCCGCCGCCGCCGCCGAAGCTAAAGGAGAAAGAGGAAGCAGCAGTGGATATGCAGGGGGTCGGTGTGATGCATTGCCTCGGGAGATTAATGCATTGCCCGCACAGTTTGTTGGAGTGAATAACGCGCGGCTGCGCGCGCAATAATGATATTGCCGTTAACTTGTCCGCGGCTCAGTTTATTTTCGAACGAATATCCGCCCGTTTCTTTCCTTTTTTATCTTAATTCGACCGCGGATCGCGGCTCGGCGATTCAACGGTATATGTATAGAGCCGCTGATTTCTGGATGATGTATTTCGCTTTGCTTAATTTGCTTAATTAATGCCCGGCCGCAGTTAATGAGAGTGAGTGTCGGCCGTATTATTTCGGTATGTGCGGTTTATTTGAGAAAAATAATGCAAGAGAGTTAATTAGCAGATGGATGTACTCGAAAATTAAATTCATTATACATTTTTCTGCGGGGATTTAATAATTTTTGCTCCATTAATGAAATTGAATAGATTTAATTACCGCGAGGCTGATGTGAATAAAGAAGAACGGGCTTTAAATTATTAATAATTAATAATTAGAAGTGGCTAAATAGTTGTTTCATTATTTATTTCTTTAAAGAACACTTTTTAATATTTTCAATACCGCATTGTTAATTCACAATAAAAATACGAGTTTTACGCCAAAATAACATTTTGTCTGTTTTTATATAATTTGTTTTCTAAAACCTTAGCGTTCAATTGGAAATACAAACTGAACACGAGCATGTAAAGTTGTTTTGAATTGTAACCTGTATTTGTCTTTGTTGTACTAAACCGTAACGTCATGTACTAGTAAACTTTTGGATTTGTTTTATATATAAGTTTAACATATTCAAAACGTGCTGCACAAAGGCAAGCTCTGCTATTTATGGAGGACAAAACTTTTTTATTACCGTGTTTTCTTTTTAACTTGTTGCAGAGCAACAATGTTTGCGAAAAATATATATAAGTTTGCTAAACAAATTGAATCTCTGTTTTGATTCACAGTCGTTCTCGTCACTTTAACAAATTGATTCAACAGACTCAATTAGACTCTTCAACTGCTCGTTTAAAAAGCTGGCACAAGTACTAGAAGTAGCATTATATACTTAAAAACTTCTTGGCGTTTTGGGCGAAAGACTCTTTTACAGGCGGTTCTCGCGAACTGAAGCCCGTTTTGCAAAGCTCGCCCAACCGACTTCAATCATGACTCTCCTCGCGATAAGAAAATGGATGAGCGCTGTTCGCTTGACAGGCGCTATCGGCGAATCGCGCAGCTATCGCTCTGCTCTCGTGCCCTCATATCGATTCAAAGCCGAGACGCGAACAGCAGTTGCGGACGCGCCTGCAAGAAGGCAACCGGTGATGCGCGCCTGCCGTCATGTTCCCATCGATAACTGATCGACTGCTAAAATTTCCCTTTGTGCTCTCTCTCTCTGCGCGGAGAATCTTGCGATTTTTAGTGGGTATGCTTGATTCTTAATATTTCGGGCTTAAGCTTGGTATTAGGTTTGTTTATTTATTTATTGTTTGTTTTTTTTTAGGTTTATTAAATAATGCAGCGTTAATATTCCGTAAAAGGAAAATCACTGGAATATTTTTTAAAGCTTTTCGTGAGCCATGAGAACAATTAGCGGGCTTTTTTATGTTTATTTTTTACGATATATATCGTAAATGTCGTTAAAAGAGAGAAATATGTGCTTTTACGCTTCAATGTTCGGCGAAAGATTAATGGATTTTACGTGTGAGTCGACAGTTTCTCTTTTTTCCATTTTAATACTTTTATGGTTCGGTCGAAATGGAATTTAAAAAAGTTTTTATTCTTGATCTTCCCCACCCGGTGAAAAATCAGAGCATTGAAAATGTTCACGAAAGAAATTATTGGTTATGAAAAATCGGTAATATTTGGATCTAAGTGTAACTTTTTTTTTAACTTTTGTAGAGTATTTAACTGTTGTATCAGAACTTGAAACACTTTCAATTTTTTACACTAATTTATGATCTTTATCAGATAAAATATTAAAATCTAGTTATTACATTTTCGCGAGAGCGATGGCCAATTAATATTATATAAGATATTGTATTGAAAATTGGTGAAAAGCTCATTACTGCGAATCATACATTAATCTGTACATCTGATGTAATAAATTATTTCAAAAAGAGACTATATGAATAATATTGGCAGTACTGTCAAGTCTTGTTTTGATATTTATTAAATACCATGGCGATATTGAATAAGATTCATTAATTTCGGAAACAAAATAAATTATGTATAAATTCCTCAAACGCAAAGTGATACCGCAGCTCACTGCGAATTCTCAAATTGCGCTCTATTCTAATAAACTGTTCTATCCATTTATTATTTAATTATGAATGGTATTACTTAGCTGAATTAATAAATTAATAGAGTTTTAAGCAGCACCTTAATATTAACACGATTGAAAACCAGATGAAACCAGAAAATTTATATATTACATTTTCTGTAAATCATATTACATCCAGATGTAGTTAATTACCAGTAAACTCACTTTCAAAGAAGTAATAAAACAATAATTACTTATGCCAGTCCCTTCTCGGATCCGCCAGCAACAATCCCTTCGAGAACAAATTTCAATTGATTAATCGCGCGGTGTCTCCGGCGGTTAAAACAGCTGTGCCAACCGATGGACGAAGACGCCGCTCATTAAAACTATCCATTAATTAATAGCGCCGATCATAAATTACCGCTCTTTATTAAGGTTCGTTCAAAAGTGGCTCATTCCCGACGAAGGTAAACAAGAAGGCAGGAGCAGCGACAGCACAAATAATATCGATCACAAGCGTTAATTAATCGTTGCCGGAGCTTCGCGAACGGACAGTAATTCCAAATCAATATATTACTAACGATTCGTAAATATGCGACTGGTTGAATTTCTCAATTTATTATGTACGTGATATAAATTGTTTCGATTTATGGATAGGCCTGTCTCTTCTGTCTTTTTAACAGTTTCGAACAGCTTGACTTATTTAGAGATATACTTAAAATCGAACATTACTTTTGTGGATATTAAAAGTTTCAATCTTTTTACTGCATTGGGATTGGTTACAAAATTAAAAATTACATTACAAAGTGCTAAAAGTTTTTAAAATGATTCGAAGATAAATTCAAGCAAGTAACCTAATTATGTTAAAGAAGTTGTAAAAATTAAGCGAAAATTTACAAGTTTTACGTCAAACTTTGAAAAAAAAGTAAATAAACTTGTAAAGAAAACTTTTACTTCAGACACGCTTGAGTTTTTTATGAATTATTGCATTTATAATTATATAAAGTCTTAAATATTGTCCATTACATTATCACTATATTATTTTAAAGTTTAGTATTATATGTTAGTCATTAACTGAGCGAATTAGTGAACAAAATTTAATTTCACCTTATAATTTAAAATAAGATTTACTGTTTAAGATGATAACTTTATCAGTTGTAAATTAATATTGATATAAATAACTTGTCAATTAGTAACGTAGAGAACAAAAGAAGAAGGATTGTCGATAGCAGATGGAAAATCCGTGTATAGCCTTCGAAACTTGCCGTATATCAAAATTGTAAAATAATTTAAAACTTTAATTGCTTTTAGTCTCAAATCTATTCTTTGATTATTGAACTGAAATAATTAATAAATCAACATTCAACAAGTTAGTAGTTTCCACATATGCAATAAAAATTAATGCGTTTAATATTATTTTAGGCAAGCTGTAAAAATGTATGTGGAAATCCATTTTTTTTAAGTGCAGCCGAAAGTTGAATTGATAATGAAAATCGGCCATAATAACTCTTTTTAGTAAACCAATGATATTCTCTTTAAAAGTCTTGACTATAAAACGCAGTCAATTTCATCAAAGTTGAACGGGCTTCAACCGGTATTTACCATAAAACTAAAAAAAAATTCAACCCCCGCCGATAAAAAGCCCGCAGCCCGGCTGCACGGCCGCGAGAAAACCTCGCTCGCGTCTCGCTGCGCGTTAATCAAGCAGACGTAAATCAATTTTTACTACGTTTCCATAAAAGGATGAAAAGCCTCTTCAAACACGGAAATCCCGTAGAAATCTGCATGCGAAATGAACGCCCCGAAATTTTCAATATCGCGAATTCATAATGGAAAGCTCGCGTAAAAACAGGTAGCCCTTGTTATAGTTGCAAGTCGAGCGAACCCCGAGAGCGCTCCGTGTGTATTCTGCGTAGGAGGGAGGACCCGCATATGAAATGGTGCGTGTCACGGGATACAAGCAATCCCCATCATCCAATATTGTCATGTGGGTAATGAACGGCTGCGCGATGAATAAACATCGCGGCGCCGCTGTGCGCAGGCGTCGTTCCCAGGCCGGCTGAAAGGAGACTTTATACGCATGGAAAATATCTTCGCCGATGGTTTCCTACCCTGGTCTCCGCCTCCGACGCGATCGGAAATCACGTTTTCCTCCTTTTTCCGGCCTCGGACCGATCGACTTTCGTCTTTCTTTGCCGGTTTATCGGCGCGGCAGATTCTTCGGGAGGGAAAACCATCTGACTGATGAAAGGCGCGGGCTTCCGAGCCGGAAATCGCTTTCTGGCTATATACCCTCGACGCTATTCTTCGCCCGTCCGACTGCTGCGACTGGCTCGAGAGGACGACGATACGATATTTACCGAATTTGCCGCTGAAAGAACGTCGCAAAGAGTATATGGCTTGCTTAAAATGTAAAGGACTGACAGAGTTGTGTTTGTGCGTCGCTGCTGCTGCTGCTGCTGCTGTGATGTTTGGTGTGCTGTTACACGTCGAAAGAACACCGGCCTTTTATGTACGATGAACTTAAATAATCGAGTATCAAACTTCGGTAATTACTTGACACGTAATACACGGGGAATTTTATGAAGCTTGTGTTACCCCTGAAATACTTAAGTTAAGTAGCAAACATGATCTTTGATGTTACGGAGACTGTAAAATAAATTTCAGAAAATTAAGTGCCATGTGACTTTAACGACATCAGTAAACAATACTTTTTCTGCAGATGCTTTATATACCATAGATATATTTATAAATTTGTTTTTAAAACCCGTTCCATTTTATTATAATTATAATTCATAATTAAATCATATTTTAAAGATAAATGTAAACAATTCACTCCCCGCTAAATCTTATCGCAACAACGTTTATTAAGCTAGCGTTAGCCTCTTCATAAGCCCATAATCAAACCATATCCATATTTTGTTGCTAAATTGTTACGCCTTACCTGATTTCGTTACTCAGCCTTTCCCGAGAAACAATGGATACGCTAGCTTAATATTAAGAAGGTGCAAGCATCAATCCCCAAAACCCACCCCTAATAGAGGAATCAACCACCACCCCTTTTAGGTAAAGCCCAAAATACAATATCCAATGCATGCTTCGTCATACTGAGCAATATTTTGTTGCTAATTTGTTACGTCGGATCTTATTTTGTTGCTCTAGCGGTTTCCGGGAAACAATAGATACGCTAACTTGCTATTAGCTAGGCTCGTAGCCACTATTTCTATCTCGAATAACGGCATATTTTTTTGCTAATTTATTGTTCAAAAAACCCATTGATTTTTAATTTGTTGCTCCAGTCGATTCTCTGAAATGTGACCTAGCTGCTAGCTTAAGTTTTAAGCTTGCGCGGACCATGTTGCTGGGATCGGCTGAAGCAATAAAATAAAAACCAGTTGGCTTTTTGTGCAAAACTCTAGCAACAAAATATACCGCGATTCTCGTATTAATATCTCTATAAAATCAGGAGAAAAAAAGGGGGCTATACGTTAGTTTAATATTTATTATTTATTATTTATTAAAACCAGATTAAAGTACAATGAATTACAAAAAAGGTATCGCATCCATTGTACATATTACGTTATAAATACATATAACCCAGCAGAGGAAAAGTATTTTCCTGTGTGCTGGTCTGCTAAACTTAAATCTAACTTAATTCTAAAAAATCATAATAAAATATAATTATCTTTTACAATTAACAATATTAATACATTATGTGGGAGTACTCCTGTTTCAATATACTTAGTATATTTTAAGGAGTTAACCCAGTTTAACAACAGTTGTTATATTTATAATTTATAATTAATTTCTATTCACAACTACCCCAATATCTAATCAATACGGCTCTCACTGTAGTATATTGTTCAGTTGACGCACTTCTATTCGTAGCATATAACTTTTTCTCCAAACTATTTAACCTGGCTGAACATGTAAGACCCACTGCACATGTTACACGGTAATGAGGAAACATTAGTTGATGTTGCTTCGCTCAATTGCATTTACATGGTGACGTGAAAACTATTCGATCTATGACTACCAGGTCATAATGTTTAGGCTGATTTTTTAAAGGAGACATGGAGTTTGTAAATGTTTGTTTACCCCTGTATCCTCTATCGAATTAAGTAAAAAATTACTTTGTTTTACCCTAAGTAGTTTATGTCTCCATATTACATGCGATGTCTATTTATTTGTGTTATTTTTTGTGCAGGTGCATCTACTCCTTTCCTATTTTTAGCTTTTACACTGTTCTTTTCCGCCATTTTATCTATCATTGTAAATACCGATTCTATCGGTTCCTTGATTGTTGTACCCTTTTCTCCTTTCTTTAGTGAGGTTGATGTTGTCTCTTTTAGGAAATGGATATGCTTTATACTAGGATGTATTTTGTATGAGCAATTTTTACATTTTTTAGCTATTCTTTGTTGTTTATTGTTATTGTTATCAGCATTATCTAAAGGTTTAATGTCAACCTCTTGGTTAACTGTTCTCCTTTTTATGCTAGGATTAGTCCTCGATAAGTTGATTATATAAGTTGCTATCATAGCAATTGTTTCTTTTTCTTCGGATGGTAGGTCTTTCATTTTAATCCAGTTGAATTTTGACATTCGGTAATGTGATCTTTTATGATGTGACATACATTTGCCAATTGCACATATATGTATGTGCGAACATCTTGTGTCTTTTTCCTGATTGATGCATTTACATCCTTTTGGACTTCCAAAATAGAATTAGCATACTGGTGATCGGATTTTTTCGTGTTTATCTGTTTGTAAGGAACCCACTTTGATATACTGTC
Source organism: Ormyrus labotus (assembly GCA_035582975.1). NCBI lineage: Eukaryota > Metazoa > Arthropoda > Insecta > Hymenoptera > Ormyridae > Ormyrus > Ormyrus labotus. Next base: position 23,594,708 of record JAWWEO010000001.1, on the reverse strand, counting down.
CGTTTGTGAGCATATTTTTTCCAATTAAAGTTTAGTAAGAGCTGTTTTATTTGGGAACAATCAATTCTACTAGTATTAGTCATTTTCTTAGCAATCTTATTATATCAATAATTCACTTCATTGCAGGATTGAGATGTGTTTTTTGTTGGATATTAAGTTAACGTTTTGATTGTTTCTCGAAAATGGCTGGAGCAACAAATTCAGGTACGACGTAACAAATTAGCAACAAAATATGCATATGGTTTGGAAGTGGCTAGCTTAATAATACGTATCGCAACAAGTACGTCAGCGCTGCTCATTAAAAATTATAAAGAGTGCCTTCACGCAGCTTTTTGTAGCAGCTCGCGAGTTCGCAGCTCTCAGCAGCGGAAAGAATGAGGAGACGGTAATCCAAAAGGAAGAAGTCATACAAACCACAAAACGTAAGCGTACATGCACACTCCAGCATCAAAGCGAGCCTACGTCCCGAGACAAAAAGAGATACTCCCCCTTAGCTCGTTAAGCTCCCGCTGAAAAAGCCGCGCACTTTTCCGTGGCAACTTTATTATATATATATATATATACATATATATCCGCGCTTGGTGAATGCGCGCGTAACGAGTGCGAGAGCCGCGTGCGTAATCGATACTTTTCGACGCGCGATCGACGGGGCGGCGCTCGACGCGTGCGTCACCAGGCCTATTATTACCCGCATATATCGCGAGGGGACAGCGGAGTTGTTATTATTATAGGATGCGCGAGATGGCAGGGATTGACGCTGCGCAATTATCATAAATGTACCGAATTCCGAGGGGGTGGGCAAGTTAACGAGTAATAGATTGTTGCCGGGAGGAGAAGAGGCGGGGTGTCGGTACGTGCCGGGAGATTAATAAGGAAATGAGAGGGATTAATAAGGAGATTAAGGACAAAGAAATTGGATGCTTGTACGGAAATCGTATTAGGAAGTTTGATTGGTGCTTAGATCAGTATTAAAAGCTTAAATAAACTTAAGTACATCTAATATACTTCCAGTGTGAGTAAATCAACATTTATTTTGTAAATAAAATAATATTTATTTTAAAATTCAATATTTAAATTCTATAAATATTTTTATTTTCCAATCAATTGTACCGACAATTTTTTCAGAATATTGTGTAGCCATGCACCTAGCCTATTGTGCTTTAAAAAACAAATATATTAAAAATTTACAATATAACATAGATTTAAAATATTTTTTGTTATAAAAATGACACAATGATACACTCGAAAAGTACACCTTCTGCAAAACGCAAGAAAGATTTAAATCAAGCATAAAATCACTCGTTCTCAGAACAAAAATATCGCGTAATAATACTCGCGTCAGAAAACGAAGGGTTGACAAAAAAACCCGATAACAGTCTCATAATCGCTCTCACGAAAAACTGCTGCTCAACGATCGTGATACCATCGAAAGAGCCTGGCATGTACAAATATAGATAAGACAAAGGGAGGGAGGAGGCTGATACCGGGCGAGAAATAATGGGGGCTGAGGGCTGAGAGGAGAGCGTGAAATTCAATAAACGAATTCATTCAGCGGTTATCTCGAGCAAACTTGCAGATACACCGAGTGTGCACACACAATGCATCTGCCGTCTCTCGGTCTCGCCGCCGTCTGCGGGGGGGAGAGTTTACTAGCAAATTCGATTCGAGGGAACTTTGCGTGGAGTGCGAGCGACGCCTCGGCTGCCCGCTTGTTTTTCATTCCTCGGAGGACTTGACGAGCGATTCGCTTCGACGGGGGATTAAGCTTTTCTCTCACTAGCACCATCCAAGCGCGCTAAACGTATTCTACATTAGACTGAGATAATTTGAATAATAAATAATATTTCCGTCACACATAAAATTGAAATTATTTTCATTTATTGATGCGTCACAAATGATCTATCGATCGCAGACTGTGGGAAACGGTTTCGATTAGCAAATGTCACATTCAAACGCGTGGGTTATGTTATTAATCAAAATTATTGATATATACGCAAAAATTAATAATATTTCCTATAGAGTGCTGAGAAAAAATCTAATATCTAATACATTCTCTAAAGTTGCATAGAAAGTCTTTTATAACGTCATAGTTTTTAGAAAAGGTCCATTGTAAGCAATCCGTATTCACACGCCCAGTCTTACGCATAAATATAAGAAGTCAAAATAAACGATAAGACTAGAAGAAAAGAACTTAGGACCTCTTAGAGTTTTGTCGTCTAGTTAGTCTGGAGCCTGGCAGCACAAGAGAGAACATCTAATAAAAAGGACTTTAACTTAAAATTCATTTTATATTTTTCTTGAAATACCTGCTTTCATAATTCCAACAAAAATTAAATAAAATAATTTATAGTCTGTTTTTGCCTTACAACTTAGCCTTACCTTATACTATAGCCAAGTACATAAGTCCTTTAACGCAACAGTAACGTTAAAATTTAACCAATCTGATTTCATATTCCATAAGAATCAGCATATCACAATCGTTTTATTCATGTTTCAACTTTCCGTCATCACTACAGTTGCATTTATTTATAAAATCTCATCGAAGCCACCTTAAGAGTACGTTTATTTAAAAATATTTTAAAAATATTTTTGCTTAGCTAACGTTGCATCTTTTTGACGAATAAAATTTGCGAAAATATTCGTGGTATACTGTACAACCAATTAAGAGTCCGATTACACCCGGTTTCGTATTTCCGTACCTCTCCGTGTAAACTTAATAATCCGTGAAATTTCAGCACTTATTCAAACGATTAATGACGAAGTTCCTCAGAAAAATACGCGAAATCAATCAAACTTACTGAACGATGAGTTTACCTGCAAAACTAACAAGTCCAAATTCCTAGAAAAAACAAATTACACCCAAATGATCTGCGCCATCAATCGAAGCCGCCGTCTCGTTACGATTACATTTATTGCCTCTATTATTTAAGTCCCAGGACACATTTCGTGGTTTCTTTTGTCCGCTCGGTTATCAATCATCGCCGTAATGACGAAGTTCGAATGCGTGTGCCGGCTGTCGTGTCGAAATTACTCCACGGGGACCAATTAGGGTGTCGATCGCGAGATACGCCGAAGCCAAAACTACGCTTTTGTTCGGAATCACCTCTCGAACTCTGCGCGTGCGGTGTTCTTTCGATTTTGATCTTTTTTGCGCCGTGAAATGGTTCGTTCCTGGGCAGGATACACGAATCTTGATAAAAAGTTTTTACGTCGCCAGAATTTTTTTAGATTTCGTCGGTATTTCGGCGATATTGGAGAATTCGTTGGGTTTTAAGCTTTAGATCGGTTTTCGTGGAATTTTTAACCTCAGAAGTGCAGTCTGTTAGTGTAACTATTATTATTATATTATTTATTATTTGCGTATATTAAGGAATCGTTATTCATGAAAATTCAAATTTTGTCTAGAATAAAATATTATTTTTATGCAAGTATACCATAAATCTGAAAATGTTAGTTTCGCGCAGTGTGTATTAAACGAAAATTTACATCTAAATAGAGAACTGATGTAATTTTTCACTACAAAATTAAATAATAACGCAGAATTCATTTTAAAAAATTTTTGAAAATCCCCCACAGATATTTACTGCAACTATCAACCCACGAGCTTTCATATAATTCTTGTCATAAGCTACTCTGTTCAGCTCTTCATTGCTTTTCGAGCGCAAACTTACTCCCCCCCGCCAATAAAATCCCTAATTCAATGCCGAAAATCTCCAACTCAACGAACTATCTCCTTCCTCGAATAAAACAGAGCGAAGAGGCGGGCATTAGAAAAAAAGACGCGCGGAGCAGCCATTAAAACTCAATTGCCGGCAAAATCCCGGAAGTACACTTTCGGTGCCAATAAGACGAGCGACCCGTTTTACGATGCCCCTCTAACTCCGGCAAGTGCCCCTGCCTCGCTACATGCGCGAATCGGAGGCGTCAAGCCAATAAACTTTCATTTCGTAAAGTGGCTCGATAAATCCGGAAGAGGTCCGCAGCGCGACCAGTAAATTGCCGCGTCGCGTAACGAGCGCAACATCGGGATAAAATAATCCTTATGTAGGACAGCAGCTGACGCCGCTGCCGCTGTGTGCTTATAAGTGTCGAGGTGAAATGGCACTTGTTCCGACTCGCTGGAGACGCCGACAGTTTTTTCTTGACAAGGGGATGGGGAGAGAAAAATCGGTACTGCATCGATCAGCTATCTAATGAGCATTGGCGAGGGGAAAGGTTAGGAGGAGGGAAGGCTAATTTCGCGACGTGCAAACAAGAGTTGGCAGGTGCGATTGTGATAGGGATTAATATGTGTGTTTAGGACTACAGAATTGGTGGGAGATTTAGCTGTTGTGAGGGTTGAGGGTTTTTGATTTCGAGTTGGACAAATGATGGAATTGACAAGAAAATTAGCAGGATTTTTTGCCTAAAATAAATATAGAACAATTGTATTTTTTCTTTTAATAAAAAGTTATCTTTTTAGAATTAGAAAATTCTAGCGGTTAATCATTTCTTAATAGGTATATCAATTAAAAAGATAATTTGATCTATCTTGAAATTTCCAATTCTTGAAGAAACTGAATCAGCTTTAATCAAACAAATTCCAAATAACAAGAATATTTGCAGTATTACCTCTAATTTATTGTAACTAACCTACTTTAATTAGACTTTAAGGGAATGCGAAACTGATTAGTACTTGATGATACCTTTGTACAAGACCGTTTGTAGCAAAGGTCTTGTAACGTCCGTGAAACCACTAATCAGTGAACTAGTTTCGAGAAGGATACATTTACCGATAGCTTTGTTCAAGTAGATGCAATTTTGGTTGTTTTAAATAAATTATTTTAAAAATTAAAATTAAAACTCGCCCTTGTATTTAATTCACACCTATAAACCAGACAATTTTCCAAGAACGAATGATAATCAGCCTCGTTGCTGAATTGAAAAATATCAGCAGACCTCGCGCACTTGTATTTCTTTGCCCAATGCAATTTAGATAAACCTCGAAAAAAAAAGAAAATAAAGCGCGCTCGAAAGAACGAAAAGTGATTCTGCCAGTACAATCTAAGCTCCATATCTGAAACGCTGAATAGCGAGCTCTCCGTGCAAAGGAATCGAAACGCCAGAGTATTCAAACGCACGAAATAATTTGTCAGTCAGTACAGAGGATACGATCCGTTAAAAAAGTTCGAAGACTTTCAGCGGAACTGTCACCGAGCTGCGAGTAAAGTTTCTCGAGATATCGACATAATATATCAGCCGGCTTATATGCGTGGAAAGGCTGCGAGGACGCCAGAAAGATCAAAGCAGCCTCGCCTCTTTTTCCCTCTCTCGCCGGCAAGACAAAGGTTTCGCGTTCGCGGGTTTACGCCAGTCGGCAATGGATATATATAAAGCGGGCACGCGTTTGTCATCTCGTCTTTCCGGATTCAGATGATATTCCACGCGATTGCCAGCCGATACGAACGTCAGATGGAATTGTTTAAATCGTAGGACACACAACCATTCGAGCGGAATCTGCTCGTCTGCGGCGGAGAGAAGGCGTACGCGCGCGTGTCTTTACTTTTCAGCGTGTTCTAATTCTCTTTTTTATCAGAGATGCTTGTTGCCTTGAGATGCAAGAAGCTGCCAAGTTGCAGACTTTACTGGCTTTGTTATATTTATTCAATGACATTTTTTAAATACTGCAAGCTTGTAGACAGAAGGTAAAATAAAGGTTTTTTTTTTCTGCTTTCTTGTAAAATATTTAACTCGCAGTGGATGATAAATGTTTGTACGAAAACTCCCCGGAGATAAATATTTCGAGTCCCGGCTAAATTCTCTATTAATATCCTTATCGCGCTAATGCACATTTGATATCAGCACATCGATAAGGCGACAATGCCATTACTGTCCGAGCCTCCGCGTATAGTCACGCCATCGCGTCATCCAATGTACTCCTTCTGCTGTACGCAAAAAGAAGCTTTCTCCCTCCCGAGCCGTCATCCGCGCGCCAAGCGGGCGTAATTGAATTAAGCGTAATTAATAAGAGGCCTCGGCGCTGCGCATCCGGCACATCCAGTCGGATTAGCCATCGGCCAGTCAAACAGGCGTGCAAAGCCGACTGACTTGGCGACGAGCCCAATTTGGTCGCGAGGCAGCGCCAAAGCATCGACCGCAACAAGTCGTCGTCGTCGCCGTCCTTAATTATGTCGCGCACGTTCGTATAATTGCCGACGCCCCTCGCGAGAGAAATTATTATGCGCCGCCGCCGACAACGAGCGGCTCGCTCTCATCGGGAAAACGCGGCTGCGGCGGCGGTTCGCGCTTTGGCAAGCGCGAGATATTATAAGTCAGTCGGCCCCGGGCCACTTGTTCGCCGCGACGAGTGTCCACTTGAGCTCCTCCGGCTTTCCCGACGTTTTTATCGCGCGGCTCGGCCCTTTGCGACTTTTGCGAATCAAACGAAACGAGAGTCTTATTACGGGGATGGAGGAAAGGTTAAAGATTAAAGGCCGTCTTGAAAAATGCCCTTGAAATATTAGGTTCTTCAACATTTAGGAGGCGGAGTACCTGCACGAACGTGCAGTTTGTTTTAGTAATACAATAGCGCGAATGGAATTCAGTTTGCTCGGGTTTGAATTCGCGAGAAAGCCCTCTTCATGTTTCATGCATTCGCGCGCACGTGCTACACGTGTACTTAGCATTCTTTTGTATCTGTAATGCTGACCTCAGTTTGTTAATGTCTAAACATTGGCGGGTCGCGGTACGTAATTAGAATTCTCGCTCATTGTTCGGAGCGAAAGTAAAATATCGTTAGTGAAGGTGAATGTTGTGGAGATTTTAATTAGAAAAGAATACCGATTTTTATTTAGCAATTTAGCGAAGCGCATTTTCTTTTATTTTTATAAGGCGAAGCCTAAAAGAGAACGGGCCTTTTAAAAGAAAACAGATCGTTTATTTATGTCTTTGGTTGAAAACGATCTTGAGAAGGAAACGTCTGTCACGAAAATATCAGTTGGTTTCTTCAAATACGTTTCTCACCAGCGGAGCGGACTGCTATTTTTTCTTTCTCTTGTGTGCAGTTTACTCTCTTTGCCCCTCCGCTTATTTGTTTTCTCCCCTTTTTTCTTCTTTTTGTTTTCTACGTCGGTTTCTCGCTAATTAATTGATGTGTCTGCTCCTCTCATTTTTTGCAGCACTTTTATCCTCCCCATTTCGAATGTTTCAGATGTGTGCTTTTTTTTATCTTTTTCATATTCTCTGGAAAAATGTATTAATGCATTTTGAGCATCTTACTTTTTTGAGCACATTAATTATCAATGTATAAAATATGAAATGAAGAAGCACCGTATACCTGCTGCAAAAAAGCAACCTACTTCAATATTGAAATGCGTTAATGACTTTTTTGACTACCTTATATGTTTCAGGTTAAAAAAATTGCACGTATATAAAATTAATTAACCAGCACTTGACAATATGAAATGATCGGGCGAAAAGCTTCTAGCCCCTGTATTCCCTAGAGCGGAGAACCGAGCAAAAACGCCCACCTCCACTTAGGCGCCATCGATCGTCAACGATCCCTCAGGAGCTCGTCTCGGTAACAAAGCCTCGTCGCTCTGCGACGGCCGCGGCGCCAAGTGTTTCTGGGGCTTTTCTCGCCTCAATTTCCGGAATATCCAAGGCGCGACGCGGAAGCTCCGAGTCTCGCGCGCCACGGCGGCGGAGAAAGACCGAGAGGCAGAAATTCGCGATAAATCTTAATTCGCGCGGCTGAAAGCGGCGTTTAGCGTCGCGTCTCGCGTGAGATATGGCGGGGCGAGAGAGGGAGGAAGGTGCCTCCCGATGCTCGGGGAGAGCCGCGCGGAAGGAAGCGTAAGCTTGTAATTTTCGTCGGATTTGATGAAGGAAAATGCGAGAATTTAGTGGCCGGCGGAGCATTTAAATGGCCGCAGTTTGTTACTCCTGATGTCTTTCGCGAATTAAATTTCCAGGCTGATTGATATCCATTTCGCGGGCTGCGTACTTTTTCGCCGAGGAGCAGTGGATAATTTGAGAAATCTCGCTGGGAAATTTGCGGGATTTTACGCGCTGATTAATCGCGGACGCATCTGAGGTGCGAATGAAGACCGACGGACGACGGTGATATATCAATAGTTAGATCTCGGAATATTGCTATGGTACTCAAATTGATTAATGGATATTGCTCAATGATAATCAGATTCTCCAATTACTGGTCGCCCTTTCAAGAGAGCATACACTTATCGAAGGGTGCGTAGTATATAATTGAGGATCAGACAATTGACTAATTTGGTTTGCCTTCGGCAATTAGTTTGACTACTTTACAAAAGTTATTATTTACTAAAGTTTAAAATAAAAGTACAGAATATATAATTAGTTATTAGCGAGGGAGAAACCTTTGCAAATGAGAAAGATAAATTATGTTACGCGGTTTCGTGAAAAAAGAATATTTTGAATTTTAAATCGTGCTTATTGAGAACTAAATTGTACTTTCTATTTTCAGCGCCGAAGCCGTAGATTGCAGCTTTGAACTTTAAAATTATTTTTACTTCTTCCATAAAAACTTCAAATTGTCTGCAAAGATATTTTTAATTGCGTTTGCTCCACATATAGTATAGTCATAAAAATTATTTTAAATTCTACACTGAGAAAAAAGTTTTGTAAAAGTTACCATACTGTCTAGTAAAGCCGTCACAGACCATCAAAACCAAAAAATTACTAATACTTTATAAAAAAACAGTACAGTAAAATTTCTTATAAAGTATAGTAATTTTTTGGGTTTTGTTAGTCTGTGGTGGCTTTACTAGACATTACGGTAACTTTTACAAGATTATATATTTGTAATTTTTACTATATTTCTTCTCTCAGTGTAAGTTACATCGTTTGACACTCGTGGCACTCTGGGAAACTTTTGCGATCGAACGTTTGACTGAATGTTCAAAGAACTACTTTCAAAAAAAAGTTGTAACTGGTACTATCATAAAGCAAAACACGATTAACAATAAAACGGCAAAGTACCGAATAACCGTTAGGCGTCCCATCCCGAATTCAGCCCCTCGTATATTTTTAACACTTTTTCCTAGACAAGCATTATTGCCCTATCCCTCGTAACTCAGGAAAAAAATCAATCCCGCAACAGACCCATACATCCTACGGCTCCGTAATATTCGTGCCCCAGGAGCATTATTATTTTCCTACGCGAATAATCTCCCCCGCTTCTCCCTGCGGATCCGCTTTTTCGATGGGACACGCGAGCCACGACATCGGCGGCGCGGCTCCTTCTAATTCCTGGCGCGCGGAGAGAGAATAAAAAAAAAAAAAAACGGGGGGGCTGCGAGACGCACTCGGTGCCCTTTTCGTGCGACTGCCTAGAGAAAAAGGCTCGAATGGGCAAACCCTTCTGGAGGGAGAGAGAAAAGGGGTAGCTTTTATACACATTCGGCGAGGAGAGACCTCGAGAGTCGCGCGTGAATGAGGTCTGCGGACTGGTAGGGCACACCGAGGAGTCTCTCTCTCTCTCTCTTGCTGGGGTCGACGAGTGGGCGAAAATGAAAAAGGGCTGGGGAGAGCAGACGCTCCGCTGATGCGAATGTGTTTATTTGCCGTAATTGTCGAGGATGTCGAGTTGTGTATTTGCGGGTTGGCTTTGACGAGGTACCGAGCTTTCAGGGTGTTCTTCTTCTTCTCCTTTTCCGCTCGCTGTCTTTTTTTTTTCTTCTTTTTTCTTTTTCTTTTTCTTTTTTTGTTGAGATTCTCCGCGGGAATTGGTCGCGCGTTATTTTTAGCCGCCGTAGAGCTGTAAACAAACTGAATTACTACTTGTTTTATCGCTGGCTATTTTTGGTTTTACGCGACGGCGCATGCATCATTTAGCGGAACTTTTAAGAACGATTATCTGTCGCTCATGATTATCATTAAAATCAGTGAAATTATTTTAGTTACGATCGATCGAGTCATCTCGCGGTAGTTTATAAAAGCGATTCGGTTCCCTTTTGCAAGACATAAATCACGAATGACTTTTTTTGCGAAAGCGAAGCGAGACTCTGCGAAACTGACGTTCAATTAAGGTGCCGTAAAGCGTCGCTTCTTATAAGTAGATTATGAAACAGTAACCCAACGAAGTATCTGAATTTTATCAAATTTTCATCCTTGTCGAAGAAGTGTCTATCGGGAATTTTGCACTTTTCGAAAATGATACAATCCACGAAACTCCATCAATCTCGGAAACTCACAATTCTATTTCTCACTCCGTTGCCGCTTTTATATATGCAGTGCCCGAAACAACGGGACAGCAACATAAAAAATTAAAGATCATGGTTCTACCGGAGAGTCAACTTTTAATAGCATTCGGTCCCTCTCTCCCTCTCTCTCTCTCTCTCTTCGTGAGAACGGGCGGCGCGAGTGCAATCTGCGCGTGCTAGGGTTAAAAATAGAAAATGAGAGAATTAAAAAGAGAGAGAGAGAGGGGGCGATAAAGAAAGTACACAGGGTCGCGTCGCGACGCTTCCGAATGAGACGGAGGGAGAGAAAATAACGATCGCGCCGTCGGTGCTCTCTACCCCAAGCCCAGTCCCGGGAGAAATTCTTGATTCACCCTTCGCGGGGCCCGCGCCGAGAAGTGGAGCCTACATTTTTTAAACGCCGCCCCGTAGCTCTCTCCTTTATTTTTGTACACCCTTTGCACCTCCTTGCCCCGGGGCTTAAGGGTGTCGCCGTTCATATTTTTCCAGGCCTTCTTCAATTCCTGTGCGCTTTCTCGAGAGGCAGAGGGAGGATTCAGCGGGGATAATCCCGTTATGGAGGCTCGGGTTCACTTTTTCTAATCTGCCTCATTTTTTCGCCCGAGTATGCAGAATGGTATTACGCACCGTACCTTTTTTGGAATGGAAGATCATTTTTTTATGCTCGAATTTGATGTGATTTCTTGGCATTGGAGTAACTTGAAACCGTGTCTGGTCGTTGCTGAAATGAAAGTTGAATGAATTTAAAAATCATTTTGTACGCAGAAATTCACTCGCCGTCTGCGAGCATCAGAATTAAATAAATTTAATTCAACAAAAGTTAATCAATAAATCTCCGGTTAAAATCCACTAAGCAAATATCTGAAAAAGAAAAACTTGACCGTAAGGTAATTACGTCGTCATCCTTTCACATCCGCTGACAAGATCAGTCTGTCTCGTACATCCAATCCCATTTTACGTAATCCCACATGATAATCGTAATGAATTATTATCAAAGGGAACACGAAAACGGCATTACGCAAGCCCCCCCCGGCAGAGTGCTTATTTTCCGTACACACTGTATAAAAGAGAGCTCGGCAAGTACACGCCGAACGTAAGACGTAAAACGCGCTCACCGACATATCGCGCGCACACTCGCGGCCGCCGCGTATATCTGCGCGCACGGGCCTTTGTGCCGCACGACGGCTCGATCCTAGGAAACTCCCGACGCACACGGGAACCTGCGGAATCGCATTCGGTCGCGCTCTAAGCGCGCGTATACGTGCACGCACGTCGTCTTGCCTGACAAGAAGCGTGCGCCGCTTCTTCGCTCTATCTCCCTTCCTCCCTCCCCCCTTTGTCTCTCGCCTCTGCTCCTTCTCCCTTTTATTCTCGCGGGAGCGCGCACAGCTATGTGCCCGCCTTCTTTATGCCTCGCGTACACAGACACACACACACCGACAGCTGCCTCCATCCTGTGCTCGCCAAACTGGCACAAAGCAGCGTCGTTCGACGAGGTTTCGATCTACCCCCGAGAAAAGCCTCCTATACCCCTCGGCACCCACTCTGCATTTTATTGTCCACTCTCTCTCTCTCTCCCGGTTCCCCGGGCTCTTTTATTTTTTAAGCGAAACGACGCGGCGGCCCCCTCTTTTAATGAGTTTTATATTTTGTATTAATCTGATCCGCTCGTCCTTGTGCCTGATCCTCCACTCTCGCGCTCTTGTCCCCCCTCTTTTTTTCTCTTTCTTTTCCGCTTTCCAAGTTTTTACTTTCGTTCGTTTCTATTCTCTCGGTCTCGAGCGGCGCTTTTGTTCAAGGTCCTTCAGAGCGGCGAATCTGGAAACCGGAGAAAAACCGTTTGGGCGCCGATGCAAGTATCAATGAGACATTCAATTTACTCGCAATTTTTTATTTACCAAAGCGATACTTTTTACAGTTTAATAAAACGCGAAACGATCATCAAAGAAAACGCGCGTCCGCACACGTCGATAATATATATTCATTTCTTTACGCTCTTTCTTCTCCAGAGGCTGCGCGCGAGTGTCCTTGAGCCTCGATGCTTTTCTCGATTTCCGAGACGCGCTCCAAGCCGCTCGTATACGATTGTTCATAATCTCGTAATATTTCCATTTCTGCCAGTCCTTCGCGCTACAGACGCGTTCGCGCTTTTGTCTCCCGTTTTTCTGATCCCCCCCTCCTTATCCGCTCGCGCATTCAATTTTTTCCCTCCCCCCGACCAGATATCCACAATGCGCCGCCAATTCGATACCGTATAACGTACGCTATAAAATTCGCCGCCTTTACAACGGCGCGCGGATATCTTGCGACCCCTAGAATACGCGCGCGTATAATACAAAAAGTGCAGCGCGGAGACAAAGAAAGGTCGGTTTTCATTCGTGCCCGGGTCCTTTGATGGGTCCTGAGAGGCCGCTAGAAAAACGTCCGACGTATTGAGAGGAGTCGCGAGACATTCGGACGGAAGAGCCCGAGCGGTTCTCGATGGGAACACTTTAGCCTTGAAAGAGCGCTGGAAGTTGGATATAACAAGCTGACGATCGTTCGGGACTTTTTATCGAGTATTGGATCATCGGCGTAACGATTTTTTGTTAATTTTTAATTTAAAGAGTTTTTGTAATATTTACGTTTTTTCGGTGATCGATCATTCCGGTTCGTCTGCTTTTTGTCGTCACTCGTAACACCTTTATCGAAAAAAAAGGAAACTAATTTCGCAAAAAAAAACTGATATTTGTGCTTCGCAAAAATCATAATTCCTCAAAAATTGGAACAAGCGTAAAAGGTTTTCTCGATAAAAAAAAAACACAACGAAATATTCCATTTAACTAAAAAATCGAAACAGTTTTATAAAAAAAGCGTTGCTTTTAAGTATATTTCCGTTCTTCTTTTTATTTTTTGCCTATCACCTTTGTGCAAGCAAAAATACACTACGATTCTTACTAATTTAATTATAAAATGCACCACTTATAATCTTAGACTCGTGAACTTCTTTCAGCAATAAAACCTCCAAGTTGATAATAGTGTGCACCTAAATTTATTGTAGTTTAAGAAAATGAAATTGTCTAATCTGTTGATAAGAGTTTTTCACGAAAAGAATTGTTCCCAAAGTTCTTTTAATAGTACAAATTGATTCCTGAAAACGTTAAACACAATACAATTCATCCAACTTTCGAGAAATAAACAATGGCATTGGTACCAAAAAAAAAAGGCTTGAAGCAACCATTCTCGCACGCAACATTTCCTTGAAATAACTGGAATAGCCTTCAAGCACGGGCAGAAATTCTGCGACTGACCCCGTCAAAGTTCAAGTAGAGGTTGCGAATGTAGGTAATAGAAGAATTTTCATATTTGACTTTTATTGTTTTGTTCGCTGCATAAAGCGGACCGTAAACTGTCCTTCTCTCTTTGCATTAATTTAAGATCCGAGGTATGTGGTTGTAAAATTTATATTACACTAATGAATGTATCGCGGGAATTTAATTGCTGCATATGAGGGTATAAAACTTTTTAAATTCATTTTCCTAAAAAGGTTTTTATGACGCTTTTGCTACATTAAACTTCTTTGCTTATTGCATTAGCCGGGGGATCACTTTTTTGTTGAAAATTTCAAAGTAGGATTTTTTAATCATTATAATTCTTTCGTTTGATGTCGGAGCGTAAAAGAGCATCTGCCATCACGTTATAATTGACATGGATTTTCACATTATCTTTATTATTCTTGTATTACGAAGCAGTTATTTTCTTTTTATATAATAAAGAATGAAAATGTTGTGACCAATTTTTATTGCAACGCAATATAATAAAATTTGCGATACCAATAACGAAGCTTCAAAAATACTGATAAATAATAATTACCTCTGCTTCGAATTTCAACAAATTCCAGCCGTTTAATATTTCCATCCGCTGCAAACGTTTTAATCGCATTTACCGCTACAAATGCCTCGACAGCCCGGTTTCGAAAAGTTATCAAAAATATATCCTAGATCTCTTTTCGAAGTAAAACCCGATAGCCGTTAATTATAATGAAATTCAACGCGGACGCGGCTCGGCGCGTCTATCGGGCCGAAAGGCAACTCAGCTCTAACAAGCAATAAAACGAGATCGTGCCGGAGTCCCGGGCGAAATTACCGGTAAATAACAATGAAATCTCGGGCGCGGGTCACGAAAATCATCTCCCCCGGTAACAATTACCTTCCCTGGGACGAGAAGGGGGCAAGAAAAAAAGCTTGCCGGTTTTAGGCCGCCTATCTCTCGCACACACCCTGTATATAAAGCGCCGGCTCGCGAAGAAGGCACAGCGAGAGAGAGAGAGAGAGAGAGAGAGAGAGGGATAGTAGTCGAGCCAACGTCTATCCTCATCTCGTCGCTCGGTGTGTCGGCGTAAATATCCACGTGTGCATGTGTGAGGGAGAGAGAGAGAGAAGAGAGGGACCGCAACCCACACAGAAACGGGGAGCTCTCATACAAAAGCAACAACCTCGAGTCGTCTGTTGCCGGCTGTTGGCCTCCCCTCTCTCGCTCTGTCTCTCTTTCCTTCCCTTTGCGTTTTCTCCCCACCTCCTCGCTCATTTTTGTCCGTCTGTCTGTCTTTCTCTCTCTGTCTCTCTCTTTGCCATTCTTTCATCCTATTGAGTGCCTGCCTCGTACTATCCTCTTTCTTCTGGCGATCATTCGCGGTGCTCCTTCTTCCTCTATGCGCGTCTCTTTGTCTTTATCCGTCATCCGCGATTCTTCACCCTCGCTCTTTCTCTTTTGCTCGCACACTCATTGCCCCTCTTTCTTTCTCTGCCTCGTGGACGTACATTTTTTTTTCATTCTGCCTTCTTTTCTGCAAACACTTGTTCTTCCTTTTTAAATTCTTCCCCACTTCTTTTGCCCATTCTTTCTCGATAACTTTTTCCTTCCTATACGTCCGTGATTTTTATTCCCATTTTTTGGCGTTCGCCTTTATTTTCTTTTTATATTTTTTCAAGTCTTTGAAAATAAAACTCTCTTCTCTATTATCTTACAAAAACTTCGTTTTGAACGGACAATGACACGTGCACATTTTTTTTTGACAAAATTCGAGGAAGAAATTGAACGATAACAGGTTAAATTTTTTTTTTTTTATTCTCCACGTATCCCACGTGAGGTATTTTATTCCAAGAATATTATCACCATTCTACTAAAATATAATATAATTTCAGAAAAAGATTTGAAAAAGTGTATAATGAAATTAAAGTTTTACGTGCCTGCTTAACGCGAAAGTTTAACGTCCTAATCCTTGCCCTATTTTTAAAGTCATTTCTGGTTCAAGGAAGGCGGCTTAAGGCGTTTACTCAAAATTAAATCCCGCTAATCCTCCTTCTATTACAATTTTCAATATATTCAACTAGCAGCGCCATCAGCTGTATAAAGTGTCATTTAAAGCTTTTTCATTGCCGAAAGTATATGCGGGGACCAAGGTAGTTACCATATTTTATTGCAGAAGCGGGCATCGATCGCGGGCATTCAATACTTTAGCAATAAAGCGTTTTAGTTACAGGCAGTAAAAGTAATCTAAACGTCGCGTTTTTATACGGTCAACATGCACTTTTACGAGTACTTTTTACGCAAAACACTAACTCGAAATTACGAAGGCGGCCGCTCTCCGTGCCTTCGTCGTTCGGGTCGCGGCGTTATTTGTCCAAAAAAGAAAAAAAAAACGCCGTGGGTTAATTACAAAAACGCCAATTCGTTTTTTCGATTCGATCGTCCGCTTGACGGGGGAAGGGTCCCGCGCATAATTGAGACCTCCGCCGTCGATCAGTAGATACAGATCGAGCGAGTCAGACGAGCTTACGAGTGGGATAAAACAGCAGGGAGCGCACGCGGCATTTAGATTACACCTTGTAAAGCTCAATCAATAATTCCGCCGGTCGGACGCGCGCGAACCCCTTTCCCGCGCCCTTGGAGCATCTGCCTTTCTTTTTTATCTCGGAGCGAGAGGGAGAGGGGGTGGGGGGACAGACGCGGACGCACCACGGAATTACGGGCGATAATGAGGAGCAGCTTGCAGTTTCACGGCCAAAATAATATCGCGGCCCGCGCGGTGAGCGCTCCCTCTCTTTCTCCGGCTTCGTCCGCATCCGCGCATTCGATCTCTCTCTCTCTCTCTCTCTCTCTCTCTCGCGTCACGGCGACTCCCCCACGCTCGGCCGCCCTCTTCATCCCCCCTCGTTTAGGCCGTTCCCCCTCCAGCGTGCTCCGCTTTCTCTCTCTCTCTCTCTCTGCTTGCTGGCGCGCGCGGCCGCCTGTGCTTACACACAACTTTAGCCAGCAGCCGGATCTATTACGCGCGCGGCACTACTTTCGCGTGCTGCTCTGGAGCAAACCTGCGAAAACTTTGCGCCCTTTCGAGCCGAGCGCGCGCGTCTGGCTGCAGAGTGTCCGCTTGCGATTTTGTCGGTGCGCGCGCGCGCGCGCGCCGCGCTTTGAAATTCGAAATTTCGAACGGGCTGCTGCGCGCTGCTGCTGCTCATCGCAAGCTCGCGGCAAGCTTCGCCGCGGCGAGGAGGGAGAGACAGAGAGAGGCTTTGAAGAAAGCTGCTGCGCGTGAATATTACACGAGGCGCCAGAGGCACTCACTGGGTGGTGTGCGCGCTCCGCGAGCGCGTGTGTGTCCGTGCCTGCCGCCAGCAGCCTGTGTGCCGGAGTAGGGAGCAGAAAAAGAGGGAGAAGAATTTAAGTACAAGGAAGAAAGAAAGAAAGAGAGGCGGCTCCGCGTGCTCGTCTGTGTGTGTGTGTGTGTGTGTGTGTGTGTGTGTGTGCGGGCGGGTGTGCGAGAGCGGCAGATTTTCTTCCTTAGCACATACACAACACGTTCGCTATAAGCGACGCGGGAGCGAGAGAGAGAGAGAGAGAGAGAGAAGGAGCGAGAGAGAGAGCGAGCGAGTTGGAAGTAGAGGGAGAGAGAGAAGAGGCCGCGCGTTCGTTCGCTCGTTCGGCGGCGTGCCTTCCATAACCTCTAAAACGCTCGAGCTTGACAGTCGCGCGAGCGTCCCTCCAGCGATCGGCACGCGAGTCGCACACCTAACCACGCTCTCTCCCTACTTTCCTGTTAGTACTACTGTGGCTCCGGTAGCAGTGCGTCCAAGCCAGCCGAGCTCGTTCCTTTTTTCGTTTCGAACCTTGCCGCTGTGCGTTCCTCGCTCCAGCGTCTCTCGCTCTCTGCTACGTGATTTTTCGCCGACAGAACGAGAGGAGGTGAGAGAGAGAGAGAGAGAGAGAGAGGAGTTAAGTTCAAGAAGGAAATATATCGTCAGCTGTTCGTGCTTCCGTCGGCCGTCGCCGCTTTTTCTTTCAGTTCTTTCGGTTTTTGGTGCGCCTACTCGGCATTAATACATCCACAGTGAAAACTTGTGTGAAGAGAAACGTGAGCAAACGTTCCCCCCGAGAAGAGAAGTGCCGGAGAAGAGATATATAATATATAACGTGCTCCCTGTGTGCTCGTCCTTCTGTGTGGTGCCGCAGTGTGCAAAAAAGCCTGCCGCTGCCCCCTTTGTTTCGAGCGTCATTACATTTTGGGAGATTCCCGGCTTTGCCGCTCGGATCGATCATCCTTCGCCTACCGTAGCATTTGGTGCGTATTTATTTTAATGCCGTATACCCCTTCCAAAAGCACTCCTTTCTCCGGGCGCCTCTTTGCGGCGCGCGCGCTCACCTTTCGGTCATTATGTACATCGGCGAGCGCCTCAAACGCCGCGAAAGATATATACTCGACACTGTGCTTTTCGCGGCGCAAGAGCCGCCGTCGTCGTTAAACAAACAACGGTACGACGGGCGCTTCGTCATTCGCTCGACTCGTCCGCCGCACGTGTGCCGCGCTCGCTCGCGCGCACTTAGCGCGGATTTTTCCGAGGTACAACGCGGAGAGAGAGAGAGAGAGAGAGAGAGAGACGGTGCGCGGATTGACCGGAAAGCCAGATGGCCGGCGGCTGCGCACTGCTCGCGTACTCTCTTTTTCCGCGAGCAGAGGAATATATATGGAAGTGCGCCCGCGTTTATATATATATAGATGCGCACGCGGAACAGGTGTGCTGCGCCAGGCGTACCTGCGCAGCCAACGGCGCCGGAGAGCCGGTATATACGAGCAGCTGACCGGAGAGCTGAGGTACGGTGTGCGTCGGGAGAGAGAGGGACCCCGTGGAAACGCGCGCGCTTTTTCTTCCCCCCGAGGCGCCCGACGCAGCTTTCGGGGGAGACGCGGAACGCGCCGTGCCGCGCTTCCCCGGGGGGATTTCGGCTTCTTTGTTCGACTGCGGCCGTTTCGCCGACTTTTTTCTCTTTCGGGGGAGAAGAAGCGCGCGCCCGACTCCGAGAGAGTAATAAAATTCTTTTTTATGGAGATTGTAGAAGATCGCTTCGATGAGCTGGGAATTAGGTTCGAATGTTCGGGAGACTCTTTTTTTTTCTTTCTTTCCTTCGAGTGCCGAGAGTAGATACGAAGTAAATTAAGTTCGTGATTATTAAATACTTTGATTAATGTGACGATAGAGGGGCGGGATCTAATAGTCAGACGAGGCGTATAATAGAGGAACTCTCTTTACTTACGGACACCAAACGCTCAATAAGGAGTTATAAAGCAAGAGTGACTGAAAAAAATTACAAGGTTGATTTTAACGAGAAAAACTTTGCGTTCCGACCCAGTTTTTTTTTTTTTTTTCGTTCGTATATCTGTTAATTTCATTTATCTCATAATGTTTTAATCTAATTTAAGAGATCTTACCCCGAAATTAGTTAAATTTGCACAAAGAAAACGAACTATTTTTATTCAATTTTGAATTTAATAGTGCGTAAACTAAACCGGATTTAAAACTGTATTCTAGAACGAGTCATGATGGTAGACAACTGACGAGGTCTTCTCGAATACTCGTTAATTAAATTCGTTATATAATTATTGAAAATTGATCAATAAGTACGTTACGCATTACCCAAAGCTATCATTTCAGATATGTAATAGTGTAATCTGTTGTCGATTTCTGTAATATAATCACGTTCTCCGCATATTTTATATAGGAAGCGAAGGCGTTTTATTACAACAAAGACGACGTTTTTCAAAACAAAAAATATACCGACTTTGCAACTAATGTCATTATCACCGGTGGACAAGGTGTGTTTTCCTATTTAACTGTCCGCGGGGCAGTTTATCGTCGGCATTATCATTAAAGTAGCAGGCCAGAAGCGAATTAGTCCACGTTTTGCAGCTCGGCATTAACTGAAAATAATAATCCGTCTCGAAGGCAATTTCCACTTTTACGGAACGCCTTTTTACGCTCTTAGCCAGACGGGCCCGGGCAGGCGCGCGCATAAACTCGTTCACGTTTCAAAGTCTTTAATCTCGGCGCAATCTCGAGTCGCCTGCGAAATAAGAGACTGCTTAGTTTCTGGTACTTTTCTTACACAATTGCCGGGTGCCGCCGGTAAGTTTGCTCATCGCTACCCTAAAATATACACTGTTCGGCGCGTCCGCAAATCTTAGCAACAAACTTGCCGGCGCCGCGCGCTTGTTTGGTAATTCGACTTAGCGAGACGTTGCGATACTTATCTAAGAATACAGGCCTACCTTTTTACGTTTTATCTCGCGATTTCGCGTAATCTTCAGTTATGTAAATGAAGCCGGACTTACGAAACTGGAATCTCTTTAGTTTGAAAACTCGACTCCTCGCTTACCTGGGGCTTTTAGCGTAGTGTAAATAGTTTCCGAGGCGTCATAATTCATACCGAAAATCCTTTTGTTAATGAATTCGTTGAAAG
This sequence comes from Ormyrus labotus, assembly GCA_035582975.1. NCBI lineage: Eukaryota > Metazoa > Arthropoda > Insecta > Hymenoptera > Ormyridae > Ormyrus > Ormyrus labotus. Next base: position 23,574,717 of record JAWWEO010000001.1, on the reverse strand, counting down.
AAACATTTTTGAAAGTCATTAGCAAGTTTTGAGCACTGGGGGGAAACTTATCCTTACCTTATTTACGCAACACCATTTTTTTTTTTTCTTTTTTTTACTTCTCAGCAGCAAAACGTGATCGTAAAAGTAGAAACTTTATCGCCTACTATCACACGCCAACCTACGAATAAGTAGTTCAAATTATCAAGGAAACTTTGCGTGCACTTTTTGCCAGAAGCTATAGGAACACGTATCGCATTTACTTACATTAAGCGAATTACGATAAACATCTCGCTCTCTGCTTTGCACGCCAGTCGTCGAGAAAACTTCTGCCAGTTTGCCGAAACCTTAATTACCGCCGGCCAAACGAAGTAATAGCCAGAAAAAGGGACGTTTAATTACCTATTCCAGAGACTCGCTCGAGGAGATTACTCCTCCAAAAGCCGCTGATAAGCAGAGCACGAAAAAGGTACGCCGTGCCGCTCGACTGTATTGCCATCCAAGACCGCCGCCGCTGTCTTTTGTCATTTATTACGCTGGCCTCGCAAATCGAGTTATTACGACTAACGCGGCAATAAAACCTCCATCGGCTTCGAACACAAAAGCAGCAGCAGCGGCAGCAGCCATTTTAACGGCGGACAGGTGACGCCGGCTTCTTGCGCGTAACGGCGACGACTGCATTATCCCGGGGTAGCTGACCCAATTGCGCGAGAAAGCGCGCGCTTTGATTTATTTCGGCTGAAATTTTAATAAGCGCGCTAGTCCTGGGCTTTACGCGCGCGGCAACGCGGAGCTTTAGTGCAAGCCGAGTTATTTGGGTTAGTTATTGATTATAACGATCAGATTATTAGGGATGTTTGAAGTGTGCTACCGCTCTCGGTGCCGAGGTTTATACGCGTGCGTTCGATCGGCGTTTACGGCGGGTTTTTAGTAGTCGTACGAACGAAATCGAATTTTTAAGCTTCTCTGAGAGAGAGAGGATATATCGCTTATAATGTATATAAAATTGATGCAAAAATTTAAACAATGGTTTTTTCATGAATTTTCGCCGGGAAAAATTTTGTAATTGCAAAGGCACTGCCGTTATAATGGCTCAATTACTTTTTTATAGTTTAATAAAAGAGATTTATTCGCAAGGAAAGGCTCCGGGCGTTCGTTAATAAACGAGAATACGCGCTAAAATATAAACTCTATAGTCGCTCCTCTGGCTGCATAATTCATACTTCCTCTTATACAGACGGTAATCCACATTGGCGACGGGCGATCTAATAAACCGGCGGAGTCTGGAATTGAATCCAAGCGTGTCAGGATCTGAAAAATCATTAATTTCAAAACATCTCGAGACGCTTCAACGAGTTTTCTTTTTCAAGTTCAGTTACTCGGAAACAAAAAAATAGATTTACGTAATCTCTACGTGAATGGATTATAACGTAATTTCAAAGTTTTAGTGCCCGAAGAATCAGTCCGAGTGATGTCACTATTTTTTTGTAACTACTTGCGCACAAAAAGATACTCGCCGCGAGACTTGCTCCTCGAATGAAAATAGCCGTGACTCTGGTGTACTTGTGTATTGTTCGTGGCAGTTTATCGTGTCTGCTGCGGTTCGTCAACGAAACTAGAGAGGATCGCTTTTTTTTTTGCGGTCCGTGATTTTGCCTGTCGCTTAATAGGCCATTTTGCGGAAGGGGATATCATTCGAATTTTTCGGATTGATTCCAGATTTATGTGGGAGTGTTTTTTGGGCAATGCTGTCATTAACCGATGACGAAAGAATTAATGAGACTCGATTATGGCGAATCGTCGCGATGATTTCAGGTTTGCCGAGTATTAGCTATTTTTTCTCCCCGTGGTATTCGGGAGTTCAGCTTTTTCCTTGTTTGTCCATTCGTTTTCGAGCGCTGAGTAGAATATCGCCTTTCAAATATGAGCGGAATTTGAAACTATTTTAATCTAAGCAGGACGTTATAATTTCAAAAGAAACGCAAAAATTCATTTTTTCCGAAGTTATAAAAATGGGCCAAGAAAATTTTTTTATCGTTTGACTTCTGCAAGCGTTACAAATTGTGATGTAAAGTTATGTATTGCAAACTTTCACCGAATAAAATCTCACTTTTGCGCGACATTCAATATTCAACAATCTCAGAGTTATGAAACTTGGCACGCTACTAACTAGCTGCAATCGATAAATGTGTTAAATTATATATCGCATAATTGCTCCCGTCAGGCCTTCTTATTCGTGTAATTTTGTGCTTACTTCACTTTTATGAAAACAAGTTGGCTTAGTATACGAGATTATACGCTGATTTAAGGTCCCGACTGACTTCCATTGTCAAAGAAAGTGCCGACGCCATTAGATCGAATATATTATTCAAAATAGACTTTCGATTGCGATGAAGATGTACTCTCGAAAAAGTTTTGAGCGGAACAAAAAACTTTCACCTTGAAGGCGGCTTGTGGCGAAACCCAATTTATTCTTTGCCCAACGGTTACGAGGTGAAACTCTGCTCTGACTGGCGTTAGATCTACTAATAATTTAAGAGTCGGCAGTGTGCTGCTCCTTTAACTGGATTTTTTTTTTTTTTTGCGAGCTTTGAGAAGCCGAAAAAGATCTCGCGTGCTAAGAGGCACATCGTTATCAATCAAGGAAAAATTGTTCGATAACAAAGTTTTGCTAAAGTTTTTCCTTTAAAAATACATGTTCCGAGTTTACACGGCTACAATGAAAAAAGGTGCTTCGATTCCAATAAAAAAAAAAGATATATATTTTATCGCTCTGTTTTTTCTACCAACTTTCTTGTAAATGGGACGAAGAATACATTGGCTTCCGAAGGTATAAATAAATTTTCATTACAGGCTTATTGGACGTTTTCTAACGAGAATTAATTCGATGCATTCTTTGAATTAAATGCGTATTAATTTTCATTCGAACAATATTCCCATCGACATCGAAGAGCACGCTGTAGCAGTATTCTCATAAGTAAAGAAAATGTCAATAAGCAGTGAAACAAAATTATAGCCAAAGGCATGAAGTTCGAAATTTTCTTAGCCTGCTTCATGCACGAGAAAGTCCAATCTTAGATTTGGACGTGTGTGCGTTTTTATTAGAGATCTATATCGATCTTGTCAAATCAATTCCCCTCGGTAACCCAATAATCTAAATTTATACGCGACAGCCAACTTTACGACAGCTGGCACACAAACACGAGAATGCAATTTAACGCGAATAAACTGGTTATTTTGAAAAAATGCCTTAGGTTTTAATTACTTTTCTTTTGACTCTCCCGCTGCTCATTGTCACCCGATAATTCAGCAAATCATCAACGGTTTTTCAGCCCTCCTTCGCTTTCAACATTGAATTCTTCTATCTTTAGAAGCAATTTCTTCCCGGCGTTTTTCGCCGCGACGCTTAAAAAAAACTCCAATTACTTCTTGCATTTATGAATAATCTAGCCAGGCCATTTTGCATAGCGGCGGCGCAGACAAACGACCAGACGAAGTCTCTCTCCTTGACGCCCCGTCAAAGAAACTCGTCCCCGGTCGGGGGAGGGGGGGCAGCTCCGTACCAATTAGCCGTCGAAGCCCTGAATTAGAACGTACCTTCCTGCTTAGAGGTTCGCGTGCTCATTTGCCGCCGCGACCGACGTTATTACACCGAGTGCAGCAGAGGCGACCTAACCTCGCTCCCGCCGGCTCTCCGCGAGCCAACCTGACCCGAGAGAGAGAGAGAGAGAGAGAGAGAGAGAGAGAGAGAGAGAGAGAGAGAGAGAGAGAGAGGAGCTGTGCCAAAGAGGAGAGGAAGGATCATTAGAGAAGCGGCATTTTTCCGCGGCGCGTCTCGCACGTTCGACATTCCCTTCGGTCTCTCTCCCCGGATAATTCTCTTCTGCATCAGCGGAGGAGGGTGATATACGCTCATAATTCCAGCCGTGATCCGCTTCGCCGATGAAGCCTGGCTGCCGGTCTTTGCTCCATTCATTATATTTTCTATATCCGCTCTTTATTCCGCGAGGCCGCCTTTTATGTTATGCGCGCTCTCCGCGGGATTTTTATTTTGGCGGGAGGCGGCCGCTTTCTTTGCCCCGATACACGTGAAAGGGGGATAGATTGCTGTTTCATCGATTTTTTTTAAAGATATATTAGCCCCCGAGCTTTTGTCTAATTTTCTTTTTCGATTCGCTAATGAATTTTTTTTTTCTTTTTTTTTTTCGTAACTTATAATTAAGTTTAAAGAGATTTTTCAGTTTTCACGTTTTTTAAGGCTTTTATCCAAGCGGCGCAAGGTATTATAAAAGTTATTAAGAAATTAAAAGAGGGATTTTTCGAGAATAAATACATCTTGCATGAGATATAAAAAAAACGTTTAACTGCCGAATAAGAAGTTTTGTAATTTACAACATCGTTATTCATTTTGCTCGAAAGTTATAAAGTTTCGTCTTTTATTCTTTTTTTTTTTTTTTTCGTTAAACTCGTAACTTGAAAGAAACTGTCGCTCTTAGCTAAGTGCAAACAAGACGAGAAAGAGGCGAAATTAAATTAAAGCCAAGACAGTCTGAGTAAATTCCATCACTATAATGGAGCATACGTGAAAAGACGGTTAAAACGACACACTCGGAGCAGCCGTCGGTCGGAAACTTGTATTTTAAACAGACTTTTACCTCCTTAGACAAAGGAAGTCTTTCGAAGTCTTCTCGAAATCCCGAAGCCGTCGAGATGACGTCGATCGGCCGGCTAATCTCCCGCGCATTCCGAAACACGTCGAGCAACGCCATAAATTTTTCCTCGCTCTCGGACGCGCGTATCTAATTTACCCGCGGCGCGGCCTTTGGAAATCGAAAACCGAATTTACCTAGCCGCGCCGCGACTTTCGCGCTAAAAAAACCCCCGGCGCTCTTCCTCGGCGAGAAATTAGCCGCCTCGAAATCCGCCGGAACCGGTTTTTATATACCGAACGAGTATTATGGAATCGTTCCGTCCCCCCCTCTAATACATTCACGCATCCGCGCGAGATCGCCTTATGAAACTTTTCCGCCGGAGTTTTCGTACGTAGATTAATGGCTTTGTTTGCGCAAAAGTTTTCGGTGCGCGCGGCGGAGCGCTTCCAGGTGCCGCGACGAATGACTCTTGTTCCCGGTACGAAAAAAAAAAAAAAAAAAAAACGAGGGGGGAGCGAGTAATGAGTTTAGGCTTTTCGCCGGCTTACTTTCGAGCTCCTGTTTCGTTGGGTAACTATTTGTTTCCCCCGGAATAAAGGGGAACGCCGCGCTGCAAATGATGATGGTTTTTGGAAACGTACAAATGGGACTCGATGTCGCTTCGTCGATGATCCTGTCAAGGTTGACGTTTCAATCCCGCGTAATCATTTATTTCTGTCGTTTGCCTCTGCATTGGTAACGCTCATTTGGAAATCCTTTTAACAAGGCGCCCGATTTTCCTTGGTAATTCACTGTTGCGTCAAAATTCCAAATAATTTTTATCTCACAGAATTAAAGAAAACAAACGTAGCGTGAGTATATCACTCGCAAGCAACGAAGTTTGAAGCGAACAATAGCGCGAGAGCTGACATAAGTGCATTAATCCGCTCGCCGAAGACCTACATACATCGTCGTCCAAAATATACGGATTTCCTGCTCTGGGATATACATATGACTGGGTTAAAAATGCCTCGAGTTCCCCCTGCGGTAAACCTCGCGTAAAGGTCGCAACCTAACCATGATGAATCTCTCTCTGTCTCCCTCGAAGTAATCCTCGCGGAGATTCGCTGTTGCGCGAGGCAACGCCGCTAATGATTACACTGCTGTGTTTTTGTTTTGCACTTTACACTTTACGCTCTCCTGGCGATTTAGACGCGCGGCCTCTGTGCCCAAAGAGACGCGCGCTCCGGGGAACGAGACCCGTGACGTCATACTCGGAGATTGTTTCGAAGCGGACGGAGACGCGACGACTCCGCCGGTGGAAGAGCCTTGGACGCGGCGGTCTGAAAAATCAAGGTTTTTTTTTTCGTAGAGTTTTTTTTTTTTTTTTTTTTTATTTGCAATTTTAACTCGAAAATACAATCGGTGAATTAATCGACCAAGACCAAATATATTTTACGCTTAATGTACTTTCCGAGCCCTCGGGCCCTTTTAAAATCGCAAATAAACAGCATATTGTTGCTTTTTCCGCGTTCCATTAATAATCCCGAAAGCATTCGGCGCCGCGGAATAAAAGCGAACAAAAGCCATACTCGCCCGGTCAATTATTATCATTAAACAACAATTTGCATTCGTACCCTCAAAACAATACGTCATCCGAAAAGGCAGCGGAAAAAATTGTGTGGCGCTCGTCGACCGCGAAAAAAAAAGCACGCGCACGCACACACAGGCGATATGACTCACCGTCGGCCCTGGGCACATCAGGTACAACGCTTCTCGGCAGCGTTGGCGAGCGGCTAAACTCGCGCGACCCACACACTAAACTCGCGAGAGCGAGAGCGAACGCGAGCCTGCGGTAATACGCGAAATTGCGGCGCCGCGGCGATGGTACGGGGGGGAGCCGCTTCGAAATTGCGAATAATGCGCCTGCTTTGCGCTCCGGAGATTTTAGCAATAAACCGCTCTCTCTCTCTCTCTCCCTTTATGGGGGACCTAAAAAGGGGCAGTTCGCCGCCGCGGATTATGCTCTATTTGGCGAGAGCTGGATCCATTCAGATTTTCGGCGCGTAATTCGTTATTTTTTTTCTTTCGCCGCCCGAACGAACGAACGCTTTCGCCCGGCGTTTTCGAATCTCGTTAATTGCAAAGCTCATTATACACGCTTTCCTGATCCTCGAAAAAATTCTCGGAAACCCCGCGGCCGATAAAACGTTCTCGCGTTCCGGCGAAATATAAACCCACACTCGCGCGATCGGCTGCCCTTCCGAGCCGGCAAATTGAGCCTTAAATATACAATTTCCAATCCTTTCGGCGCCGTTGAATACGCCAAAAACGGAAAAGCAGCGATTCCCCCTCGGCCGCGCGTTTACCAGGGAGCCGAAACAAAAAAGAGTCGAGTCCCTCTCGCGCAGGAAATCTATAATTGGCCATTCATCGCTGCATTTACGTAGGAAAAAAAAAGAAAAAAGAGGGAGAGGCCGGCTAAAAGCTCGACGTGTACACGCTCCGGCGAAGGAGAGAGAGGGAAAGACAGCGGCGGGTGCATATCTATCTCGTCTGGGAGAGATATTGAGCGAAAAGGGAGCCGCGGCTAAGGCGACGTCGCGCATTTTCATCTCGGCCCTTGGCTGCTGACGTTACTGGGCTGCTGTTGGCCGTTTAACCCCCGCGTGGTCAAACTCGAAACTCGCCGGTACTTTCCACTCTCTCTCTCTCTCGCCACTTAAAGTTTTCTTCTTTTACGCGGCCCTATTTCGCCGCGTTCTATTCTTTTCGAGCGTCTACTGCTTTTTTATTTTCGGGCTCTTTGCGCCGAATATGAAACGGCGGTCGTCGGGAAAATTAAGGCTGTATTTATAAACAGCTTTTCATTGCTGAATTTACTATTGTGTTTTAATAGCTGCGATTCATTTTTATGGATTAAATGGTTTAACTGTGTTTGTCAAGTCTTAAAATTATCTTATAAATTCAATATTTTTCGTTCCTTTACTCTACGAATTCAATAATATGAAACGCAAATTAATTATTGTAAAATATTAACTATAACTTTATCAAATTTAAAAATAATTATTACGTTTCTAAATCTTAGGAAATGCATCAAGAACGAATAAAATTTTATTTATCTTGCTCATCAGCTCCTTAGCTAAATACACTTTTAATCTATATTTCTCGGTTATAATATAGGGTCGCATCAATGGATGTTTATGTATTAATACAAATTCGAATACTCTAGAGCACCTACCTACTTAGTACCGATCATCTAATTTCACCCTTTATCGAATTAATATCCAACGCAGCTCTTAGTTCAGGTAATCGAGCTACTTCATCCGATACGCCATTGCTAAACATTTGATTTTCGGTGCGAAATTAATATTCTTTAACCGAAAATATTTTAGACCTTCTAATTTTACAAAAGTAAACATTTCCTTCATTTTAGGGAGATTAAAAATGCATTTCGACGTATCTATCGAGTATAGTATTACTATTCGGGCTTGGATAAACATATCGGCAACGTATTTTATTATTAGCTGGCAATATTGTGACTGTACAGATCGCGTGCACATATCGAGTTTATTCACGTGTAATTCTGATCTCTTCATGTTTGCTTGGAAATACTTCTGGAATTTTTCAGCTCTAAAAATAACCCACCCTAATTAAAAATACTTTCTATAACTACTATATTTATTAAAAAAAATAATGAATATAGTAATCTGTAATATCCCGAGGTAAGACTGAAAACAACTTTACACAAAAAAGCCTTACCGTTCATTAATTTAAAAAAAGCTGGGCAAAGTGGTAAAGACTTAAAAAGGAGTCTCATCGTTCAGTTAAGAAAAATCTTTTTTGAAGAAAAGAAAAGGGGTACAAGGGGGTACCATGCCGCTTTGAAAGGCTCTGGGCTGTTTCTAGCCAGGTTGGCTTGAATTCTCAAATTGGACACCGGAAAAGAAAGAAAAAAATACGCTTCTTTTCCGGTTAAATCTTCAACTCGGCGCAATTTCATCCGCCGAAAATTACGAGATATTGTAAAATTAGCAACCTCTTCTATTAAATTTTTCGAACGGAATGATTTCGCTTGGAAACTGGCTTATTTCTATTTTTCGCCGGTTGAACGAAAACGTATTTTAATTTTGTTCGAGACTAGGAAAGCTTTTTATAAAGCTTAAAATTCTACAAACGTGATTATACTGGTTTTTATCGTATAATTTTTAATGACCCGCTAAATTTCAACCAAAAGAGTTGCTTATCCAGTCGTAAAAAGCTATAAAGGAAAATCCCGTCAGATATTCCTATTATTCGTTTTATGACTCGTTGACTTCGCTATTGTTTAATATAAAATTTTAATAATTCCATTTCTTCCGCTATTCTCGAATTTTTCCCCAACAACTTAATTAAAAACCCAAAAGAATTATTCCGCCGCTAAAGATATATTACAGACCAAAAATAGCAATAAGCACAATAACTAAATTTCCCCCAGGAAACACCTTGCAGCCTTTATCCGCCTATAAATAAGCATAAGCAGCGAACTCGCGGGCAAAAAGCAATTCTGATTTGCATCGACTACATCCCTAGTCGCATTCCTCGCGTGGAGAACAGAGGAAGCGTCGTCTCTCCCACAGTCCATCCCGGCCGCTCTCGACTCCCGGGCGCATGTTTTCAGGACGGTTCTGCTCGGTCACGAGCGGCGCGCGCGAATGCGTGGCAACCCTGCGCTTCTCTCTCTCTCTCTCTCTCTCTGTTCTTTCTCCGCGCGCGCGGCGGCAGCTGAGAGTTTCGCGCGACGACGACGACGCCGGGAAGAGCAAAAAGGCTGCCTGCCGGCGCTGCTGGCTGGCTGGCGCGCGGGCTTTGCATGCAGGTGAGCGAGGAGAGCGTTAGGGCGCATGCGCGAAAGAGAGAGGCCTCTCTTTCGAAGCCTCCCGAGAAAGAGAGAGTGGATTCGAAACGGAAAGGGATATCTGTCTCTCTGGCATACCTGCCGCAGCAGCTCGCTTTGTTAAATGTCGCGCGCTTACGTAGCTGTGGGAAGAGAGCTGTTGCGCGCCGCAGTCCTGATTTTCAGGAGGCGCGTAAAAATCTGCCTCGCAGGAATGCCTCGCCGCGGTAAGTTCAAGTTCAGGAGAGTCGCGGTCGCCGCGTTTTATGCGCAATGCCGCTGCTGCTGCTGCTGCTGCAGCCGGAGTTGCCTGGAGTGCCGCGAGAGTATTATGAATGAGTTATCGCTCGTTGACTCATCGGGAAAAAGGGAATTTTCTCGGTCGTAAGTGGCTCGTGCGCCGGGCGGCAATTAAAACTTTTGGATCACCGTTCCGAAAGGGTTCGGCGTTTCGTTGTTCGAAGTTGATATATATGCGGTTTCGTAATACTGTATACTTTAGGAGTAGAGAATTTCGTAAGGAATTCAGGCACTTTATGTAAAAAATATTTATTTTTATACGACGTATCTTGCCCGAGGCTATACTATCGATGCCAGGTATAGGAAAAAAAAAATGGAATGAATTCTTAAGCGGTGATGGCAGATCAGAGTTTCTCAATGCTGACAAAGAAGGACTGCCAGTGCCGTGGATGGCTCATTTATTTATCCTCTTCACTAAAAGTCAATTTTTTAACCATCTTGCAACATTTTCTATATTAATCTTAAACATAAAAACGGATAATTTCTATTTTCCAATGTACGTTTTAAGTATGCACATGTTTGCCGACATTTTTATCCAATTTTATCTGAATTACATTCAGAATACCTTTGCGATTCGAAAAAATACTTTCATTATTATGACGTTTATTTAACGCCATCATCATACCCCGCAATAGAATAAAGCGTAATAACAGATTCATTCGTAATATTTATAGCGCAACGAAGGAAAAAACGACGTACGTCACGAAAAAATGTGCAAATACCAATTTTATCGCGGCTATGAAAACGAGTAATTTGCAAATATCGCTTGCAATTACCGACTCTTAAAAAACACGCTCGGATAACCGGTGCCCGTTTTCTAACGAAACTTAAACTATATTACACGACGACTCAGCCCCGAAAAAGGCCGAATAATTTAAAACAGCGCCCGGGTTCTCTTTCTTCCTCGCCAAAAGTTTAGCCGAGAACGGCCTTCGAACGCTTCCTCCGAGACTCGTCGGTGCCCGCGGCGGGCTGTATACACGATTCTCCCTTCTCGCGCGTGCACGCACTCTCTGCTTTTTCATGTATATCCCCTATCTCCGGCGGCGCGCGGCATCGCGCTCCCTTCTTCCTTCCTCGCTCCCTTTTCCGTTCCCCTCTCCTCTCTCTCTCTCGGCCCCCGTTCGCCGTAGAAACTTAGTATAGCGCGAAACAAGAAGGAAGGGGCACTAGTTGCGCATTTTCAAGGTCGGCCAATCGAACACCGCCACCATCTGCCCCGGGAGAGAGCGTGCGGAGGAACTCCGCGAAGCGCGACTCTATACTCCGTGCGAGAGAGCAGCCGGAACGAAACGAAGCGGGGCAGGACAATCCTGGCAGCGCTGTGCGCGCCTCTCCCGCTTATTTGGCCCGCGCCGCCTGGCTCTCGCTCGGCTTCTCGTTGCTTTTTTAAAGGCTGCCGCGTGGGTTCTGCGCGCTCGAGTTTTTCTGCGGGGCTCTCCGGGGCGTATTTCGCTTGCTCGGTGTGGATGTTCTTTGATTTTTCGCTCGAGGTTGGATACCCGCGTAAAAATAATGTCGTTTAGCCCAAACTTGGGCCAAGTTTCCTATGGCTGAACTTTGGGCTAAACGTGGCCAATGAGAAAATCCCAAAC
>JAWWEO010000001.1:23551469-23563236 GCA_035582975.1 Ormyrus labotus | reverse complement strand
TACTATCTTTATCTGTACGAATTGGGCGCTTGAAATTGTGTGCACAAAAGTTCGATTTTGCGCGTTAATGGGTTAATAATATAAAAGTGTTCGATTCATCAAAGAAAGTTTTAACACGTTACGTCCACAATACTCAAGCTACTTTTTCGCAACCCACGTGCTCAACTGATAAAGAGAGCAGCCGCGAGAGACCGCATCGTGGCCTTTGGATTTCGCTCGCTTTCGCGGCTGCAGTATACATATATAGTAGCCCTCGCAGTTGCGTGCGGCCTCGCGAGATATCCGCGGAGAGCGAAGATCGATGCACTTGAGTACTTTTCGAGAGCAACGTCCGATCGAGAAGCATGTCAATTGACCCGATCCTAACCCCTTTCCTCTCTCTCCCGCGTTTAGTTCTCTCTCTCTCTCTCTCTCTAGCGGCGTTCGTACTCGGACTCGCTCGTATATGCACGAGCCTTTCAACCCGTAAACTCCCATCAATCTTCCGGCGGGGTTGCCGGCTAATCAGCCGCGGCGACGCCGACGTGGAAACGGCATTAGACAATTTGTTGCCAAGCCCGACCCTGTCCATTTGTATTTTTGGCATCGATTCGTAGCTCCATCCGATGACTTTTACGAATGGGAAATTTGTTTTGCTGCTTTTCAGTGTTTTTTTTTTACTGCAACCTATATTCAGCTATTTAATTCGTAATAGAAAGAAAGTTATATATACAAAACTTAACATTTATTTGAATAATTATTTTTGCATAATCTTATCTGCAAGAAATTGTAAATTATAAATGACAAGAAAAATAGTTTCCCTTTTCAAAGAGTGTGAGAAGAGACGAACGAGTATGGCTTTATTAAGACTCTCGCACGGTTTCCTTTTCCTAGCATGAACTCAGAGTGTTATATCTTAATCGATGAGTCAGTCGGGTAGCGGAGTCATCCGTACAGTAACTCATGACTGTAAACTTAATTTTACACGCTTCTAACTCGATAGAGCGAGAACTTTTGCATCGGGCACTTCGCAATTTATTTTTAAAGGCAACGCGCACATCGCACCTGGAATACCTGCGAGCTTCTCGTCATCGCTTTTCATAAATTATTTGACGCGCAGCCTAGACCCGCATTTACACTATTAATCTCTCCGCCGTCGAGTCAAGAGTCTTATATCGATTATCCGTTTACTCCGCGCGTCTGGTTTCTTCGCGAAACGAAAAACTCACCCTCGCTCCGCGACGCGGGCGATATAAATTTTTCAGAAATTCAAGCGCGCGCCAAGTGCTTTCCAAGTATTATCGCCGGATATCGTAAGCCGTCCGCGGCGCGCTTTCAAAGCACGTCCGAACTCCCGCAGACAACGACGACGAGCCTAAAAGCAGAACAATATTCACCGCCGCAGTCCAATCCCCGATACAATGCAACAATGGGGCACAGTTTTTATTAGAGATTTCTCGGAATGAACGAAACAATCGCCGGCGCGGCATTTCCATTCGCGACGCGCAGACGACGACGGCACATGTATGTATACATAACGCTCGATTCGACACACATAACCGCGGCGGATTGTTCGCCGCTCTTCCGCCGCGCCGCTCTGTGTGTGCAGCGTGTGCGCGCCTCCGTATCCGGCGCGTTCCTTTTTTTTTCTACCCGCCCGCGGTGGAACAATTTCCGCCGCGCTCCGAGAGAGAGAGAGAGAGAGAGAGAGAGAGCGCGACCTTGAAACGCCGTCGCAGACGACGGCGACGGGGGTTATGGGAATTAATCGGCGAAGACGTTGGCCCGAAGCCAATCCCGCCATATGTTCGTGTCTGCCGGCGAATTAGTCCGCCGCCGCCGCTGCCGCCGTCTCGAGGAGCGAATCTCTCTCTCTCTTTCTCGGGCCGAATGAAAAGGAATACCGGAATATCGATTAACGCTCGCTCGAGCGTCCGCCGAGTGGTAACGCTGAAAGCCGAGCGTTATTTATTGCGCGGAGGATCGCCGCTTAATTGGCTCGGTTATTTGGATATTAGGTTTTTGGATCTGGGTGCTTGGTCCCGATGCTTCTTGAAGGGCTTCTTGTTTTAACGTTCCGACTCGATCTCTTTCGAGTCTATTTGCATTGAAATCGCGTCCAAGTGGAATACGAACTGCGTTAAACGAACCGGACGGCGTGGATCCTTTTATTATTAGATTAAAACGAATCGTTTTACTTTTGAGTTTATAAATTATTTATGATACTTCGATACTTTTCAGGCACTCCTTTCAACGGAAGGTTGACTGCATCTCCCCCGTGAACCGAATGCAAGATGAGACGAGCTCTCGGCGAGTCTCCGAAATTTCCAAAGCCATCGAAGGTATACCATTAGATTATTAGGATCCTCTCCTCTTGTATCTTCCTCTCCCCGTGGCTTATCATCTTACGCCCTCAATGGCAAAGAAGATGGACTTTCTCCGGGCGACCGGTGACTTCTAAGAGGCGGTACATCCCAGAGAGCCGCGCGGCAAGACGCTCCTCGGGGGAGGAGAAAGTCCGCTGCGGTCTGGGCGGCTCTCCGCCCCGCGCCTAACCTCTGCCCCGGTCGATGGAAGAAGCCTGCGGGGGAAGCGACGCGACCGCAGACGCATTGGCGGCATTCGCAATCTCTCTCCTGAATTATTAAAGCCGAGTCAACACACACACACACACACACACACACACACACAGGCGCGCTTGGTGCATCTTCGCCCGGGAGAGAGAGAGAGAGATTTAAAACGGGCGCGAAGAAGAAGCAGCACCTGGCAGCGGGCGCGAGTCAACGGCCGTGGAAAAGACGAGTCCTCTAAGTAATTGGCTAGGGCTGAATGGGTCTCGCGAGGAGAAGGGAGCAGCCTCGCCGCTGCTCGAGATATTAAGCCCGGGAAACAAAGTTGGCATAATCGCTCTCCTCGTGCCATTATTCGCCGAATGAAAGGGGACGCGAGGCTCCGCGAGTCGCGGTTATTGTTGCGAGCGCGCGCTCCTTTTATCGCGCGTCGCTCGCGCGCGCTCTCCTCTCGAGAATGCGATGTGCTTACACGTCCGCCGCCATTAGTGCCGGCCGAGTGTACCGCCGCCGCGCGCGGCTGGAGGACTCGCTCGCTTGCGGTTTTATGCGGGCCAACGGTTCTCCCCCCCGCGGGCCTTTCTTTACACCCGCGGCGTAATCCGAGATGGAGGCGTCAATTGTACACGCTGGTTCTATGTCGAATTGACAATGAGATCGGCCACTTTTTTTTTCTTCATTTAGATAAGATAGCTTTGACCGAGGGGATTTCCAAACGCGGATGTAATTAGGCTGCGCTGCAGCTTCATCGAAAACGGGCGATCCGTAGTGCTGTACAAAGTCGAAGCAGCGTCGAACGAGGTCGATAATCGTGAAAGTGGCACGCGTACAGAGAGGGCGGCTCTGTTGTTCCACCGGCGTGAATTAGATCCAGTCGGTGCGGTTCGGCAGGGAGTTCGAGAGCAATCGAGGACTGTAACAGCTAATTTCGAAGACAAGGAAGTTCGGCTCATAAATAAATAAACCCCTAGGAGATTGTCGATGAAGTATTCAGCGAGAAGCGCGAGTGGAGAATCGGCGTTAAAGTTTAATTTTCAATCGTCCTGGAATTAGCTCGGCTAGTTTTTTCGAAACCGCTTCCGCTTAAAGCAGACGGAATTCGTGGCTCGAAGTACATATTCAAATCCATCGACGGTTTTCGAGTCGACGGCTCGTATTTTTCTTGGAAAAAAAAAATTATTTCCCTCCGAGCTCACGTTCCTGCCGTTCGTTCGAAATGCCGAGAGCGGCGGCGTCGGTCGGCGCAAAATAAAAGAGGCGGCCGCATTGCGTCATCGCTCGCGAACGCAGAGAGCTCCGAGAAGCGACGATCCCCAGGCCGAGAGCCTACTTTGTCGTCGTCGTCGGATTAAAATTCACGGCTCGCACGCAGGAAGTCGCGAGCCGCGGAAGAGGAGAACGCCGACTTTGGCCACGTCGGATTCTTCGTCGCTACTTGGGATGCGCGATTGTCTGCTGATGTATTCGGTGCTCTTTGCTTTCTAACGTCATTGTTCCTGAATGCGAGAGCGTCATCTGAATTTTACTGTGCACGGGGGGAGGTGTCTGTGTTGCGGGTGCTTATTTGGAGGATACGTCACGTTTTTCTTCGTACCACCAAAGCTAATGTTTAGAGGTTTGGAAGTGTAGACTTGGCGTCGTGAATCTTATCATCGCCGAATAGCAGAAATGATGAAAAAGATATTCTTTATAATTCTGGTAATACGGCTGACGACCTTACGACTGAAACTGGTTTCTGTAATTAAATCAGCTGCGGATCGAAAGATTTGAAATAATATTTTACATTTTTTAAGACGTTAATGGACGCAACCGCTTTTTGAATAAAAATCTTTTATAACAAAGTAACAGTAAAATACACTTTTAAAACAATTTTAAAATAAAAAACCGCATTACACAGTAAACAAGAAAAGTTTTTTCGAGACCTAACCAGTTGAGAAAACCCAATAAAATTTCCATTAAAATTAAATTCCAATGGAAGGCTAAAAGCGCGAGCAATAAAGAAAAAAGAAAAGACTCGAATACTTGACTCGGTGAAAATTTCAGTATCCTTTTCTTACATTATTGATCTTGCGTGAGCACGAGTACAATCAAATTCAATTATTCAAGCGTTTACCGAGTCCGCGCACCTGATTCCCGAACCAAATTCGATAAACTCTCGACCCGAAGACGTAAAATTGATTGAACCGATTTCGATCCCGGGCTCCGAAAACGACACTGTTTCGATCAACAATTGCCTTCTCGGAAAAGGAGCGGAAAAAATTTGGCTGGAGAAACTTGGCCTGATTCGGATTCAGGGTTTCAGGCATTTGCATGGAACGGTCATAAATAATTTATGATTAGCTGGGTTGTGTCAAGTAATTTGATGATAAATGTCAAGTGGCAGTTAAAGTTAATCGTCTGTAAAAGAAGGAAACAATAGAAAGAATAGCGCAATTTTCGTTACAATGCCGGTTTAAAACTGTTTTGCATATTTTTGTACCTTTGCGGTAATTATGCCGGAGCGGACGAAAATTTCCACGGGAGTCTCATAAGTGTGCCTCGCGAAAAAGAAACATTTTTCCAGTTTATTTTTTGGCGTATTAACTGTAAGTATCGATTTGGCAAGTTTGGCCGGTCCAGTTACTGACGTCAAAAGTCCGCTCACAATGCAAACATCAAGTGAGTTGCGTAGTTGAAAATCTGAGAAAAGTACTTTTTTTTTATTCGAGATAGTTACGAAAGAAACGATCCAATTCGAACGTACTTTATGCCCTTGGAAGCGAGCAAAAAATAAAATCTCGAAGTTATATAAAAAGTTCTTGCTATTGGATATTAATGTATCACTCTCAATTAAACGTTTGCTTTTTTAAAACTTTAGTGATACGTCAATTAGTTTCCAAAGCTACGAAACGTCAATTACACGTATAATCCAGGAACTATATATGTAAACTTTAATTTTTAACTAATGTTCCATTGCTGCTCAAACAAATTCGCAACATAAAATAAAATTAAAACCCGTCTGAACCACGTTCTTTTTCTCCATTAAAAGTACAAGCAACTTCTTACATTACAGCGCACTTAATAAATTGAGTAATCCAAATAAGTCATTACAAAAGTTAAATTACGTTATCCTTAACGCGCACGAGCCACAAAGCAAAGGGAAACGCAATTTAAAATAAGTTCTTATTATAAAATTCTAAAACAAAGTTTCTCTCTAATCCCATTTAGTTATTTACCAGCAGACATCTGGCGGCACGCTAAAAAATTCATGCCGACTCGAAGCAGGAAACTATTTGCAGCCGGTGGGGTGGAGGATATACCGCCTTTCCTCATAACGGAGCATCAGTGGCTGCAGCGACGGGAGTCTCAAAAATTTTATTACTGCGTCGCTTAAGACCTCCGCAGCGAAATATAAAGGGCGGGCGACTTCCCGGAAGCCGGGAGTGAAATGAAATGCAATTTCGCCTAAAATGAATCATCCGGTTTTTCGCGAGGCATTCGACGCCAAGGGTGGGAGAGGGAATACGAGAAAGATCGTAAACGTCTCTCTCTCTCCCCTCGCCGTCCTCTTTTCCGTGCCAACCCTCCAGCAATTCCCGGATCGCAATATCGCCGTCGTGGAATTTCGATTATACCCGCTTACTCGCACGCTCATTGAGAGGGAAAAGGAGGCTGTCGTTGCGCAACGCGCTCAGCGCGCCGCACTCTTGACCCACCAACACACTTTCACTTTTACAGTCGACGAGGTAGTGGCGCAAAGTAGTGGAGGCTCTTCCGATTTCCTAGTCGATGGGATATAAGGCCCGGGGGACCGCGAGAAAGTTGCGCCCGATGGTAATTCGCCGGGCTTTGTTTCGAGCCGATGGAGGAGAGATAGGAGCTTATGTAGCTGCGGGCTTTCCACGGGCAGAAAAAGGATGTCCGCTCGGTTCTTGAGGTTTCTAAAAGGCACGTGATGAATTAGTGGGGTAATTCGCGAACGCGGCTGATTTTGGTTGCGTCAAACTAGGAATTTAGCCTCGGATTAAGTTATTAGATTAGATATAAACTGTACTCTTGCGTTTTATTTATAATACACGTTTCGATGCTGCGAATCAACCAAATTGGTAGGCGCTCTGCAGCGATAATGAAAAACAAATTCACGCATTTCCGAAAAAAATTTCTTTGATAAATGCGTTATTTTTCTTTAATTTAAAAAAGTTAAAAAACAGAGACACTCGTCATACATTTATTTCTAAAAGAGAAACGGCGGCGGTCAAAATATTCGGCCGCGTCGCTGTTAGCTTTTCCGCGACGCTGATCGGTGTATCAATGAACAATCAAGCAAACATCGGCCATCAACGATAACCGCAGGGGAAAACCGTCGGCAGCGCGCCAGAAATGTATTCGCCGCGCCACGAAATATTGAAAAGCTCTCCCGATTTTTCGCCTCGTCTACTTTTAATTCCAGTCGTCGTAGCCCAGTTTTTAGCGCGGGCCGCCGAACGGAAAGTTCGAGGAATAGAGGCGACGACGGCAGATAAAGTCTGGCTTTTTTCCGCTCGGTTAGACTCTCGCGGCGGAGTTCGCACTTTCCGGCTCGGCTTTACCGCAGCGGCGGCGGCTCTCGTGGCTTGTTGAACCAAGGAGTCGGGCAAAAGGAAGTCGAAAAAATCGCGAGGAACTTTTTCTCCGAGGCCGCTTCCGATTGTTTTCCGCGGAACTCGGTGTTTACACGTGAATGATACGTTTGGCTGGCTGTGCTTTTTCTCTTTCTTTAATGTTTATCGAAGCGTCCGAATGAGGGCAAATAAATTGGTGTATATCCAAACCGTGCTAATTTATAGTTTTTAAGAAATCATTGAAAGATTGCTAATATATACTTTTTAACGAAAACGGAAGCTTCTTGACCACTTAAAAGGAAGTTCATTACGATGCGTTATTTATCTTTAATCTTCCGAAAGTAAAAGAAACGGAAAAATGCAATTAGCTGCGGGAACCTGGTAATAAAACTAGGGAATTCAAGAAAACAATAGATAATAATAACGGAGCTCAAAGGGAAACTTGCAATTTCGAAGTGGAAACCATCTGCTTTTGAAGTGGATCGATCTCGGAGTAAAGTGTATACCCAGATTTTACATTTTGTACACTACTTTCGGAATTTATTAAGATTGCACGATTGCCTCTTAAATTACTTCCTTTGCTTTACGAAACTAATTTTTCTCCCAGATATAATCGCAACATACGAGATACGAGCAATACTCTATTGCAAGCTCATTATTTTCGTAGTATCAAATCCGCACTACATCAGATTTCTAATGATTACTTTTGCAACAGGAAAATTGTAACATGTTTACGATCTTTTCAAAAGTAACCCTATTATTAACGCAAAACTCAACGAGTTTACGAAAAACGAAGTTTCTCTTTCCTTCAAAGTTTAAAAAAAAAAACAAAAAAATTCAAATAACAACCAAGTCCCGGCCAGCACAAAGCAAGTGCGATCCTTCAAAAAAACTCAACTTGAAAAAGTCCAAAGCAAAAATCCGTCCGCGGGCCTTACAGCCTCTCGAAAAAGGCCGCGGCCAACAAAAGGCGCCGAGGCTCTCGCGAAGCGTTTGAAAAAGCAAGCAGCGAGTATAACGAGTCTCGGGCGCGCCGCGCACACAGAGAGAGAGAGAGGGAGAGCAAAATCGAACGAACGCGCGTATGCGGGCTCGAGGGAGGAGAAAGAAAAGGTTATCCGGCGGAGGGAAAGGGTCGTTGCTTTGTCGCTTAGCTCCTCGGTGCATCCCGCTGACTTCTGCTGGCGGCGTGCCGCAATAATTGTTCATTGTTCCGGAGCGTTCGTTAGGACTCGGCTCTAGAAGGGGGTTCGAGCCGCGTTCAGGTCGCTGATTTTTTTTTTTTTTTTTTGTTTTTTTGTTTTTTTTTTTGTTTTTTGTTTAGCCTGGGCTTTTCTAATTTAAGTCGTTAGTTTCGGACCGACCCAATTAGCTGAATTTGATTGGCCAATTATAGCTCGCTGGGCCGGAGTTTTTTCGGCGGCGGCGAAAGCCGCGAACGAGGCTTCGAACGTCACGATAGAAGCGACCGATTGCGACAGTTGACCTTAGCGGAGAACGCTTCCTTTCGAATTCGTTGGCTGCTCGGGAGCTTTGCGCGGCGGCTTCGACGGGAATACTAAACGGGACTTTCGATTTCAGGTTTTGGTTGCTAGGCCAATCAATTGGTCGTTTGCATTTTTGTTAATCCTTTTGATAACCGGTTTGTAAAATTTACAGAGTGTTTTCAAAAGAACTTTGAATTCTAATTATCTTGTAATTTAATTATCGCTATAACACTGTACAAATTCGTTCACGATACATTGTATACGGTACAACTTGTCCGATGCGATCGTAATGCATACTTTATGTAGCAGTAAGGTATTTACGGTTTGCGTTCAAGATATATACTCTGGGCTGTTATATATACGCGGCGCTGAAAATCATTTATTCAACTATATTAAATATTTAAGAGAGTAAATCAGAGTTCAGAAGACAGACGCAAACATTTACTAATCTAAATCGAGAAGCGACAGTATAATCTGTTTCTGGGTCTTGCTCGACCTAACACAAATATTTGAACTTTTCAAAATCCGCAACTATTTTTATTCAAAAGACGAAGCGTCGTCACAAAATATTGCCCGGCTATTAAACAAACACCGTCTCCTCCCTCGCGATCTTAACGCTCCATTAACTAAACAACAACTCGATTTACGCGCGGCGCGCGGCCCGGCGCAAATATTATCCTACGCGAGCCATTTCATCTCCCGTCTCAAGAAAGCCACTAAACAGCGGCTGACAAATGCGTCCGGCCGACAATTTCCGAACAGTCAATAGCACCAACAAACAAGCCGCCGGGGGGAGAATATTAATTGGGCTTGACGCCTCATTTTTTCCTTCCCATTTTCCAGTCACTTAACGCCACCGGCAGCCAGCCGGCTTCCGCCCGGAGAGAGAGAGAGAGAGAGAGAGAGTGAGATTTTCTCCTCTCCTCCCCACGAGCGACGCGCCTCTCTCTCTCTCTCGCATCCGAAGGCTAAAAATAGCTTAATCCCAACAGTACTCTAAAAATACGGCGCGGGGGATCGTACGTACGCGAGCATGAGAGACAGGCACTGATGCAACAACGCGCCCCGTTAAACCGTCCGACTGTCTGGTCTGGATGCCAACGAGGACGGCTGCCGAGGTTCGGGCTCGCTCGATCGAATTTTGCCTTTCGAGGGGTTCGCGGCGAGGATTTATTATTCATTTCTTGTTCGCGCTGGGTTTGCAGTTTTGTTGACATTTTTTGGCCCCAGGATTTTTTTACAGACGAACTAACATTGAAAAATTCAATCGCAGAAGCAACGCGAGACGAAGGATATTTTTTTGTACAATTAAACTTTGCAAAATATTCAACTTTATCCGTCATCTCAAACTTCTTCGTGTCGGACAGCTGTTAACCCGCAAGAAGCCTTTACTCCTTTCCGCGGCGAAAAAAAAGAACGAACGCCACAAGAACCCGAAGGCTTAATAATTCAAATGTTTACCAATGCTCTCTCGCGAGATAAGCTGATAAAAGCTCGCGAGGCAGCGGCGTCGTAAAGCACCGAGTGGCGGCGGATTAATCTTTTATCCGCGGCCGGCTTGTGCTTTTACGACGATACGACCAAGACGCCCCTTCGATTAATCGCGCCGCCAGATGCAGCAGCCCCCGCTTCCACTCTGCGTGCGCGTTTGCCGCGGGCGAATGGCAGGAAAAAAAAGCAGAATAACCCGCTGCACAAAAGAACGCGAGCGCGGGGCTTGATTGAGTAATTGGTTATTGGTCAGAGCTCTCCGAGCAGCGCGAGTCGTGGAAAAGAGTAAATGGATGAGCGTGTAATTTCATTATTTCCGGCATATATCCGGCGCGCGTTGGAGGTGTAACGTTTAGGAGACGGGCCTTTTGTTTTTATTAAAAGTACGCGATAATCGCTTTGATCAGACTAAAAGCGTCCCGCGTTCTCAAACGAAAATAGTCGCGTGCGCGGCTCTCGGAATATTACTCTCGGGCCTCGAGACTTTTAAACGAAGAGAAAGGCAGAGAGAGAGAGAGAGAGAGACTCGCGCGGGCTTTGATCGAACACAATGACACTTGACTCTCTTATTTATTGCTTGCGCTAATGACGGCGGCGGCTCGACGCAACGATCAAGTCGAGGAGACCTTGGCCTTACCGCCGATTTTTCGATTGTCATCGGCGCTGAAGAAGAAAGAGAAGCGCGAGTCGGTCAATCTGTCATAATTTCGCTCTTGTGCACTCATTTCAAACACACTTTTGGATGTAATTTTGTCAATTAAAACGGAAATGAAAATATTGCGGTTTGGCGCGAACAATGCGCGGTCGCAGGAAGCTGCCTTTTGCCGTTAGGTGCTATTCACGTCGCTTGCGTTATTTACTTTGCCAACAATCTTATGCAAACCTGTCCTTTACTCACGCTCGTAGTTAATCTTATACGCGGCTTCGAGACAATTAATACTTTACAATATAAATTCTTAATCTTGTACTATAAATGTTTCAACTAAAAGGTATATGCTTAGTGCTAAAAAATTGTATTTCCTTAGTATTTAAGCGCATTAAACAAAAACGCTGGAATACTGACTCATCATTGGCCAACCGAACACTCATCGTCCGCGCTCGCTAATCCCATCACTCTCCGCTGGAACTGAAAAAAAAAACGATTCATCGCCGCTCGTACACATAAATATAAATATTCGATCGCTCGACGAGCTAATGATTCGCCGCGGCGCTGCGAATTGCGCAACGCCTCCGGGGGATTTCGGCGCGCGATTCATTACTAAAAACGGCCTATGTAATGCCGGCTAGTTATCGGCGCGCGCGCGCGCGAACCAAGAAAAACCCGCGCACGTAACGCGCGCCCGAGGTTACGTCAGGTGACGTGTGTGTGTGTGTGTGCGAGCGCCCTTGAAAATACGCCAGGAGAGAAGGAAAGTCGAGGCTTTCCCACCTAGTCTCGCGCGCTAAACCCGAGACTCAGCTGACACGTGACGCGTTTCAGTGTATTATACCGGCGAACGGCGCAGTAAGCCGAGAACGGAGAGAGACGGTAGGTGATTCCGGATGGATGTGACGCGCCTCTTCGAAAATTCGCCGAGACGTTCTTACACGGAGAAAAAAGTTTAAGTTAAAATTCCTATAATTTTTATTAAAAATTGCTATATTATATAGTAACCTGGAG
>JAWWEO010000001.1:23515270-23551369 GCA_035582975.1 Ormyrus labotus | reverse complement strand
TACTATCTTTATCTGTACGAATTGGGCGCTTGAAATTGTGTACACAAAAATTCGATTTTGCGCGTTAATGGGTTAAACCGATACCCTGGTAAAAGCGTTAACGATTATTCAGCCAATTTTGGGCCACGTGCTGGAATTAACCAAACGCTAATGACATAAACAGTTAATCTGACTATTTGTAAAGCATGAGTTCCAGTTTTCGTTTTACATAATGAGTAATTTTTATACGTACAGGATCCCATTGTTCCATTGTCTTCCGCGCGCTAATTAATTTGGTAATGCGCGTTGCGATAATTTAAACAGTGTTACCAGTGTGCTGAATCTCTTTTCTACGATTGTTTTTTTTTTCACTTCGATACATTAGTTTGCCCGAATGCGATTTACACAAATTAGAATGTTTTTGCATAATCAACAGGTGAAAACTAAACTTCCAGGAGAAGATCGATTGAATTCGTGAAGTGTGTAGATGGATTAATGAAATTTAACAGAATTAGGACGGTCGAGCCCTCGGCAAAAAGTCTTTGTCAGTATTCTGGCAGCGCACAATTGGCAATCATTTTGTAGATCCGTCAGGCGAGTGGACGTCGTCACGTTCAATTTGGACGCGTAATGAAAAAAGGGTTTAGGTCATCATACATTATGTCGCCACGAGATGGACGATATTATTTTAGTTTATAAAATATACGTATCTACGTCTTTTTTGTCAAGCTCTCACATATAAAATAATTCAGTTTAGAAGATAAAATTCACTTTATAAATAAGTAGTTGCTTTTATCAATTCACCCACATAACGTGGAATCCTCAATCTCCACTTTCAAGCATTAATTGACTTTAAATATTCTCACCCGAAACTCCAAATCGAACGCGTTCGAACGGAATATCACTCTCCCATAGTTTTCCCAGCGCGGCGCTCTCGCTCCGCGAGCTGCGCGCGACGACACGAACGAAATTTTCGAATATCGAATTGAAATTAAGCAATTACGCCGAAGCGTTCTTCCATCAACCGGCCGCAGAACAAAGCGTCAGTCAAGAGAGAAAGAGAGAGAGAGAGAGTTAGGAAGGAGCGAAGATACGGCCGTGTTATATGAGAATTCAGCACTGGCGCAACCGTCAATTGGCAATTAGGCGTCGACCCAGGGTCAATTTGATCCGCGCCTCCAGCGCTGATTCAAAGTCCGCTCACGTTTTCCGCCAAATTGCTCGACGTACGTACACGCAACGCTAATGGCGATCGACGGCGGCATTGGGAATACTTATTTTTGCGCGCCGCCGAGAGAGAGAGAGAGAGAGAGCACTTTGCATGGCGAGCGAAATGGAATCGCAATGGACGAGTGTGCCGATACTCTCGATTCTTTTTCCACCCCCCGTCTATTATCGACCTTTCAGCGCGAAACTGCTCCCCCGCGAAAACGCACACTGGAAAATCTGCCTCGGCGCGAGAGGATTCAATGCCGCAATCAGGGGCGGAAGATTCCGGCTAATGCCTCCGCTAATTGCCGTTGGATTTTAAAAGTCGCTTTCAGCCGCGAAAAATGGACGGGAAAATAACAGGAACTTATCTCGCGGCCTTTGGCCGTAATATCGCTGATTACCGAGTCAACCTGAACTTTCGGCTGCAGATAAACTGGAACGAGTTCAAACAGGTTAATGCAGCGTGAAGAACGCTAAGCAGATTATCTGCATGACATTTTAACGCACGTTGAATAAGACGTATTCCCGCCGGGAAATCGACTCACGTCCAATTGGCATCTAAGCACTTACGTATGGCATTCTTCCCCCAACGAACGTAAGCCCCCAAAAACGTATTCCCCCGAAAAAAAAGGCGCGAAAACTCAATCCCCGATGTATCAGCGATTAGCGTCGTAGATAAAATTTCTGCAGACTGCAGGCAGCAGCCCTTTATTTATTTATATAATCCTCGGCCGGAGCCTCCGGCAATCGAGTCCCTTAATGTTTTATAAAGCGAATCGAGTCATCGCCGTCCGGACGTTGGCTCTCTCTCTCTCTCTCTCTCTCTCTCCTGCTCGCGACAGAAAATCGTTCTCTCGATTGGAAATTACCCGCGCGATGGCCCTCTCCGCTGAGCGGCGCGGACACGTGCAGGCTGCCCGTTGCATAATCGCGGAAATAACGCTCTTTCCGGCGTGCACGATTCGATCGGATCGATGCGACCGACAGAGAGAGCTCGACTCTCGTGTGTGGGAGAGGAGCTTTGCCCGGCCGGCCGCGGTGTGTGTAGGTGTCCCAGACGATATTTTCGTTATGGTGCCCGCTCGCGCTGACCTCAGAATCGTGCGACGGGAGCGGGATTATTTAGCGCGCCGAGGTTTTGCAACGCCGAGAGAGAGAGAGAGTTTAATTGGGATAAGGTGATGTGTGCGGCTTGGGTTGGTGAGTGCTAATTTTTTTTTCTTTGCTTTTTTGTTACAGGTAAGTTCGAGTGTGATTTTTCTGAAAGAGTTGAGTGGTTGGACTGGGAGTTGACTGGCTGGTGTTGAGTAAGTATTGAGCCTAAGTGTCGAAAGCGTCGATGTCGACGATGCAGAGTTGTAGATCGTTAGAGGGGTGAATTTAAAACGGAAAAAAGCTATTGATATTAACAATGGATTTTTAAACGGTAGACTTAAAAATTCCATGAATAGGTGACTGAGTGTGGATCTTCGTATTTGTCAAAAGTATTTTAAATTTTAAATGTGGAATAGATATATACGAGCGCCGAATAAATATTTATAGTCAATTACATTAAAAGCATATTTCATTATACCGTCTGTCGCATTTATTGAATAAGTGATATACCTAGCAAAACTCAATGTATCACTCATTCATGACTTATCTATTTTTAACACGTAATCCTAGACGCGAGATAGATATGCAAAATCTTTCATAGGCTACTCGATCAACTATTCAAACAAATTTAAAAGGAACAAATAAATAAAAGAGTCAGCTTCCACCATCTCTCCCCGAAAATAAATTCCCGCTCGGCGCGTAAAATAATTCAGCTCCCTTTCGGCGCTTTTCCCGACAAAAAAAAAACAATAATTCACAGACTCGCCGCCGCGCGGTACCGAAAAAAAGAAAAGAAAAAAAAGAAACGGTCGCGCCGCGTTTCCGAAGGCACACAATCCGGCCCACAGATCTCCTCGCCTCGTGCCGAATAACTTGGCCGATTCCGCTCAAGGTCAGACACCGGCTTGTACCGCTCGGCAGCAGAAAGTATAGCGACGCCCGGCTGTCCTTTGCGCGAGCGGAGAGCGCGCTCCAACAAGTGGCGTGTGCCTCGCTCCGATAGCGACTCTCGACTCGACTCGCCCGCCCCCCCGCTGGAAGACGGATACCCACGTTCCGGACAATGAAGCTATCGGGCGATCTTCGCCGAGCGGACGCTTTCCGGTATTCTTATGATAATGCGCGGAACAGATACTTTTCCGGCGGCGTTTTAGGAATTAGCGGGGCTTCCCTTTTTTCTTTCGAGTTATAAAAATATGGCATCGGTGATGCTTTACGAGTGGAATTTTCGGTGTAAAAACTAGTACTCAAAATTGAAAATTAAAAAATGTATATACTAAATTTTTACAAAAGAACAAAGTCCAAAGTATTAGAAAATAAGCGAGTAGTTCGCCACCTTTCCGACGCGAGAGTAAAGAACTTATATCTTATCGCCTCACAAAACAAGCTACCTTAGAGTACTTCGACCGATTTTCCATATCCGAAATCCTCGAAGCGTCCCCGGCGACCGTTGAGCAAACAGAATTTAATTGTGCGGTCCGAAAAAGCCGGCGTTTCCTAGGCCCCCTTCGCCGCGTATATCGCGGCCGTCCATCTGTGGGCTCTCTTTCTCGGCGCGACAAAGGAGGCGATGAGAAGCGGGACCGCGCGTGTTTGCATAGTCTCTTTTCAGTCGTCGCTCTCGCCTCGCAAGGCTTCCTTCGCGCGCCTGCGCTGAAAAGAAACCGTCGACGCGGCGGCGGCGTCCCTCGGTCGGATAAAACCCGAGAGTCGAGATTTCCCATCGAGCCAATGTGTAAATGCGAGCTTGTAAGGCAAATAAAGAGGCGGACTTCTTGGCTTTCTTTCTTTCTTTTCTTTTTTCAACGCGAGGGACCGGCCGGATCGTTTAGTTACCGAGTGATTTTCGTTTGCCCGCGCTTTTGTGTGCGCGAAGAAGAGGCTTCTGGAGTGTGCGAGGCTTGCTCGATTTTTTTTTTCAAAGACCGACGGCGTTTCGACGAATTTTTTTTCACCTCTACTCTCATTTGTTAATAATACATGTTTACACGGCAGTAAAAGCGGCGCAAAAAGAGTTTAATGCACTGAAATAAATACACGCGCGGACCATTAACGCTTTTTACGCGGCAATATTTCCTTTTTTTTTACTTCTTTTCTTCTTTAAAGCCTCCTTCTATTTTTAGAGCGACGCACAATTTTCAGCGCATAATTTTCACCGACTCTCGCGGCCGCACGTATGTAATCAGCAAATATTTCAATGAAATTACGTGCTTGAAGCGGTGTTAATGTTTTCGCGGAAAGGGCGTGGTGCGCGCGTTCTCCCTCCCCTGTACTTTTAGATTACATCTTCCCTTTTTACTATATCCGCCGCTTTGCCCAATACGAATTTTTTTCCCAGCCGTGCAGGGCTTTTCGCTTGATCTCTTTATTTACACCGCTGCTGCGTTCGAGCACGCTTCAATTAATAAAGTAGCGCATAATTAAATGCGCACGCCGTGGATTAATTTAAATCGAGCCGTAAGTATATCCCTGCGCCTGCGTCGATCGTTACAAAATATTTATCACGGCGAAAACAAAAGCCGGGGCGAACACCGGTAAAAAGCGCTGCAGCGCCTCGAGAGAGAGAGAGAGAGACGCGAAGAGCGTCTTATCTCCATCGGCCGGTCATTTTTCATCTTGGCGGCGCTTCTCGAGTTTATCTATTCTAATTCGCCGGATTTACAAAGTATAATAACCGAATAAAAGGCAGACACTCTCTCTCTCTCTCCGATAAAAAAAGCGGACGTAACACCGAGAATTTATGAAGGATCGCTTAAGCCAAGATTATACTTCCCCGCGAGTAGTTGCCGGGCTGCAGAGACTGTAGCCAAAAGGGATAGACAGCGGGGCAGGTATACGAGAGATCTCTCTGCTCAAGGCCAAGGCTCGGCTCTCGCGTGCTGCGCGCCCCCGCATGTTTTTTCTCTCTCGCCGGGAGAGAGATCAAGAGCCTCTCTTTTTTTTTTCTTTCCCGCGCGCGCGGACGCACTTGCGTAATGTGCTGCACTCGGTAATGAGTCGCGCGCGGATAGGAGTCTTTTACGAACGTCTGACACGCGGCGGGAGCTCGTTTTTGTTTTTTGTTCTTCGCCGCGCTTTTTTTGTCGGGGGAGATGCGGGGACTTAATTACTCTCGGCCGCTTTCGCAAAGCGAATCTCGACGTTCGGGGGCCACCGACGTGTTTTATATCGGCTCTCGGCTTGGTTCGAGTTATTAATGGCTGCTTTTTGTCCGGAGATTTTTCTGGAATGAATTTTGATCGCTCTTAATGAGATCGAAATAGAGTTTTTACGAAGGCGATGGAGCGCCCGGGGAGCTTTTTTTGCTCCGGCGTCTGCGCTCGAAACTCTCGGTTTGTTCCGTTGGTACTTGTTTACTATTTTAAACGTATATATAACTTACGGACGATGAAATCACGAAACGTTGTTTTTCAATCTTTTCCGTATACTAAAAGTATTAATAGTGGGAGCTTCGGGATTTCCTGCATAGTTTGAATCATGATCATTTACAATCCTATTATTCTAGAAAGTTTACAGTATAACCTCTAGCTTCATTTTACGAAAACCACTCTTAAGCTCGAGAGTTGATTCACCGAAAAAAAAAAAAATAAATTAAAAAATTTAGCAAAAGATTTAGTAAACACTTCTGTGTAATTAAATACTCGTTTGAAAGTGAAAAGTTTAATTAATGTCTCAATACGAAAAAAGAATTGTTTTTACCCGCCGAACCGACTAAAAAAAAAACATTTCAATGATGACTCTCAGCATAAATTCTAAGCAATTTCACAACGCAATATACTTTTATCTCGCCTAGATTACAGACTCCGTTTAATACACGCCCCGTAAAACTTCTTGCCTTCCCCGCGAGCCGTAGAAAGTTCGCGTAACACGCCGTAAAATCGGCGATAAACAATTTTCGCCATTCTCCTCTCCACCCACTCCCAATTAGCACCCCGCGGGAGCAGCGAAACGCCGCGTAAAATAATTTCGCCGTGGCTCGTCTCGAGCGAGATTCCAAAATCGTGCTCTCCCCCCCGGCTACTTCGGGGCCTTTGTGCGGCTCGCGTCGCTTTTAGCATAAAATTACATAAGAATAGCACGGCGGATGGTTAACGAGACTCGCGCGGCCCCGGGATTGTGATTCAAATCGCGGAGGATGGCAGGCCGATTTTCCTTCTTTTCCATTCATGGAGCGACTGGCGCGCTTTGCGGGCGAAAAAAAAAAGAAAGATCTCGAGACGGAGGAAGAGGAGAGAGCCAACGGCTGCCGAACGTTTGAATAGGCTAATTGGCCGGATGATCCGATTGTGCGCCACGACGGAGACGCTTCGTTTGGATTATTTTCCGACGCCGTTCTATATACGAGGCTCTGGACTCGGGCTTTCCTGCTTTTCGTACGAGGAAGTATTTTTTTTTTTTATGGCGTTAGGCTGCGAATGCAGATGAGCGAATAATTTTTAGATTAGTATTGCGCATGCTTGAGTTGTTAGAATTTACAGTTGCCTCCGGACGCTAATACTGTTACCTAATGAAAAAAAAAAAAAAACTTTCGAAAAGCGTTAGACGCGCATTCAAATTTTTAGAAATTTAATTCAGTTGAGAAATCTGGTCAAATGGTAACTATCTGCTTCACGAATAAAATAACTCAACGCAACAAGTAATAAAAGAGGAAAACACACGTATAAAGTTGTCAAATTTATTTCTTTGTATTCGAGTCTTTGAATATCTCATGAGAAAAATTCAAAAGAGTCCAGTGTAACTTACGAATCCATTCCTGAAAAAAGCCGGCAAAAGACCGCCGAAATGACCTCCCAGACTGCGAGAAAACAAGATAAAGAACAAGTCTCTCGTCTACCCAGACGTCATTTTGCCCGGGCCAAAAGTAACGGGCGGCGTGTGCATTTTTGCCCGCGAGGGTCTCGAACGTCCGTTTGATCAGATCATTTGAATGGACGGAGGATAACGACAGCAGTCGGCGGGACGCAGGACCCGGCATACCAATTAATCGCTGGAGAGCTCCATAGCGACGCGCGCTGAAAACGCAATCGGGCGCGTTTTCGCCCACAACCAGGCTACTCTCTCTCGTTACGAGGACGATTATGCGCGAGTAGCGCCTCTCCCGATTTGCTTCTTTACCGTCGCGGGGATTGGCCGCTCCCTACTTTATCCCCGCGCCGCTAACGCAGATCCCCTCACTTTTCTGCGCTAGAAAAATATATATCCGAGGGGGTTCGCGCCGCCGAACGATGTTCCGCGAAAATTAGACGTTCGAGCCGCCGATGGACATTTCGAATGCTTCGGCACGGCTTGGTTAATATTCGAGTGCGGATTATTGATTTTCGAGCGCGAATTTTCAGTGTAGGAAGGGATTTCTAAAAACTGATAGAGAATTGCCGTCTGCAACATTAAATATTCAGCATTCAGAAGTGTCTGGAATGATGTTTCTATTGAAATAATTTATCTGCAAATCTAAGTTCGTATAAATAATGCACTCAGTCGGTCTGAACAGCATTTTCATGATTTTATCTTCTCTTTTTACATACACCTATTTATAGGTATATAATAATTTCCTTTATAAAAAATGCAACATTTCATAGTCAATTATTCATACTTATAAAGAAACAGAAGGGTTCGCGTCTTGTTAAAATAAGATTCTGTTAATATGAAAGACTTCCTGCCGCAGTCGACGGCAGATTATAAAAGCTGCATTAAACATTTAAATATCCCGAAGAAAAAGCACATAATAATCGCTTTCTTCAACAGCTCGAGACTGTAAATAAAGCTATATAATACTTTCTCCTAATTTAATTCATCAAATGAATTCCCGTTTCCGTAACTGCACGCAATTCCGCGGCAAATCCAATATTCAAAATTTTCCATTAACCGTGTCTTAATTAACGTACAAGCTCGCGGTACTCATTAACTTAAACAACAAATTATCCAACAAAACCATTTAGCCCCCCCAGCCGCAGAAATCTTGGCTGCAGCTCTCCCTCTCTCTCTCTCGGCTCGGCGCAAATTAGAATAATTACTCATTAACGAGTGCGTACATTCCGCGAATTAAGGGCCAAAGAGAGAAATAAGAGACGAGCCTGCCGCAGCCTCCGCTCGGAGAAGAAGAGAAGCGAGCCCTCGCCCATTGTAAATTCGCGAGATAATGGGCCGCCGCGCGGTATGCTGTACTTTTAATTAAAAAAGCCGAGAGAAAGCTACGCGCGCGGCGGCGGCACATTGTGAAAAATTTTTCGCGTTCCTTTCGCGCGCCGCTCGGGATATCGCATCGAACTTTGCGCCGCGCGAGAGAAACTTTTCGCCCTTTTGTGTCTTCTCTCTCCTCGACCCCCGGATTATATTATGTAATTTTTCAAAGGGCCCATTGTCGCGCGAGCCCGTTGCTTCCCCTGGCGCTCGCGAAATTTATCGCTGATTGGCCGCGCGGAAAAGTTCGCGGATTTTCGTGCGCCGGTAGCCGCGACTTTTTGCCATTGTCGATTTGTTCGCGGTAATGAGCCAATTCAGAGTGACAAACTCATTATGTAAACTGTAGCGGCGATATTCCGAGAGAGAGAGAGAGAGAGAGAGAGCGGTTTTAGCCCGAGCCTTTGTTGCGAACGCCGCGCTTTTGGATCACAATGGCATAATTGCGAGCATGTTATCGCTGCGGGAGAAACGTTTAAGGGGCTTTTACCAAGCGCACTAGATTCTGCTTTGATACGCTTAAAGATTATATTAAAGTTGGTTTGCAAAAATTTACCTCGTTGATTCGTGGATTATTTATCGTTAACCACCGCAATGATTTTCTAAAAATTCTCGTTAACAAACACTCGGAAAAATATTCGCGCGAACATAAATAAGCCGCTACTTTCAGCCTCGAATAACACATTAACTGCCTTCGCAATAACCTCCGAAAAGCCCAGAATAAAAAATAACACATTTACAGCCAGCATTTCCGCTCCGACACCGTGCGAGCAGCGGCGCGCAGCACCTGTTACACGGCGCGAGCGATCACTCACGAGCATAATCGAGAGCCGCCGCCGCCGGCGGCGAACGAGCCTAATAAGGGACTCGCCGAATTTCCGCGGACGTCGCGCCTAATTAAATCTGACGAATACGAGGCGCGAGCTGCCGCCTTCGCGCGACGCCCGCCGGAGTTTATATCGAGCCTACGTAATACGCATTGGCTTCGACGCGCGAATTTTTCCGCGGAGCTCAGCTCGGCTCGTATTGCGAAAAACGACGCCGGAGTTCGATCCGCGAGGGAGCGTCTCTCGTTCGAGAGGCAAGGAACGCGCGCGCGCGCGCGTCGAGAGGATTGATGTTGTTTGATGTTAGGGCTCCGCTGTCGGCGGAATTCTTTTGATAAAACGCACTTGACAAATCATTTTGAAATATATCGGCTTTTCGGAGGAAAAAGTCGCGTTTGGAAATTCACCATATTTTCGTTTATTGATTTTAACGTTTTCAAGTTTTTTTATTGCTGCAGCGGTTGCATAATCTCGTTGTAAATAACGTTGGTCATGGTGACTTGAATTTTTAAACGTTCATTTATATAGTTATTTGCATTTCTTTCTCAGCGTTTGTTGTTCTTGTAAGTTAGTGCGTTTAGTATACAAGTAAATAATGATAAAATTTTTCGTCTATGAAGATGAACGGCACATAAATTTTAAAAGTATTTACCAGCTTTCAGCAAAATCGCTAATTTTTTTTATATTTTAGTTTCTTTATGAAAACTATTACCATTTTCACGGAATAATGGGATATAACTTACTCTAAATCACCTCATAATTTAGTCGAGCTTATTACGAAGATAAGAGTTCTATTTTGAGTCGAGTGTTTTGAGGGAAAATACTTTCTAGGATATCACTACTTATTTTCAGTAATCAAATGCAGCGACTCGTAGATGTAGAGATACGGGCAAGGTCTTTTTAAAAAAAAACAGAAACAAATTTTTCAGCTTCCTTTTCCGAAATTACCGACAAAAATTCCATTCTCTCTTTTAACTGCTTTAAAATACGAAAAGAAAATAGACAAAACAGCAACTAATTGAACCACAAATCTTCCCGCGAAAACAATTTTAATCCCAAAAATTACCATAAAAGCTCACAAGACGCCACGTCCCTCCTATCCCCGAGGGACGAAACCGGCGCAATTTTTCAGCGAAACCGCGCGACGAGAGCGGCACATTCTCAAAAGCCCTATCTCGCGGTTGAGTTATTCAAAGCAGAAAAGAGCTTTCTTCCCCCCTCCGACACTTTGTACGCAAATTAATTCGACGACGGCCGGCGTTAATGCCGCGCGATACGAGATCCCCTTAAAGGTCGCCAGCCACGCGGGCGCCGATAGCCTCGCCGATAACCGGTTCCCAGTGCCCGGTGCACGGCGACGACGCCTTTCGACGGCTGGCGATCGCTTTTGCTTTTTCCAGGCTGGGGTAGGTGAGGCGCGGCGAGAGCTCTGGTGCTTGTGTGCTTGCTGTGTTATTGAGAGCTGTTCCCGTTGTTCTTGACGGAATGTATTTGCGCGAGGTCGAATTGCAGTTTTAATAGCGATCGAGAGCAACAATGGAAATGAAATTGAAAGCTGCTTCTTAGGCGTTGATAATTAATTATTTGATTAATAGTTGATAAGTTTATTTAGGATTCATGTAAAATAAATGATTAATTTTGTATTTTGTCGTGAAACCAAAGAATTTCACGTTTGCCACGTGTGATAGTTTGTAAAAATAAGATTCTTTGTCGCATTTTTTGAACGAACGATTAGTGTTCCCGGAAGTGGTTTTTAATGTCTTTAATCTATAAAATTTTGTTTGACACTTTTTTCATAAGAAATGTATTTACGAATTCACGAGTTATCTGTTTATTTTGGATTTCACATTCATTATTAACAGATTCAGTATTTTAAATCCATTAAATCTCGCTAGAAAATTTATAAACCTCGTTTTCATTGACTCAACTGTAATATCAAAGTTTGTTAATAAATTACCACTCGCTTTGTGTATCAATGGCGTATTTTTATACAAAACTTTCTCCAGTTTCTCCGTTGATTTAGAAACGTGATTTAATATTACCTGACTCAAAATTGAAATAGAAGCACTTATGAAACTTTGATACTACCATTGACTAATTTTTTTCAACACGTTTATTTTCATCTGCTTTTACGATTTCCGAGAATAGGAAAGCAGAATCCCGACTTAATTCCCTGCATTAGACACGTCAACTTAAATTATAAAACTTTCGAAAACAAACGGAGAAAATTTTTAAATGCCACTTTTTTTTGTTTCTTTAAACTTCCTGGCAACTTGACAAAATCGCTTTTTCCATTTTGCAAGTTATAAACATTTCTCAATGAAGAAAACTTTAATGAATTTCAAAAAAGTATGTAATTTTTACTACGTCAGCATAAAGTTAATTGTAATTTAAAGGGATTTTCTATTTAGGACAGTCTAAATAGTTTATTAAAAGCAAGTTTTACTGAAGGTTCAAAAATGAATTAAAAATAAAAAATAAAAATGAAATTGGATTGTTTTTTTTATTTTTAATTTCGAAAGATTCGAATTACACTTTTTATTTTCAATTTTTTAAAGAACTTTTAAAAAGCCACATCGGCACGAACTCGCGTAATTAATGATTTTATTTAATAAACTCGACTTTATTAATCCAATATACAAGTTATCCGATACCTTCGCCATAACACAAACAATAATAAAGCTCCAAAGAAAAAAGTAATTTATAACGTATTTTCAATTTTCCCAAAACAACAGCCATCAGCAAAACCGCGCAGCATTTTACGAGCTAAAATTAAACAATGAATCACAACGTTCACGAGCCCGTCGTCGAAAAGAGCGACAAAACGCAGCGAATCCCGGGCAACCTTTTAAATCCGACCCCCGGCACTTGTACGCGTCCCCTTTGTGCCTGGCCGCTCGCTCGGCCCGGATCCGCTGTCCGGAGGATATGCACCGCGCGCGCGCATATCGGATAAACGTCTTTGCGGGGGCTTGCTCTCGCGTCCTCCGGGCGATCGTCGGCGAACAACTCTCTCTCTCCCTGCGCAGCGCAGGAGGAGCGAAGACCCGCCGCGCGGAAGTTCAGCCTGAGGAGCTTAGAGCCCCGCGATTATGCGCGGTAATTAAGTGGAAGGGACCGGCTTGTTGTCTTTGTAGCGGGGTGAACTTGCGAGAGAGACTTGCAGCTGGAAATTGATATTGGGTGTGTGCTCGATATGTGCGAGATACGCGGGAAAGAATTTTTTTTCAGTTTATCGCGATTGAAAGTCACTTGTTGTTACAGCCGATTTTCAGTATCTGCCAGGTCAGACTTTTTAAATAAAGTTTTCGAGCACTTAACGCGGCTTCCTCGAGCAGCCACTCGATATTCATCTCGCGCTAAACATTACTCTCGCACTTGCGCGGCCGCTCTCCAAAATCCGTTATCGTTAATCCGTCGGCTTTATGATTGCATAAGTAAGCGAAAACAGAAAAGTTAACGCGCCTCCGGAGCGATTGCACCGCTGCTCTTTCTTTTCATTTCTCAAGATTTAA
The DNA here is from genome assembly GCA_035582975.1 of Ormyrus labotus. NCBI lineage: Eukaryota > Metazoa > Arthropoda > Insecta > Hymenoptera > Ormyridae > Ormyrus > Ormyrus labotus. The sequence goes on along the minus strand of JAWWEO010000001.1, from coordinate 23,538,564 downwards.
CGTCGTTCGTACGGCTTGTTTACGTCGGCGATGAAAGCTCGACGCGTGTTTACGTACGCAAGCTGTAAAGTGCTGCTTTTTATAGAAGCGTCTTCGAAAAATAAGTCGCGCTTGCTTGCTTTAAGGATGTACTCTCGAGTAAGTTCTTCTTCCCTTCGAGAGCTTCCATCCTAGAGAAGAAGTTTATTTGATAGTCCACTTTAATGAGTAGTAATAAATATTTTCTAAACGGAAACTCGTGCTGCATCGTAAACGTCAATGTACTCGCTCCGTTAAGCAATATTAACTTCTCAATTAAACTTGAGCAGCTGCGAAAACAGGGAAAAACGGCGTTTCTCAACGCGACAAAAAGCCAGGCATTTTCCTCGCCCAATTTCATAAGCGAAACAAAATCACACTAATTTCCGGGACAATTACGAGAGACGCTTATGATTGCGCAAAAAAGCAAGCGTAGGAGTAGGAAAAAAAAAGGGCGCGCAAATTAAAGCGCTCTCGCTCGGGACGTCTCCATAAAAATGGCGAGTTAATTAGTCCCCCGCCGGAAAAGCGTTAAACGAGCGGCGCGCAACTCAGCCGGGCGCGCGGGAAAATTCGCGCCGAAAGACAGATGTAAACGGCGAGCGGTCGAATGTGGCCCGTGTGTCTTTTATTTTTTTTTTTTTTCCGCGCCCCGTCCCGTCGACAATAAGCGAAAAAGATACTGGCAATCACGAGAGCAGCGAGACGCGCGGCGAAATTGTATTGTCAGAAGAGAGAGAGAGAGAGAGAGAGAGAGAGAGAGAGAGAGAGAGAGAGAGGAAGCGAGTCGGTGGCCATGCTGCGGCGATGGCGGTCGCTGCTCGGAAATCCTCCCCACCTGTTGCCAACAATATTCCCATGGAAACGAAGTTATGGGCCATGGTTTCCGCCTGACAGCCAGCGCCTGCGCGCGCCTAACCCAGCTTCCTTGTTGTTGCCGATGCTGATGCTCTTGTCGCTGTTCGTGGCCGCGCGCTTTTTTTTTTTTTTTTTTTTCGGGGCTGTCGGTCGGCTCGCGGCTCGATAATTCGTGTACCTCTGGGGCTCGCGGGTATTTTGGAAGGCTGCGATCGCTGGAAAAGGCTGCTTTTTTTTAAATGATCATTATACTGCGGTAATTTTGTTGTAAAATTAAAAGTTATAACTATATCTTTCAAACCTTCGGATTACAAATACCGATTGATCGAAGAAATCTTTTGCTTTTTTTCCGCGCCTACAGAATAAAGCCCGCATGCAAATATAGCCAAACGCGCATCCCGCATTTTCATCGACACCGTCATCGGATTAAATACTCGTATTTTCGGGCGAAGCCTTTCTCTCCCGCTGAAAATACAAGCCGCCGCCGCGCGCCGAGCAAACAAACTCCTCAAAGAAACTTAATCCGAAAGCCTCAATAATAATTTATCCGCGACTAAGCGTCTTAGATTCTTCGCGGCGGCAACCCTCTCTCTCTCCGTAAATACTTGCTCATAAACTCGATTTCCCGCGGCAAAGGTAAATTCTAGATTTAATTACCCATAAAATCTGGCCCCTTTATTAATAACCCCCGGCCTCTCGACGTCGTCGTCGAGCGAGAGAGAGAGAGAGAGGACGTCTTCATTCGAAACCTAAAATTACACGCTTGTTAAACAAAAAGGCGCGCCCCGCGGCAAACAGATCCCCGCCCGCCCGAAAGGACCCGCGAGCTTTTCATCAAACGAGATTCCCAGGGCCCCGGCACGGAAGAAACGTACAAACAAGGCTTTCTCGCAAAAAAAAAAAAAGAGAAAAAAAGAGAGAAGAAGGAGAGCTCGCTCGGTCCGGTCCTACCGAGAAGAGGGAAAAGAGACGCGCGGCGCGGAGCCCCGCGAGGATCGTAAAGAAGCTTGCTTTAGCTGCGCAAACTAATTTCTTCGGCGAGGGGGCACACCGCTCGAAAACGCGGGATTTTAATTAGCACCCCGTCGTCTTAGCGTCGGGCTCAGCGGGAGGCTCTCTCCTTCGCAATATTCCGGCGTGTAATGAAGGGGGGGAGGCACCAGGGGGGGTATATGACGTTGCCGCCGCCGCCGCCGCCGCCGCCGCCGCTGCTGCTGCCGGTGTTTGATACTTGGAACTCGATAATATTGACTCGGGCGGGCGCGCGGCGCCCTATTGACTCGAGCCCCGAGTGAGAGAGAGAGAGAGTGGGAGTCAATATTGCCGCGTGCAAAACAATGGACAACGCGCTTCGGTAATTGAATATTGGTTCGTCCGTAAATCGCGATAAATGCCAGGGCCGACGGTGAGAACCGGAGCCTTCGACGCGTCGGTTTTCTAACCTCGCGGGGGATAAGATGTGGATCGCGACGTGTCCCTTTGAATTTCGAGGCTGGAGGATGGATGTGGATGCATATCTGACGTTGAGCAAAGTCTCGGTTTCGCTGCGATGCGAAAAATGATCTGAAAGCTCGATTTGGAAGCTGCTACTTTTTCAGCGAAACGTAATACAATCTAGCTTTACTTTTTTAATGGAAAGCTTCAAAACAATATATATTATGGCATCTTATATTAACGTAATTAGAGTGCACTATTTCAGTGTCATTCTCTTTATGATCTGGGGTCTCGTAAAATTCGGAGAGAGGACGTTAAAGGAATTTTTATCTTCCTAGATTATGGCGCGAGGCAACAGACGTTTCCTCAAGATTTAATAGACCTTGAAATAACCGTTTTTTAAAACATCCAACGACGAAATAGACCCTCATTTCTCTCGACAAAATCGATGTTTTAAATAATGTAAATTATTCGGAACTTGGATAGCGTAAGTTTTTCACTTTCAAAAAACAACAATAACCCCTCTAAATAAATTTCTGCTGAAATAATTCAACGAAAATTCGAAATAACACTGCTCGTCCAGTCCGTTTAATCTACAGTCGGAATGAGTATTTTTTATAATTTGCATTTGATCGATTGCGTCTACGTCCTCTTCTTTATTTAACGAGGATAAAGCGAGTCCATTCAAAGCTGATGATCCGTGAATTTTGGAGGACCTGCCACTTTCGGCTCTTTTCCATTTGTTTGCCCGGCTGCTTTCGCTATTCGCCGTTGTTAATTCGACTTTTATATGCTGATGTTATTGCCGCGGCGTCATTGTACCTCCTCGTCGCAAATTATTCATCGAAACGGCCCGTTAAATAACGATTCCAGCTCTCGGTTTGCGCAAGCAAAACCCCTTCAACTTGAATTCCATTTCCACGTCGCTGCCGAAAAAAAAAAGAAAAAAAAAGAAAGAAAGAAACGGCTCGACGTCTCATTTGGCAAGCGGTTTCGGAAGCGGAGCCTCGTAAAGCGATTGTTACAACGTTTGCCCTGCTATCGCCTAAGTGCACCTTGGCAGAGAGCGTCGGGCGTCGCGCGCGAAAGAAGTTAATAATTTACAGCGACAAGACACAAGGCGCCGTTATTGCCCCATAAAGAAGCCATTCCGCGGCCATGGTTTTCCCCCGCGTTTACCGCGGCGTTCGAGCTTTATGTCACCTGTGTTCGGGCTCCCGCCGCCCGGCAGTATAACGCGGGAAGGTCCCTCCCGCAAAAACTCGCCGCCTCCCGGCCACGAATCTTATTCGATCCGACATATTTTTCCACTCGACGTTCAATAACGGCCGTCTATTGCCTTTTAAATTATTTTCTTTCTTCCCGAAAGTTATATACGCTGTTTTCTTCTTAATTTCTTTTGGGATACACTGAGATCGAGTCTTAATTTATCTTGGCTGGGTTAAATGTAACGTTTATTCAAACAGTATATTTATATTTATTTGGTTAATCAACGTCGATTGTTTATGAAAAAAGGTGATCAAAATATTTAATTGAGTTAAAAATGCTTTAGCGATAAATTTGCAGCATCTTGAATTCTTTGATTTTAAAATTTTGTTTTATAACGAGTTTTAAAGAATTGCAATCATTTTAAACAGTTAGATGCTTTTTTTCAATACAAAACTTTCAATTACCGCTCTCGCGCGCTTTGTAATTCGCATATAAAGAACGCAATTTCCTCGCCCGTCCCAAAACAACGGTCGGAGAATAAATTCTGGAAAATGATCCTGCGCGCGGCCATCCCGAAAATCTTCCCCCTCAATTTATCCCGACGAATTCCTCCGCCTCGTAATCCCCGCGGCTCGCTCTCTCGCGGCGATCAACTCCCCGGCGGTCATTGCGCAGAGCCGCGCGCGCGAAACGCGAGCTAGACAGGCGAAGGAAGCCACGCGCGACGAATCTAATTTGGAAGCCGAGCGGTATGAACGGCCTCTTAACGGCTTTCCGCCGTAGGCTCGGCAGACGCATTAAGCTCGTCGGGGGGGAGGAGGGAGAGAGGCGAGGTCCGCTCTCTCGCTCTCTCTCTCTCTCTCTCGATAAGAACGGGCCGCGAGAAAAAGAGCGGGAGCCCGACGAGTTGCGCTCTCCTTCGTTGCGTCCCTAACGAATGGGTCACCTACGCCGAGAGCCGTGCTTGCAAGCTCTCTCTCTCTCCGGTTGCGCGCGAGATATTTCAATCTCACGCTCTTGCCGCGAGAGGAGGCGGCGGAAATGCCGCCGGGAATAGGAGTGTTAAGCGAGTTTTAACGCCCGCGCCGGTCAAGTGCGATGTGAGACGCGCGAGAGCGAACCGCTTTCTTAATTAATGCCGCTGATGATTTTCAGAATATATACTCCGGGGTCCGGTTCAGTCGAATTTTTGGATTTATGACCGGGAAAATTAAATGTAAAAATAACAATTATTTTCGTTGCAAATTTAGATCGCTTTAAGGCTTTCGATCGCTAATGATTTCGTTTCTATTTCTGTTGCAGGTAAGTCAGCTGTATGTGCTGCTAATCTATATCCTATCGGGGATAATATAAAAGTAAGCAGAATAACAAAATTATACCTCTAAAATCGAAACTCGGTTGAATTACGAAAGAATCCCTAAAAGATAATTAAAATTAAAGAGCTCCACGCCGTCGGATTTTTCATGCACGGCGAGCCTATAAAAGCCACGCTAAAATTATTACATCCGTCCTCGCGAGACACCGGCGTGGCTCGTAAGACGGCGTTAATGAAATGTTGTTGGAGAGGTGAAACTAACTGATGAGTAGCGCGAAGTGCTTCGTCGGTGGGTCCAGCAAATCAGTGCTCTCTTTCTCTCCCGCTCTCTATCTCTCTCTCTCTCTCTCTCTTTGCGGCGCTATACAGCTTCTCATTGTTACGTTCGCGATAATCTCCTCTCGTACGGCAGGGGGCGCTCGTAAAAGGGGGCGGCGGCGCCTAGTTATTAACCCTTACTCTATGGAGTTTAGCCCCCTGGAAATTACACTCGGGGCCGTAAATTTAAAAATGCCCCGCGCGCGCGCGCGCACGCAGCTGCGTCGTCTTGCGCGCCGGAATCTCGCCTGCTAATTAATTATTCTTAATAACTGAGAGAGCGAAAGAGAGAGAGAGAGAGAGAGAGAGAGAGAGAGAGGGACTATGGGTTAATGCGTAAGCGAGGGCCTCGCCGGAATGTACTTTCAATGATTTTTATTGCGACTTTTATGAATTGCTCGGCTACTGCTTCCGAGAGTCTTATTAGGCTTATAAAGTGCTCGTTAATATTGTTACGTTGTTCTTATTTATGGTGTTGCGTGGGCTAATAGGGCTTTAATTGGAGTTCGTTTATTTAGAGTAGATTTATTGGAAAGTTATACCGAATGATAGATATATTTTAAATAATATGTTTTTCAACTAGTTTCATTTAAAAAGATAATAAATTATCGAGATTATTGCTTTATGTCTGTAGAAATATTTTTAGAGGTTTGAAAAACTTTGTCTAGAATTTAATAAAACTAGTGTATAAAAAGGGGTACATACTTAAACCTATATATTTAACTGCATTATTAAAACTATAGTATCGGTAAGTCTGAAATCGAACCCCGGACTATTAGTAATAAATACTAATTTCTTACTTTCTTCGTACCTCACAGTCAAATAAAACTCGAGACTAAATTACATTCCTTGAGAAGAGGCTACGCCAAAAATCGAGGCGTTTCGTCCGTTACCGAGTCCACCGTATAAACACTCCTTAGCGGCGGCGAAAAGCAGCGAGAAAATTCTTCGCCGAGCAGAGAGAGACAGGCAGGCGCGGGCGACGCGCGACAGGCGAGGGGTTAACAGGCGCATAAATTAATGATCTTTGCACAAGTATGCCGGGGGATAATATAGCGGGTATTAACTAGCGCGGCACCTCCTCCTGCCCCCCCCCCCCCGCCTCCGGACGCCGAAGCAGCTCTCCTCGCGCGCTTTATGAACGTTATTAATTAATTTGAATTTGTCGCCCGGGCCGCCGATCGTTATGGACGAGCTCGCCGTAATAACGGCCGCATATAGAACGCGTCCGACTCGCGGAGCGACACCTCGCGCGCTCGAGAAGCTTATTTGCGGAGCGAGCGAGCGAGCGAGCGCGGTCTTCTTTTTTTTTTTCCGAGTGCCGAGCTTTGGGCGCGGATCGTAAAAGTGAGCCGCCGCCCCGTAAATCTCGACTGCTTTATGGACGATTGTGCGACGCCGGTTACCGTTCCGTTATTAAGATGTTTGCGGCCCGGCGGAGGGGGGGGGGGGAGGACAAGTGCGCGCGCGCGCGCCGGCTCGGCGTGGGCCCGGAATGCTTTTTGATGCCGCGAAATTAGTTCCTGAATGCGCCGGCTTTTACAGCTCGGTTTAGTTATATTTTAGAACTTTGTGCAGTTATACTCGGATGGTTGTAAATTTATTAAACGTTTCGCCGGGACAGTAAAAATGATAATTTATTGAATGAACGCGAATTTTTTGCATCGAGGGTAAAGCAATTAGTAAGTTGACAAGGGCTTTTTTGTGCACGTATTTCAATCACTGTAAGCGGGCGAAGTAACAGTTGTAATAGTACAAATTGATACCCTAAAGATAAATAAAATCTGAAATTGATTGAAAAGCGAGAAATCAAAGCTACGAATATTTAGCACTAACCGCCTTCGCCTTTGATCCGAAGGAACAATCCACATCGCGAAGTAAATCAAACGGCGCCGTAGCGCGGCCCCCAAAACGCGAAAACAAAGCATCAGAGGCGAAAAGAAACGAAAGCGCCCGCAGCCAAATCTAAAAACAGTCCAACAATCGAGCGCCTCGGCCCAGTGTATAAATCCCAAGGGGCAAAGGAGCGTCCCGGCACACATCTGCGCCGCGCGGCATAATGCGACACATTCTAACTTTAGGCCAATAGAGCCTCGGAGTTTATTAGTTCCGCGAATGTAAACCTCTCCGACATTCCTCTCGTCGTGTGCGCTCTCTCGACTTCGGGCGTCGAAAATAGAGAGCGCGGGGGCCGCACGCGGACTTGCGCGAGTTTCGTGCGCGCGCGGGGGCCGCTTTTAGCGGTATTGTTCGCGGCGACCGGAAGTAAACGAGCGGCGCGTGCGACCTGACGTTTTAATGTACCGGGGCTGTCTTGCTCTCTCGCCGACTTAGCGAGAAAACTTTTTCCTCCGCCGCGACGTCCGTCCCGCTGTTCATTTGCCGGCGATGGGAAACGCGCGACGATTTTCTTACTTTTCTGCTAAGCCGAGTGCGACGGGTAGTTTTTAAAAGTGCACGGGGGCATTTTGCGTGTCGAGTTGAAAGGGGAGGTATTGTCGTCTGAATAAATTACTATTCGTTCCGATCGGAGTGACATATATAGTTTCAGAATTCAGTTTTCTTCCTAATTGTCGGTGTATTTATTCATTTTATTCCCAAGAAACATTGAATTCCCTCTTAAACCCGCTTTCCAATCTTTAAAAGCCATTATCGAATCCTCCGCGACTGTGACCCTCTATTAAACCCCTTCACCCTTCCAATCCTCGCGCAATAAGTGAAGTAACGCCTTTTCAATTCCGGCGTTCCACTCGCTTAAACCTCCCCCACCGCAACGTGCATCTCACGAGATTAAATCCCCGACTTTACCGGGGCTCTCGGCCATCTCTCTCTCTCCTCTCTCCTCCGCAATCTCTCGCGCGCGCGCGCCTTAAAATTAAGCGATCGCAGGCGCGAATTGTCGCGCGCGCCCGCGGACTCGGCGGCGGTCGTGCGCGAGGCTCTCGCGCAATTACTCTTAATTAACGTCGAGCGCGCCGTGGCGGTGCAAGCGTGCGGTGCCGCCGCGTGCGACGTGCCAAATGTTAGAATAAACGAGCTCAAAGGGAGGAGAGGCGATCGATCAATCCGAATTAAATTGTGCCGTGGTTTTCCCCCCGTCCCGGCGCAGGGCTGCCCCTCGGAAGAATGAGACGCCGAGAGGAGGGCAAGAACAACGCGCGGCAAGCGCTCCGTTGTATCGCTGCGCTAAGTGATAATCTTGTTTTTGGCCGCCGCGGCCGGGGGACGCCGAGACATTTTAATCGCTATTTTCGTTCGAGCTGAGTGGATTGAATTGAGCTTAATCCGATGGTTAAAATGTTACTAACGAAGAGTCGGGTAATTTCGGTAATACTTTGGGCGAGGAAATGTCGGATAATGAAACAAGGGATTCAATTCGATATAATTATTATTAAACTTTTCGATCGTTCTATGGAAAACGAAAATGAGACTAAAATAGACGTTTTAATCTGGCATTCGGAATTAAAGTGTAACGTTCGTTAACAAAATAAATTAAATTACGTTAAGTAGATTGAAATGAGATTTTTCTCGCGTGAAAATTGAATGTAGTGACTGTATTCGAATATTATATATATTTTTTTAATAAAATACCTTTAGTTTAATCGCAGTAATAATATAAATTTAAAAATTAAAATTAATTTCTTTTAAATTAATTTCAATTAAAGAAGCGTATAAAAGACTTATCTAAAACTACGATAAACAGAAGTAATTGTTGTAAAAGAAAGAAGCTGTAAAAATAAATTTCAAACAACGAAAACCCGATATTTTTGTTTCGTAACCTAAATCATCCCTGCAATTTCCAGCTTAAGATTTCGAAGCCAAGCTTTCCACAAAAGCCTTTGATCGCATTTTTCCAAAGCAAGTTCTCAGACTTCGCGACCGACGTCCGCCAAGTAAACCACACAGCGGCCGCGCAGACAGTAAAGACAGTCATTGGCAAGTCTCAAAGCGATGATTCGACCGGGCCGTCTCTCTCGCCTATTCCTCCGCTCGCGCTATTTCGAATACGCTCGCCAACTGGTTCCCTCTCGTTCGCCGTGATTTGCATGTAAACGATCTCGCTGTGCGCGCATCGCAACGGAGCCGCGACGTCCGGACGATCGTGATTGCCAGTTGCGTCCGGAGGCTGCAGCGCCGTAATTCCGAGGCTTCTTTTCCAGAGGTGAAAGCGTTGCCGGAAGTGGTTTTCGCGTCTGGGAGGTTGACCGATTATGTCATTTACCCAGTTATTCAAAGGTTACGTATCTATTAACTAACTCTTTTTACAGGATGAATTTTTACTTTAAGAAACTTCATTAATCATTTAAAACGCGAAGACGAAACGTGCAGCCCCACGCGACTCAACGAGCCATAAATCAAGCCCTCCAATCTCACACCTTAATTCCTGCAACTCGGTTCTCTCGCTTCGTCAAAGGGCTTCCTCTCGGTATCTCTCACCCCCCGGCAGCATCCTCGAAAAAAAAAAAGTTCCGGCGCCGATATCGGCTTTGCCTCCCTCTCCCCCCGAGTCTCTCTTCGAGCGCGCGCGCGGAAAAGAAGTCCTCGTGAATAATTCAGACGGGCCGCATCGCAAATCAGGCATCGTTGCGGGCCAATCAACTGAGCGCCTCCTCTCTCTCTCTCGGCCGGGGAATCCCCGCGGAGCACGTACGGACTATTCGGGAGCATCTGTTTACCGCTCTCGAGCAAGTCGGGAGAAAAGGAAGCGAGCCCGCGTCTTTGCATTAGGTATGAGAGGGAGAGAGAGAGAAAGTCGGGGGACCCGCTGTTTTCAGGAAAAAGATACTTTGTTTGCTCGCGATTTTCGTGCAACGACTTAACTGATAATTTCTGTCATCGAGATGAGTTCGGTGAGGTGATATTATGGTTTTTTTTGTGCAGCGAAAAGTAATTGATATTGGAAACAAAACTAATTTTGTCGGAATAATGTGGATGAAAAATCTAACGAGTAAATACAAATCTTAATGTTAATTTAATAAAAAAAAATTAGAAATCGATAAAGAGATTATCGCGCAATAAGTTATTATTAATTTCGATTCCCATAAGTCACCGATAATTCACGCGAGAGAAATCCCCAATCATTAAATAAAACTCGCAGGAAACAATACCAGAAGACCGCTTAATTGCCGCTCGTTAATTACATTTTCACGATACACGCCGTTCCAGAAAAAATTGAATCCGGACCCCCCCGAAGCAGATTCGAGCCGAGAGGCACAAGGCGACTTTCTTTCCGTCGCCTCTTAACCGCTCGTTACGTCGCGGGCTTCTTTCGCAGGCTCCCCGTATAAGTCGATTAGAGGGAAATCGACCCTTCGGCCGATACGCTCGATTTAGCCGACAAGTTCTCTCCCGGCGCTCGGGCGAGGCTTTTCCTCCGCCTGTCATTCGCGCGCGCGCGCGCCTGGCTGGGGGCTAATATCGCCGGCCGACTCTCGCCTGATTTATTTTCAATCGGGCGCCGAAGGAAATCGGACGCTCTCGGACAAAAAAACTTCGTTAGAGGAGAGCGATTAACTTGGGGCGCGGCCCGATCGTTACTTTTTCCAAAGTACGGGGATGAAGATTGGGGGTTATTACCCGCTTTTTCTATATGCCGGCTAAGGCGGGCACTTATTTATTTTGAGCGCTGATCGATGGGGACTTATGTGTTCCTTTAATTGATAAATATAATATTTCTGTAGGAGCGGCGAAGGAGAATTTGTAGTTGTAGCTTTGCCATTGCTGTTTTTATGCGTAAGCATAATTAAAGCATCCTGTGTCCTTGGATCGGTATTGTGTAGGCGCATTTTAAACCTGTGCTTTCTCAGGCGTCGTGTGACTTTATTCAAGGCCGCGAGCTGCGCTCGTATACATTATTCTGCATTCTTTCGGAATTTCCGACATGCAACTTTCTCACATCTATTTGGGACTTGTCGCAATGCATTTTGCATTGCGCGTTTTTCTTATTAAAGATTAAGGTGATACCGCTGCAGTGTGTAATTAAATTTTAATGAAACTTGTACGATCCAATCCAATTATTAAGATTCTCCGATGTTGCAGTTTTTATTAACGAACAATAATTGCTTTCGGCCTAGTCTAAGTTTAAGTGAAAATTAGTTGCTTTTCATTATTCGTAAAAATAAAAAAGTTTAATTTACAAGACTGCTAAAAGGCAGACTCAATTCTACATTTTGCAAGAACTTGTTGGATACTTTTTAAAGATAGTTCCTATCTTGATTATGAAAAACGTTGCCCGAAGCGAAGTGAAAATTTAAATTTAAAAAAGTTTCTTATCTTACTTATTGCAACGCGTTCTAGAATAAAGACAAAGTTTCTTTGTTTCATCGTTTCAACTCGACTCCTTTGCAGGAAGTAAGAATAGCAATGTTTGCAATAAAAGGTTTCTTCTGGCAGTTTTGCTTTCTCGCGCAGTAAAAATTTTTAATTACGCAATTCTTAAAAAAAAATTTTGAATATTAAATGGAACAAACAGACAAACAGACAATAAAATTGTGTTAAATGTAAAACTTGTATTAAACGCACTTTGAATACTCTGAAAAATTGTTTCGCACTCATTTCATTATTCAGCAGCTCAATCCCAGCCAAGCTATACCTAAACACGTACATCGAAAAGGGCCCAGACTCGCCCTTTCCCTTTAGCGTTGCTCGACAACACATCGATCGATCGAGCAAGAAGAAGTCCTCCCTTTTGTCCGACGATAAAGACGCAATTATCGACTGCAACTCTTCCCGACTCGCCGGTGCATTAGCTTTGATTACGTTCTCTTTTCTCCAGCGCCGTCCATCCGAGCGTCTCCTTACCTCGGGCGCGCTCCCCTCGTTACGCGAGAACTGTAAAGCGCGCGCGCGCGCGCGCAGAGGCGCCACTCGAAATCATCGGCGGAAAAGGTAGGAAGGCCCTGCTTCGCCCGGCTCGAAATTTCAAGTATCCCGAGCTCGAAATCTCCGCACCTAACGAACCGCGACTAAGTGCTGGCCGTCACTCGAGAAAACGAGCCGGGGATCTTTGCCGAGAGAGAGAGAGAGAGAGAGACGCTCTGGGAAAATTGTAATGGCTAGCTGCGTTTGCCACTGGAGCTGCCTGTGATTGTCGTTCGCTTTTCGAGCTGATTTCTGGACGATTTTAGGAAGCCGTTTCAAGTGGGTTTTAATTCGAGGGAAAACAAAGATTTTCCACTGGCATTATAGCCTCGCTTCCGAGATTTCGGAAGAAATTTTACGTTTCAAGGGGATCGATTGACTGTTACGTCTTCAATCTAATTGACGATCAGTTTGTTACGCATTTGGTCTGAATATCCGCACTAACCTTTTATATTTAACAAAGTCAACTTTAAACGCGACACAGTTTTGAAACTCGTTCGCCACTTTATATACCGGTAGCCTTAACAAAGCATTTAGTTTAAAATAAACGAGCAGCCGGGTTAAATAACTCAAAGCTCATCGAGTTGGCCAACAATCCCGGCGGTTAAACGGCGCGTTACGCCGTTTATACGTCACGTGTCCGGGCGGAATGCATAATTCCCCCGCCGCTAAATCACACCGCACGCGTGTTTAGTCTACTTTCCGCGGAGCGACGAAAAACTTGGCTTCTTCGTTAAGAGTTTACCGACCTCGCGGTGGTGGGGGGTACAATTAAGCGAGCAAAAAGCAGGCCTCATAAATCAGCTTGGCGAAAACGCAAGATGAATTACAAAGCAATGGCACACGAGGTCATTAATACACTTCAGGCAAAGTCCTCGCGTGTGTGCACGCCGCGTATACATATATATAGAGAGAGAACGCCGGCACGTAGTTTTGACGTGGGCGTCGCGCGCGCCAAAGAGGTGAAAAGGCATTCGCGGAAAATGCGTGGACGGAAGATGAGATGAGGCGCCGGACGCTCGCGGAAAGAATACAGGCGATATTGCCCCGGCGCCCGATTCCTACCGTCGTGCACTCGGAGGTCGTTAGAGAAACTGCCGGATATCATAAATAACGAGGCTCCGGGCGCGCGAGGAGTGTGTAATTGCAATTTAAGGGCTATTGTTGGGGGAATGCGCCTTAACGAACGACGAGTGTCCGAGTCACGCGCGCGCGCGGAACGCCGCACGCTCGCGAGTGATTTTTTTCGAGATTCCGAGGGGGCAGACGGGAGACACTGGGAGGTTGTTTCCTTCTCCTTAATACCACTGAACACGGCGGCGGTTGACGGCGCGGGCTCCATTTTCAAAGTTCGTTTTCTGGAAAATATTTTCTTTTCCGGAACGGCTATACGGTAACGCCGTGGTTTATTTGATTTGGCGTCGTTACTTTTTTAACGACAAGCTCTAATGTTACGACTTCGATGTTATTACACTGGGCCATGTGGTCGTGAGGAAGTCGGGTTTATTTTTATTATGTCGGTAGTCTCGTAGATAAATTAATAAAAATATTATATACTAAATTGACAAGGTGCTTATTATAAAATTTACAGTGCAAACATCATTTTAAAAGCAGTTATTTATATAAAAATTGCGAAGGTGCACGAGCAACCAAAATCCTCTTAAATCATAATCACAGAGGATAAAGCATGTTCCTCCTTTTAAAATAACAAAGTGTCTATACGTATACTTTCGAAAATATTTATTTTATTCCCCTCTGTACGGGCCAATAACTCCCTCCTAATATAAACGAATGGCGCGCAAAAAGTCGAAAAAAAACGGCCGAACAATCTCGCGGAAATCCGGCCTGATCTACCGCCCTTATTACACGGCCGCACGCGACAAATCACTCGATCGAGCGCGAAGAATTCAAGATTCCCCTCTCCCTCTGTGTTTTCTCCCGCGAAGCGCGTCTGAAGCGCCGTAAACATAACTCTCGCGACGCAATAACCGTTCGCGCGCGCGCGTCTCCTTCGCAAAGGGTGCGGAGATCCCCCGCGCGTCCGTCGCCCCTCCCCCCCCCGCCCCCAAGTTTTCCAGCGCCAATTACCGAACGACGCGGTAAATATTTCCCCGACGCGCGCGAACGAAGAAAAAATCCGTGCGGAGTACTACTCTCTTTTTCTCGCGCGGTACATCCCTCTCTCTTCTCTCTCTCGGGGAGGGGTTATTCCACAGCATTTATCGGATTGCTATCGTGCGTGGATGCGCGGAATGCGGGATAAATATACAAGTTTCCGAAAATTCAATTTCGTTCGAGGTATTTCGCTCTCGGGGGGCGCGGTATTCCCGGCCAGATGGGCCGTAGACGCGGGTATTCAACGCGAGAATTTGGTTGCGAACCGCGCGCGTGTGTGTGTGTGTGTGTGCGTGTGCGTGCGTTGTACAGCTCGCGCGGAAGTCACGAGGATGCCTGGAAAAATAATGGAATTTCTTTTGTACGTTTGGGTTTATCTGAAAGTTGTAATTTTGCGCTCGGAGTTGAGTGGAAATATTTCAACTTTATATAAACGTCGGCTTAATGGGAATAGTTTTTGTTCGCCATTGCAATATTGTATTTTCATTAACTAACTATTAAAATACTTCCAGTTGTTGATGCTTCGAAACTGTTTAGTCGCTCAGGCATTTACAACGCAAAAATGCCTCGTGAATTACGACCGATTAATTATCGCGGTGTACAAAAAAGTGATTGTTGCAAAGTGTCATGGACGTTTTAGAGTTGTAAAACAGAGTGCTTCCTCTATAAATTATTTAACAGGTATCATCAGGTGACAGAAGGTGATGATGTTCCCGGCGAGTCGTCGTAAAAGTCTGTCTAAGAAAGTTTATTGTTCAGGAAATTATAACATGAAGAAAAATAAACTTTTACGATGACTTTGTAGTGGAACGTGCTAGCTTCAATTCTTCTCCACTTACCTTGGTATATGCTTGCGCGCTTATATGGGAGTGCATTAAGGAAGTACCTTGTTTCTTTTTCATTTAATGGCCCTTTAATATTCCGTCATCCGCGACCTCTTAAATTTTGAATGAAACGTCTATTAGCCGAACAATCGAGTTTAATTTCCGTTTATTAGAAAAGTCCTCGTTACTTTCTTTTGCAATTCATTTTAAATTTCCTAGTTGCATCGCCGAATAAGCAATAATAATCAGAGAAGATGGATATTTCGTTCAATTAGCATTTGCAACCAATAACTTTTAAGAAGGCTCATTTATCGGTCGTCAAATCTTCTCCGTTACATTTCTAACGTATAATAACGCGAAAACCTAGATTCCACGTTAGCGAATTAAGCAAGACGATGGTATGGGCGTGCGCGACTTCTTAAACGAGAACGCACCGGAAGCACTTAGCTCGTAAAAAGTCTGAAAAAAGTAATCGGTGTAATGGGCTTTTGTGAACTGACCAGCTGGGCAATTGCCAGTTGATGGCTCATTGAATTATCGACGAACGGCTACATCCGCGAGAGGAATTGACGCCGTTGTGCAATAAAACTAGTCTGGTCAATTGATCTTGTTAGAGGGGTAAAAGAAAATTACGATCGGCGCACGCGGAGAAGCTGTATATGAACATGAAATTATTCAGCCGTGCGAGATTAGCTTTCTCGATTCCGTGAAATCTGATACGCGGAGGGAGGAGCGAGCTCGATTCTTATGTCGTAATCTAGAGTGAGTGTATTACTTATTCATCGTATCAGAATTTAGTATAGGGATCTTTATGGAAGGTGGAGTGTTATTGAACAATTATTCAAATCGATAAGGATTACTTTCTTATTCTCAATAAACCCTTATACTCTAGTTGAAATTTATTTATTTTTTCTTACTTCAATACGTTGCGTCAAAAATCCCCGTTAAAATGCTTACACAGCTCTACGCCAATAATTAGAAGCGATTCTTTTCCAATATTGATAATTACACAAATATGGGGACACAAAAAAAATAAAAATTTTCATGATTTTATATAAATATTACTGTTTCTATAACTTTAACTAATCACCAACTATTCTTTCTGTTTCAGGTAAGTTACGATAACTCCCGGAACTATAGTAATTCGACTGCAGATCAACATTCGCACTTGGTAAACTAGCAAATATACTAATCAAATATATAGAAAACGTAAACTTGTACCATAATTAATTCTGCGACTAATTAAATATTATTCTAATAACAATCTTAACGACCGATAATAACTTAAACACCCCTACCGGCCCAAGTAGCTCAAGTTTTGAAAAGCTCGCGCCTTATTTCAATGTGATTAGCAAGAAAATCTAGCCACGAGGCAAGTTCCTAACTAGTTGCAGCGTGGCGCTGTGTAAGTTAGCTTCGGCCTCCGCGAAAACATCCGCGGCAAAGTGCGTCAGAGAGAGAGAGAGAGAGAGACAGGACCGATGTCGAGCACACTTCTCTACGTGCGCGCTTATGTTAATTAGCGTCGTTTGGGGCCGACGCTAACCGGAGAGAGAGGGAGGAAATTTCTCCGTGCGCGTAACGAGCGAGGACAGTTGACGCAATGGCTAATTGTCCGATTAAAGAGCCACGTCAGTCCGCTCAGCCGATAATTATTTCACGACTTCTGTCTCTCCCCTGCCGGTTAATCTTCTCGTGTTCGTCGGGCTCGCGTTCTATTTACTCCTTGTTTATGCATTTTTTGCGGCACTTTTTTTCCGGCTCTTGGGGGCGTTTAGTTTTTTTTTTTTTTTCGGTTGATTAACGAGCTATTTCTGGATTTGTAAAAGATGGAATACTGCTCGTTTGCGCTGTTTCAAATATTCCGTATTTCGCTAGTTTTGAAATGCGCGTGCTTTCGTTTTTATTTAGAAAATAATATAACGTAAATGAAAGAAATATTTTATTTTGAGGAAAAGCAATACGAATGCAGATGAAATAGATATTTCGTGTTTTCCATTCCGCTCATTGAATTGTTTATTTTCAATATTTTTGTATTATCTGTTTCAATTATTTTGTTCTTCTTGTATTTTAGCTTTTGTTTGTATGTTGGTTTTAAAATTTTACTAAATAAATGAAGCATTGTTTGGCTTACATCTGAATATGAATGAATAAATATTGTAAATTATCATCATTATAATAAAATTTATGATAAAGATAATGTAAATATTAAACCATCTGAACATTTCAATTAGAATAACAATAATAATACCAGAAAAAACTTTCATTGAATAATAATGAGTTACTAAACAGTCCTCTTCCTCCAGAAATTTATCACTTCTGATCTCAGCAAAACATTTTCAGTCACACAAACCCAGGCCATTTCGAACAATCGAAAAAGGAGGGCGGGAGGGGGGATAGAAAAGCGGCACGGTGGTCGAAACACGGGTTATCGCGGGGGGTCATCATCGACAAAGCAACAGTATATAGCTCAGCGGCACGCGCTGCTGCTGCCGCTGCTGCAGCCATCAAACGAGATGCGGCGCGCTGCCCGAGCGCGCGCCTGTCAATCCTTATCCTCGATAATTCCCTTTGAAAACAAGCAGAGCTCGCGCGCGCGCGACGCGCTTCGCGAGAAAGCAAATTGCGCCTCGGCCCGCTGGTAATCGTTGCAAAGTACGACAGACAGCGCCGAGCGTCCAATGCAAGCAGATTAAGCGCGTCGATGGGAGGGAGCTGGGGGGGGGGGGAGAGAGGGGACGCGACCATTGACCACCGCTGTCGGATGTATAGGTGCCGAGAGAATGGGGATAATTGGGGAATTGAATAATTACGCGGCGCCCTGCGCGCGTAAAAAGACGGGGAGTAATACACTGATAGAAGGACGCTGCCGTTGGGAAGAGGCTTTATCCGTGCTTGAATTTTCACTTTTCGCTACGGGCTTAAGCGTTTTTTTTTTTTTTTTTT
Organism: Ormyrus labotus; assembly: GCA_035582975.1. Lineage (NCBI taxonomy): Eukaryota > Metazoa > Arthropoda > Insecta > Hymenoptera > Ormyridae > Ormyrus > Ormyrus labotus. Next base: position 23,520,666 of record JAWWEO010000001.1, on the reverse strand, counting down.
AATTGAATTTCGTTATTGGCCGTTTGATGGAATCAATAATGCTTTCTGTTATAGGAAGAATTAAAGTGATTTTAAAACTGGTGTATAATACGATTCCAGCAGTTAATGCTGGCTAAAATTGTGCAGCTAATTAAAAATATTTGCAATATTTTTTCGAAATACAGCAGGTGTCAAAACCGTGGAAACATCCATTTTTTTCTCAAGAACTGAAATGTTCAAAGCTGATTAATCGATACGTCAACAAGAGCGCGTCTGGAGCTTAGCCGAAGAAAAGAATCGGGGAAGAAAAGTTTTTTACATTATTGTCCGTGCTTTCGTCAGTCCACGTCCGCCTTTCACTCGCTCTCTCGTCTATCTCTAGTCGTCGGCCGTTCATCCCCCCGCGACGGTGGCGCTGAATGCAACAGCGGGAAACAATGGGGGAGGAGGCGCTCGACTTCTGTAACGATAGCATCGCCACCGGTGACGATCGGGACTTCAAAAGCAAAAGCTTTTCGCAGAGGGAACCAGATAACGAGGACGGGGCAAAAAAAAAAAAACAAAAAGTTCCCTCCACTTTGCCGCTGCGATTGTTATTGTTATTATTATCGCCCGATGCTTACGTCATTAGCGTGTCGAGAGCAATATAGATAAATCAAATAATACCGCCGCCGGAGAGCTTCTTTCCGTTACTTTTTTTTCGAGGCTTCGAGCGAAAGTTTAGCGTTAGTGCGACGGCTGTTTCGGGAGGATAATGTGGCAGGTTTTTCGATAACGGCTTTCGACGTTGAGAATTTTTCGAAATTGGGAAGTGCTGGTGGAAAAGGGAGCGTAATGTCAAGATTCAGTTAACGAGGTTCAAGGACTTGTTTTATCTTCGATCGTCTGAAATTTTTATAAAGTCGTAAAAGGTTGCGTGCCACAATAATTACCTTGGCAACTGTATGATAATTGTTATGTAAATAATACGAAATCCTTAATAAATTTTATCAGTTTCTATTAACGAGCCGCCCGGAATTAACATAAAACACGCAATCAATTAGAAGATTATAAAATTAACAGACACTTGTAATATATTCATCAGTCAGGGTAATCATTAAGGTAGCTCTGTAGGTACTCTCTAGTCAGTTGAGATATTAAAAAAAAATTTCTTTTCAAACACTTTATTGTCGCATGAAAAGTATTTAAAAAATATTTTCCAAATTTTTAGTATCTTCTGATGTATTATTTTGTTCAATTTTGTTCAAGTAAAGCAATATTAACAATAAACTTTGATAGTACATTTGACTTTGGTTATTAGGTTAACAATTATCACGTATCTTGCGATATTGTCAAACTGTATGACGTACCTTGGCGATGCTCTATTGTTTCCGCAACTATAACCATGAAAGCAAGATTTTGCTTTTTTTAATAATTAATATCTTTTTATTTTACACGCTAAGGTATATTAAATTTTATATTTTTGGAAAGTTGGAAGATTGATCTAGTAAATGGTAGTTTTCATAAAAAAGTCTTCTATTTCCTGTCTCTCAGAGAGCCATTCTCATAAGAGAACGTGTTAAGTACCTCAACTATAATGTTATTATTTTTAATTTTTACACGGCAAGTCACCTCAAATTTTATTCAGTATATTCTGTAAGTTCTAATGAGTATTTCTAACTAGTTTTTACTATGAGCTTGGATAAATAAAAAAAATTATAGAGCTACCTTAAAAGATAACTTTTTTCACTTTGCTCTCGATTGGTATTAAAATTTATTCCTCTACTGTATTATAGGATTAGATCTAAATCCACAATTATCAAAGATGCAATCATTTAAAAATAGATTATTATTTACTTTTAATCTTTTTCAATTGATCTTAATCTTATATTTACATTTAAAATAAACATTACCCCAAAGCGCTAAATCTTCATTTATACAATTGTGCTCGCACACAAAATAAGTGCAAGTAAATCCGAAGGTCGCATGCGGGAAGCTCGCAACTATCGTCGGCGATCTGCTCGCAATAAACATCGCTAATTAATTATCCCTCGGCATCGCACGCATTTCCGAGGAAAGTTTAATTTCCAAGGCGTTCGCCCGGTAATCACCGAGCACGGCAGCTGAGGGGGCAATTAGCGATCGCTAATTAAACGCCAAGCCGAGAGGGAAGACGCCGACGGCGTCCTTGGCAGCCCACTGCTACTCGTCGCTCTGAAATACCACTTTTTTTTCCGGAGGTGTCGCGTTCGATTGTCCTTGATATTGGCGCTTGCGACGAATCGTCGCGTATAATTATCACCTGTCGATGTGCGTGGATTATGCGTGGCTATCGGTGAGGACTATGTGTACGTGTGAGTGCATTCGCTGATTGATGGCCCCTGCTTAATTTCCAGTTTTGAGAGCATATTTATGATTAAGTGGGTTGGGCATAAAGGCAATGCGAACGTATAAAACTTTCTCGACCAATTCGTTTGTAAATATGTTTATTGAATAGGCTATATAAAACCTGTTTATAGGTAGATGAGCGATATTTGTATGGAAATTCCGTGAAACTGTTGCAGCGTGCTCGATGAAATGTTATAAACAAAACTGAATTAAATTGAATCTCCAATTAAGAATTTTCTACCTTTTATAACGTATTTTTACAATTAAATACTTTTTTTAACGTATGATGCAGTATACAGACTAAAAAAAAAATTATGCAAAGCCTATTACCAATTTAATTGTGTATAAAAAAAAAAAAAATAGAAACTGCAAAATAACCCGTCCTAGGTTAACTTTTGCCAGAGCCGTCCTCGTCGTCGTCTTCTTGGTCAATTTCCTCCTCGTCTTCAGGTTCTTCCGGCGGTATCCACACCGACAACGGATCCTCCATTCCCTCGATGTCTCTCTTCCCAGTCTTGCTTATCATCTGTCCTTTGCTGCTCGTAACAACGAACTCCGGTATAGCCTGGATGCGCATTTTTTTCCTCAGCGCAACAGTCAGCCGACCGACCGGCACCGCGTACCTTTTTTTTTTTTTTCGAGGAAAATTCCATTGGTCAAATGCCGCGGCGTCTCGTATTTCGACAGACAGACAGACAGAGTTTACCAAGAGCCGTGCTTCTCGATGAAGAACTGCCTCATCGTCTGATCGTCCTTGTCCGAGGACACGAAGATAATCTGGAAGGATAGCTTCCTGCTTTGCGCCTTCGCGAACGTGTCCTTCAGCATCGGCAGAAAGCTCTGACAAGGAGGGCACCAGGAGGCTGAAAAGTACAAACCGAGATACTGGTACGAGCGCATGAGCTCGTTCGCTATCACGAGCTCCTCCAGCCAGTTCATCAGAAAGTTTCCCCGTAGCACGTCCATTTTTCACTCGGAATTTAGCATATTTATCTCCCCGGCCGGGCTGTTTAAATCTGCGAAGGTTATGTCCGGGAGCGAAAAAAAAGGAAAAAAAAGAGGACGAGAAAACAACTGAAAATAGACTGGCTTCGTTTCTCGTTATCTCTCCTCGGCCGATCGAGAGAGGGAAAAAGCCTGAATTTTCGCCGGCTGAGATTGACTTTTAATCGGCTATTTTCGTCTCGAACGAGAATTCGCGCGAAACCGGTATTTTCTGCGGTTTAATCGTCAATACTCGCCCCCCCCCCCCCTCCGACTAACCTTCCGGCCGGAGCGTTTCGCTCGTTCGTTGTTTGCATTGATAAACACCAATCGCGGCATTTCATTTATCACCGCCCGCGCTCAGCTATTCGTAATAAAATTCAATCTTCTCGTTTCCCCGGGACTTTTTCGTTTTTTTTTTTTTTCAATTGTCGGCGAATTTTCGCTTTAATGACGGACCGTGAAATCCGAAGCGCGAAGCGGCGCTTTTCGTAATTATTATTTACCGAAAGATTGTGGCTTTTCGAAAGGATTAAATTCCGGGGCGGACTAATTTTTACCCGTGCAAAATAAACATCCAGCGTGTCATAATAACTCGCGCCCAAGAATCCCGCGCGATGAGTTGAACTTCCTCTCGACAGAGGCTTAGAGGGAGAGAGAGAGAGAGAGAGGCGAAGCACGTCGTGTTACGTCGGGATTGCCGGTGGGGTCCTTACTTAGTTACGAGAGCGGACAAGGTTACTCTGGAATTGGTTGCCTCTGTCTCTCTCTCTCCCTCTATCCCCCGTCTGCCTCGGTCTCTGCGCTTCGACTCCGGATGTAGGAATCTCAGTTATCCCGTTTAGAAGTGGAGGCTGCGTTAATCCAAAAGCCACTGGCTCATACTCTTATGATAGCTCTCTCGATACTGTTATCCGCCGCCTCCGCGCGGCGGAACTTCGACTCTCCGCCGCGCGAAATTGAAATGGCCTGACGTTAATGCCTTTGAGAATGTCGTTGCGTAATGGAGCGGCATTTATATTCCTCCTCCCCGCGGTTATTGCGCTATTGATGGCCCGGTGACGCGTCTTCGGGGCGAGAATTGGCGAGGTGTAAGGGCAAATGGAAACATATTTTGCTAATTGCGTGAAGGGTCGCTTCGGTTTTATTTTTTTTTGAAAAAGGTCACTTTGAAAGAAGCAATTAAAAATGTTTTGGTCGGATGATTATACCTGTTATTAATTTAGTTCTCCTTTTTACGAGAGACTTTTAATTTAGCTTTTTGCAAATTTTAAATAAAATAAAATATTTTTCACGAGCGTATTTTTGTGGAAAAAAAAATATTCGACATGCTCTATTAACGAAGTGTTTCGGATTTGACTTTTTTTCCTATTTTTATTTTAAACAACGAGTAAAGCCGCAATTAAAATGATTTTTGATCCGTTCAACTGACAGATAATCAGGCTGCTGTCAGTTTCGTAAATCTTTCAAAAACGTTATTAAAATATGCATTTGCAAGCTTTGAACTTCAATAGTAAATTGCATAAATCCGCGAGCTAAATTCTTCTCGTTAGCGGTCGGTATAACATATGTAAAAACCGATATCGGTTTTTTTTCCCGTATCGAATATGTACACAATATCTCAATCCCGCAGGTCGCCCCATCGATACTAAGTACGAGTATAGCTAAATCCTCCGAGCTCCGTGAAATGACGCCACCCGTTCGAGAATCGTACGAGCGTGAAAAAGAACGAAAAAAAAAGAAAAAAAAAATATCGACAAACCCTCCCTGCCCGCAACGAACGTTAAAAAAAGCGTATCCCCGCGCCAAGTAACGTCAAGCGTAGCGCAACGCACACGTATCCAAAGCAGGTAGCCAGAAGCTCGCTATTATAGCGGTAAGTGGGGCGGCACCGCCGCGGGTGAAACGGACGCCGGCCGAGCGTAAACTCGGCGGACAGCGCTTTACCGCCCTGGGCAGTCTTAGATTCGTTAATTTGGTAAACAGCGCCCGGGACCGAGGCGGCACGCGTTGTATCAACAACTCGGACTAGCCCGGGGGGGGGGGGGGGGGGGCGGGGGCGTGGG
>JAWWEO010000001.1:23454923-23515260 GCA_035582975.1 Ormyrus labotus | reverse complement strand
CCCCCCCCCCCCCCCCCCCCCCCCCCCCCCCCCCCCCCCCCCCCCCCCCCCCCCCCCCCCCCCGGCTTGTGGTGCGTCCGTGCCGACGTCGGGCTATATAATGTCTCGGTAATTTTGTAATAAGGATACTCTCTGCAGCGAGCGCGGTCAAGTTTCTGGAGGAGTAGGAAAGGAGGTGCTTTGGCGAGTCTGCAGCCGGCTCGAGTGTTCTTGGCGTGTGTTGCATTGTTGGGGAGAGGGACGGGATGCCGGTGCTCTTCGTTTTTGGGGGATAAAATGTGGTTCTTGCGTTTTATTTTTTCAAAATTTTAGAATTAGTACTAGGTTAGTGTTTAATAAAGCAGCGTGCTCCGTGTGCCTCGCTAGAAAATACGAAGCGAAAAACTTTTATTTCCGCTCTCGTTCCAGAATTGCGAGAATTCTAAAGGGAGAGGTTATGATTAAGTAGAAACTCTTTTGAAACAAATTTCGAACAATCCGAATTTCCAAATGAAAGAGATTCTAAACAAATTCAGCACTCAAAAACTTTGGAGAAAAGCCCCCCGTCGGGTAAAAGCAAATAAAGCGCGGGAGAGCTTACTCAGAAAAATCTCGAGGAACTGTAAGAGCGTAAAGCGTCGAGAGTAAAGGCGCAGAGAGAGAGAGAGAGAGAGAGAGAAAGGAGGCATGCAAGTGAGATCAGAGGCCGGCGCTGCATTTCCCTCGAGTGAGCGACGGCGCGCAGCTCTCCTCTTTAAAGGATGGCATCGCGGATATAGAAGCGGCGGCGTGGCTTCCTTATCGAAATTCTTAATTAGAAAATTTTAATTATGTTTTGAGCCCCTTTAGCGAGCTGCAGACACAAGACGCCGCGGCAAAAGAGAGAGAGAGAGCTTCTCTCCCTTTCCGCCTCGGCTCCGTCTCGTCCTCTTCCTGCACTGCGAGAGCGAAGATAGGCGCACCGCCGCCGAAACCTTTGCCACGAAATATAACATGCGGGAGTGGTGGCTCAGGCAATTAAGCTCGCGCCTCCGCAAAGTATATATCCGCGGCGACGGCTCCCGAAGTCGATATTAAATTTCGCCGAAGGTGGCGCCCGCGAGCGAGCGAGCGACTTAGACGGGACGATCGGCTTTTCGGCTTCGCCGCGTGCCGCGCCGAGCTTGTCTACTGTGCGAGAGCTGCGATTTGGGTTATCTCGCTCGAAAAGCTATATATTCTTCCCTGTCGAGCGTTTTTCGTGCTTTCGACAAATTTATTTAATCCAAGCTGAGCGCGAATCATTTGTTCGATGAGTTTCAAATCTGGATCTCGACTTTAATAATACCGAGCATATTGAGTTCCTCATTGGCCGTTTAAGCCCTAAATTGCCCCGAAAGCGGGCAGTCTCGGGAAGAAGCTTTCGAATCCTAAAATAAACATTATTCAGCGTTCAATTTTCCTGCGCGTCAGCGATTCCTCGGTTCGCCTTCGCAAGCACCGCGAATACTTGGCGTCTCTCTTTCCTCGGCGAGTCATCGATTCTTCAAGTTTCCCATCCTACCTCATTCTCTCTCTCTCTCTCTCTCTCGCTCCTTTTTAGTGCGACGCGTCGCGGCCCTTTCTAAGCTCCGCTTTCCGGATCGAAATCCAACAAGTTGACGGGGAAATTTCAGCGTAAGAAGCGAGACTGGTAAATTTAATAAGGGAATGTTTTGCGTGAAAGCCAAGGCGGCAGGCGATGTCTTATTATCCTTGAAATTTACACGTCGGCGTACGGCGCGCTCCAAAAATTAGCCGCTTCACGTACTCGCTCTGCATAGTTGAAATTCGGAACAAGTTTAGCGAACTTTGATACAGCCAGTCGAGCAACAAAGTAATTAATTTTGGATGATGTAAGTGACGCGGTTAATTCGGCTCTTTCCTTCTCCTGGATGTATAAAAAGGATTTAAATATATAATAATTAATTAAATTTGAGAATTTAATTTTAGAATGGCAGTGAAAATTAAATTTCAAAGAAACTCGTGCAGAGTTATCTACAGTCAATCAAAGAGTACCTTTTAAAGTCACCCACTTAGCCTACTTAAATAATAAGCAGACAATTAGTAAACATTGACGGTTGAAGCATTTTTAAATACTTATAGCTTTTTTCAGCTTTGCTCTGGACGTTTAACGATAGCGACTCCTTCGGCGAAATAAAAACTGTCCTCGCTTTGAGGGCAACGTTAATGCAGCGACGGACGTCCTTTAACAAACTGCAGTCAAAGCCGCGCATTCGGATGATAAAATCCTCTCTCTCTCTCCGAACTGCGGGGCCCTCGTACATAATAAGCGTAAAAAAAACGAGAGCGATTCCTTGGACTCGCTTTTCCGACGCGCGGGAGAGCGCCGGAGTTTATAACGCGATAAATTGCGGTTCGTTAAGCAGTTAATGGAGTTCGTCCGCGCATCTCTTTCGGCCGGCCCCGAGCATGAAATTGCGAGAACGAGGAAGCGGCCCTTTATGTATCGGTACTCGTCGAAAAATACTTTTTCCGGTTTTGAACTTGCGCGCTCGCTGTGCTTGGAAAATTGTCGAGGGGGGCGGAAAATCGAGAAATAATATATGATCAAAAGTTTTCGACAAAAGAACGCTAAATATATGCGCTGCAATTATTCGATAAAAGCTTCTACTTCAATTAGTATTTTGATAATTAAACTTTGAATTAGGAAAGGCCTGCACGAGTAGATTATGTATAAACAAGCGCGTCGGCATAGCGTGGCCCGATACGCGATTAATTTAATCGATGGGGACGAGATTGGATGAAGGAAGGAAGGAAGGAAGGGAGCGTCGCCTCGGGTAGAAGCAGTCTGGTGACTTCGTACCGGTCCATAAATATGAAATAACTTGGCAAGTGCTTCCTCTAATGCTCCTACTCCTTCTTAGCAAAGGGCTACTGCTATCCTTACTTTACGTCGCCTCTTTACCAACTTTTCCATCTGTATCTTCTGCAGTACATGCTTTCCCGATCAGTTCTAGTTTATTTATCGGTTCAGTCAATACTTTAGTTAACATCATTTATATTTCCTTTTTCTCGATTTACACCTGGTCCTCGCTTTCAAATCGTAATCCCTCAACCCTAAAGTACATCAAGTACAGCGTCCACTACGAGCAGGATTTTTCCCGCCACTTTTATTCCCTCGACTCGGTGTTTTCGCTCTTCCGATCGGAAGTTCCATCCTTCTTCGTGCCCGATGCTTCTTCCGCTCGGTGACGTAGCAGTAGTACTCGCAGGAGGATTCCAGTGAGAATCCTGGCAGCGCCGTGTTCTCGGATAGGCCGAGACGGAAGAGTTAGACGCGGATCGTTAATTCCGGTACGAATATGCCGAGCGGGCCGCCGGTCTGAGAGCCACTAGTTACTGCAAGTTTGCTCCGTCTTTCTCGCTTCTTACGGATGCGGTCTGCTGGTCCCACCGGTTTCTTGCTATTTGTTGTAATTGCTCGACATTAATCGATCGCTTAATGCGACTGGATTCCTGAAAGATATTCAGATTCCATTCCAGGCTCAAGAGTAAGAATTTTGCGCATAGGTAACGGAAATTTTAACCAACAACAATTTAAAGTGAACACGATTCCACGGTTTTGTCCAAATCAATCGAGTAACCTAAAATAACTGTAAAATCTTCTTTTCTGTACATTTATAAAAACCTTCACTGAACCATCCAGTCACTGTCGATCTCTTCCTCAATCACTAACCCAATCCGAAATAGTAGAGCAGCCCATCTTCGGAAGCTCCGTGCAATCAGACGGGCCTGTCAAAAAATCTCGCCCGGGAAAGACAGGCCGAATTACGGGCGCGACAAACTCTGCATTGATTTGCCGGTCGACGGGGCTTGGCAACAGGTCGGTTTGGCGTAAAACGAGGCGAATAGCCGGTAGCCGCGGAAAGCGTTGCGGTCGAGCGAGCTCTGACGGCTGCTGCTTCCCTCCTCCCCCCTCCCCCTGCCCCTCTCGAATATTGGCTAAAAATGCAAATTGCCGCGCCGACCGGCAGCGGCGGCGCGCCTTTTCTGGCCGGCCGCCGACGCCTCTGGGCTACTGGCTGTGAAGTAATTGAAAAACACGCGTCATCTCCGCTCGCTCTCGCGGAATTCGCCGGGCGGCGGCCGCGCTGCAACGCCTGTCACCTCTGGGGCTACTCTTTTTCTCTGCTTTATTGTTTTTTTTATTCCCTGCTTGTCGGGGGGGCTCGGTCCCACTCCAGGGCATGAAGTTAATTAAATTTTTTGCTTTTATTGGAATATTGCTCGGTTTTGCTTTGTTTGGACAGGGAGGGGCAGGCGGCGGGTTCTCGATTCGCCGCGAGTGATTTGCTGGATTTAGAAACGTTTTCGTGCAAGCAGTTTTCCTTCTCGGTTTCGTGATTAAGAAATTTTACGAAAATCATTAAATACAGAGAAAATGAAAAAAATCGTACCAGTTGACAACCACGGATACTTTCGAAAACTGAATTAGCAGCGTCGCATATTAATAATTTCTCGGTGTACCTCATGAACGTAATATTTGAGTAACGCAAAGACAAGCCGCCGCGCGTAAACCACCTAATTAAATTGAAACTTTCGCCCCCGCGCAAAATCTGTTGAACCCTTCCGCATCGGTCCCGAGGCCGCAGCAAATAAAGGGGGAGAGGGCGTCCTTTAAGCCGGGGCGCAAAATTAACATTCTCTTTCCCTCGGCTGGCGGAGCGTTCGGCCACGTGACGCTAATCTAAGTTTCGAAGCCTCAGCTTTAAGTCGTCAGACGTAGCTAATCTAGCACGCGCCCCCCGCCCCCCTCGAGCTTACACCTCTCTCCTCTCGCAATTGACAAAAGCCGCGCACGGTATCGGCAATTCCATTTCCGCCGCTGTAAGTCCAAATCCCCGGGCGCAATCGAGTCGCGCGCGAATGCAGCGGACGTCGTCGTCGGCAACCGCCGCCGAAGGCTTTTCTATAAAGCGGCCCAGATTGGCTGCGGCGGCGGCGGCGGCGGCCCCGCGACGATGAACGCAGATTGCCCGCGAATCTTGCGGCTGAGTTTTGCAGGTCAAGCGTGCCGACGAGTAGCGCAGATTTTTTACTTAGGCTACGTGGGATATTGTCGGATTTCGCCGCGGCTTTCCGCTCCCCGGGCATATCGCCGAGTGTTATTAGAAGATTATTTAAAGGAATGAAATGGAACAATTTGCTTTTAAAATTGTATAATGCACTGCTTGATTCAGTGGCTACTTTCTTTTTTTTTAATAAATTAGTTGCTATTTTTATATCCCTTGCAGGGTAATATTGATTAATTGGATCGGTAAATAAACTCTGTTGAAACGATTTAATTTAAATAAATAAGAAATAAAGGCACAGAGAAGAGCAATATTTTCTCTATCAATAATCCTTTTTGTTTAACTAACAAACAATCAAAAGTTGCGGTATCGCCGAACAATACTGTTACCATTGTAATTTTTCACTGTTTTAATATCCTGGTCGGATACCACAACTAGCTTGACGAACGTCGGAAAAACTGACGTAAATTAGCGCTGTACAAGCTCAATGTCATAATAATTATAGCCGGGTTCCGGCCGGTGAAAGGCGAGCTAAATTTTCGAAACACAGCAATCAATCAAGCGGACGTATCGCGAGCGAGGGAGAGAGAGAGGAGCGATGCGCGCCACGAGTGCGCGTCAATTCAGCGAACTCTTTGATGTCAACGCGTCACTTCCGACTCGATCGACGCCGCTATAATTTACTCGGGTCGTCATTATCTGCAGCTCCGGCCGATTTCCTAATCGAGGCTGCAGCCCGCATCTGCGCGCAGGGGGCGACCCTCTGTCCTTTCTTCCTCTCGATACGCGACACTTAATGTAATCTGTCGAATTTCAAAATGATTTACGCGGCCGGGCCGTTCATTGTCAGTGATGCGAGGTGAATGGAGCCTCGATAGTTTGATGGGAGTCGGTGTCTATGCCGCGAGCTGATTAATCTAAATAATTATTGTGTTGTAGGATTATTTGTTAATTGGCTCGGCTGCTGTTAGGTTGGATTATGTTATTTTGTTAATCAAAGGTATGATGCATGCTTGATGCGTCTGATCGTGTATAATATAGTAGGCAAAAGCTTCGAATTTGATGAGAGCTTATTCGGTATCTATATAATTTTTAATATTCGGAATTTGTCTTGCAAGTCTGAGAGAATGAAACATAGCTCCTGTTACAACTGGCATTTAAATCTAAAAAGATAATCATCCATTTAGCTGAAATACCGCAAAGTCAAATACCGAAATCAGAAGGTAACGGAGGCAAACAGTAGAAAGAGAGAGAGAGAGAGTAGCAGCGAAAATGTTCTCGAAAGCCCCTAACCTGGCCGGTTTAGCGAGCAAATCCGAGGTAAGACCGGCTGGATCCTCCTATTTTCTGCGCGGCGCTCTCCCTCTGTCCACACTCAGCCCTTTTCCACTCTCTCGTACGTGCCTTATATACACGCCTGCGAACGCGGTCCCCCGCCTTAAGCCCTTTCACACGCGGCCGCCTAACACCCCCGCAAATCTTAATGGATTAATTTTATAATTGGCTCGTCTTGTAATTGAAGCCCCGGCGCACGATCTGCAAGCTGCACACCTCCGCCGGTCGCTCGGCAAATATTGCAAGGGCTGCGAGCGGGGAATCCCGGGTACGCTAAATCGCCGCTTTTTAACGCTGATAACGTCCCAGCGAACGAGGAAGAGTTTTGAGCTCTGCTCTCTAATGCTGATCAAATATTACCGGCGATTTGCAACATTGATACGTTGGTTATTGGTTCGATAAGTAGTAAATCGTTAATTGTTAATGTAATATTCACTGTAATATACATAGAGTGGGCACTCGTATGATTTTCATAGCGGTAATGCTTAATAGACCTGGATTTAGTTGATGGGTACATTTGTCGCGAGCATTTACCAGACCGATAGAAATTTAAATACGGATAATTGAAATCCCTGACGTTTATAAGTCGATAGCCAAGTGCGAATGTCGGTTGGCCGGATTCCAATCCGACCGCGCGACCCAACCCTCTTCCTCTTTGCAACAAGTGAATACGTACTCTAATGCTCTTTTGTTTTATTCTGTTGTTGCAGGTAGGTCAAGTAAAAAAGCACATTTACACTCACACTTTTAGCACGTGAAAGTGGACGCGGTAGAAATTAAGGAGAAGAGCGTCGACCAGGAAGAAGACAAGATGATGATGGCAAACTTACCCCCTGTTATGCTTCCCACCCTGCATGACTACGGAATGCTGGCGCCGACCCTCGGAATAAAGGTAAATCTTGTAATTTCAGTTTAAATAGGTCTTTAGGCTCGATTCCACTGGGATTAGTAAGTACTTGTGGATTTAAACTCTTGGTCACACGAATTAGATCTCACCGTTACCATAGATGAGAATAGGTTTCGAAAAATTAGATTCACCCTAATTGAAAATTTAACGTATCTGCTTACGTTCGAGTCATTGATGAAAGAATTCAAGTGAAATAAAAAACTTTACTGAAAATTCTTATATATTTCTGGAATCTCGTGTGTTTCGCCAAGAATCAGATCAAAGATTCAGGTAAGGGTCTCACTTCTCCCCTCATTGTTTCATGCGTCGCATTTTCGGTAGAGGCTCCGTATTGAATATGTATTTATGCCCTTTGTACCAGGACGACAATCGAAGCGGTGAGATACATATTTCATCGCATGTTACTGATTGTTTGTCTTTGTACTGCACTTTTTCGTTTGCCGTGCGGATAAAATGGGTTAAAACAATCTCGCAGATGTACTGACCTTTTGTTATTATTTACCTTATATTTTTATTACAAAAATTTTAAAAACCGCAACTACATCGATAAAAGTAATTATTACAACAAACGACTGACATAAACAGAAGATATTTTCCTCTTGTCAATAAACAGCCTGTATTCTCGCTCGACGCGTGTTTCCGCGGTTTTCCTGCTCATCCCGGCGCCTCCCCTGCTTTTTTGACCGGCTGGGGTGCAACCCTGAGAAATTAATTAAAATTCCTCCGTAAACATTCAACGGATCTCTCTATCCGGCCTCCCTGTAGATAATTTACCACTCCATTTTGCTATGGTGTTGCTGTGTAACCGGACGAATTCCAGAGATTGCTGAATTGATTTTTCTGCGTAGTATTTCACGTGACTCGTTCCGTCGTTATTTGCATGGCATCTTAAACATTTTTATACTACCCAACCCTATTCTGAATTTATAACTTTACTGTACTTATCATAAAAGAGATTTGACCGTTTGCCTTTACTTTCAATTAATAAGTAATAATTAAGTTAATTACTACAATAAAAGTGTTCAATACTCAAGCTCCAATATTCACCTTCTAAATCTCCCTCTCCTGGTATCTACATAGCAATTATTTCCCTAACTTATCGGCTTCGATCAGCGATCGCGGAGTTTAGCTCCATCGGCGACTTTCACAAAAAAAAAAAAGAAAAGAAAGGAAGGAGCGTGTGCACAAACACTTTAGAAAAAAGAGGAGGAGACACTTTCTGAACTCGAAAGGCAATTAAGCTCCAATGGTTTCTCGCGCCTCTTCGGCTCCGGTTATAATTAAAAAGATCCTCCCCCCTAGCCGGCAGAAAAGACACCGTCAGCCTCGTGAAAAATGGAAAAAAGGTAAAGAATATTCTCCAACTTAGGCTCCTCCTTCATCTTCTTCTATCGCCTCTTTTATTTCGCCCCCGCGGAGAGAGCCTCACTGTGCGCGGCGCGTCATTACGTAACGTTTAAAACGCGAAATGCAAAGCGGCGCGCGGCCGCCTCCCCCCCGAGTTTTCTTTTATAAAAGTAGCCCGCGCCGAACAAAAAACCTGAATAGCATTAAGCTGCTTATAATGTATTGCCTTAATTTCAATACACAATGCCGCGGGGGCAAAAAGTTGCTCCGAGCCGTGTATTAAACGCTCAGGTGGCCGTGCCTTATATATACGGCTGGCGGAGAACTCCTCGAACGACGGTTTGACTGATGCGCGCGGCCTCCTTTCACGCAGATAAAACGCTGATTTCGTCTTCATTTTTTTTTTTTTTTTTTTTTTTTTCACGGGGCTATTCTCCATCCTGCACCTTTCAATCATCGCTTTCGCCTACGCAGTTTCCCCTACCTTCTTTTTTTTCCTTTCGCGCGGCCCTTTGAGCGAGGACTTCATTGGAAAGCTTTTACGCGATGGTTTTCTTCTTATCGCTGAGTGACCGGGCGCTTTTCTTTCTGAGCAAAGAGAAATTAATGACTGCCGCCGTATACTCGCAGTCGAATTTTTCTTTGGCCTGTTTAGACTGTGGAAAAGCTCTGCTTCGCTAATTTTTTCGTGTCCTCGCTTATTATATGCTTGCTTTTTTTCGAGGTGATTAATAGGGCATTTTCATATTTTAATGCAAAGACTGGCGAATGTCGGAACTGATTTTGAGTAATACTACTTGCGAGTTGGACGAAGCGGTAAAGTATCTCCTAACTAGTTTTTGCAAGCTTATCAAAAGAATAAGCTTTGTAAAAGGCGTCCTTTTTAATAAACGTTTCGAAAATAATATTGTTAAACCCAACAATGTATGAAATATTAATTCTCATACATGATAAAAGTACAAACAAAAATTTCGTTTGACCGACTTTTGCGCTACTTGAAAGTCTTTAATTTTCCCCCGTTGAAAATTCACTTTGAAACTCGTAGAAAAATACTGTCGGCTCGGGCGCAAAAAATTGGCAAAAGTACATTTAAAATTCCGTAAATAGAATCCAAGAGTAGAACCGAGAGACAGACTTTTCCCCGTTCTTTTCGCGCGTCGCGCCCAGATTGAATAAGATTACGGGAGCCGCGAAAAAATTCATCATCCATCCGAAAAGCGAAATCCCTAAAACATTCGCTCCTCTGCCTGCTCTCTCGCGAAATATAATTATTCAAAGCAAACAGTCGACGGCGCCGCGGCAGGCAAAGAGGAATAGCGCGCGCGAAACAGTCCTCTCCCGATAATGGGGGGGATGTAACCGTGAGATGTGCGCTCGACGCGCACGAGTTGGCCCATTAAAAAAATAGCAATTTCACGGAGCGACGCGCCGCGCGTGCGCACGGGCGCCGGCAGCCATCACCCCCGTCGCGAGTATATTTTCATTGCATTAATCGAGGCCGCCACCCGGGCTATTGCTTTTTCAGCTAGACTGACTCGACTCGTCGATTTTTGCGGGCTCCGCGCGCGCGCCCCAAGCGTTTTCGGTTTGTGGACCTGTTAACCTCGTACTTAGGTATTGAAAACGTATATGGGCGCGCGGCCCGGCGAATTTGATTATTTACAGCGGCATTTTCGGAGCTTTTGTAGCTGAAAGCCGGAAATAATTGAAGGGCCTTTCAATCGCAGAATAGGCAGCGCGCGGCGGGGAATTTATTTTTGATGGAATTGAAAACTTTTGGTAGTTCGTAGTTTATTGGGAGGTCCAATAAACTCTCCAGTGTCAATGATCTGTGATTTTAGTAAACGATATTTCTAATTGCGGCTAATGCTTAAAAGCTATATATTTTCTTTCGATTTAACAATTTAATGTAGATTATGCGTGAAACAACGAACTTTCAATTGGGAATACTGTTTTAGGCAATGCTTGCTTTACTTTAGAATCCAATTTTAGCTAAACACTCGAAATATTAGCTCCGTTCCTTTTCTCCAATGTCCACAGTGCTAAAAACCGTTACAGATCCCGACGACACTCCCGAAAACTGAAAAATCGTTCCATTTCCTTAAGTGACCCTTCCAATTTCCAGCCGCTCCGTGGCAGCTTCCTCGCCACTGCCTAGCTTTTGACGCGAGCCACGCGAGCGGCTCATCCTCGAGCCTTGGCTGGCGGACAGAAGCGCGCGCCTCGACACAAACGCTCGTTTGGCCCGCCACACTCGGTGCGTAAGCGCAAACGCGCGCACTTGGCCAAACAGACGGACGGACACACGGACGCACGCGTGCGATCTCTCATTCCCCGCGGGGGGCCGCGGCCCGGACCTTCGTTTGCATACGCAAACAGAGGAATTAGGAGCAGACATGTAACGCCTTCGGCCCGCCGGCTGGACGGCTTTATTGCTCCGTTATTGCCCTTTGTGGCCCAGACGGAGAACAATGCGCGCCGCGACTGCCTGAATCGCGATCGATGCGCTATGCCGCTCTCGCTGGCTCTAAGATTCCCCCGTGGGCTTTTACTGCTTCCAGCTTTTTCCGCAGGGAAGCGGGCTCGTAAGCGAGCTAATCTGCGGCTAAATTCTGTACGATTTACCATCGAGTTGGGCTGGGTTGGTAAATAAAGGCTCGATGCATCGACTCCTCCAATCCACGTATTCATCCGATCCGCAAGGCCCCTAAGCAAAAAGCCGCAAAGCAGCTCATCCGCCAAAGCGGTGCAGCCTCAAAAATCCCGCGGAAAGGAACAAAGCCGGCAGCCGCGGCTAAGATACTTGGAAAGAAAGTTGGCCGCCGCATGAACTTCCGAGTGTATATCGCGCGCGGGCGGATCATCAAGAAATTTCAATTTAATAACGCCCCCCATCCCCGGGGCCAAATCTAACCCCAGTGGCCTACTCTCCTCTTATCATAATCCGCAGGGTTTGCTCGTCGGGGGAAGAAGTTGGCGGCGGCGGCGGCGGCGGCGGCGGAGAGTGAGTTTGTTCGAAAAATTCTCGGGAAAAGAAAAAGATGACGCTGCTGCTGCCGCCGGGTGGCGGGCGCGGGGCTTATTTGAATTTTCACGATGCACGCAGCCGCGAAACTGCCGGCGCCCATTGAATATTCCATAAATAAATCGGCGTTTAATAGAAAATCGGAGGGGGGAACGGAGCTCTCCGCCTCATCACTCACTGTCACGGCGCAGATACGCGCGCGCAGCCATCTCAATAATATTCAGTTTATAAACATTGACTAGCTCTCTTATTACGGTCCTGCGGCCGTCTCCTCTCGATTCTTTTCGGCGGGCTTGTATTAAGTGTCTTTCGGGGAGCGTTTACTTCATCATTTTTCTCGGAGCGAGTCGAGGGACCAGTGACAGTGTTTTTATTAGACTTTTTAGGCGCCTCCGGGGATGAAGGATTTAGGGTGTAACGTAGCTCGAGGAATTTCAATTTAAGAGGCATCGTTCATTTGTTGATTTAGTATTTCATTGAGAGATCGTTTGTGCAATTGTTTACAGCTGGAAAAAAAAAATTTGCGAGAAGTGGGTTAAGGCGATAAAACGAGAGGCAAGAGAACGAGAATCAGAGTATAAAACTATTTTAATACGAAACTTTTGAAAATCCTCCTTCCTTCCCTGTATAAATATTTAATTTTTGAAATTCTTGAAAATAACGATTATTTACTGAAACCTCCTCTTTAAAGTCGAAAATCACAGAAGCCATAGAATCAAAAGACCTTGTTAAACAAGACAAAAGAACATTAGCCGGCAATCTCGGCCGTAAAAACCGACTGCACTCCTAACTCTCGGGAAAGACATAACCTCGGAATCGGCATAATAGACACCAATAAGCATAAGCCGAAATTCTTTTCAAGCTCCCATTCGAGTCGGCCGTAACAATTAGCCGATGCGCCTCGGCCGTTTTTCCGCCGTTTCGTTCTCGCCGCTCCTCCTCCCTCCGACTTCAATTAAGCAAATGTAGCCGAAGGCCTAAAGCAGCTCGCAATTTCGCCGCGCGGAAAATTAAAAATCGGCATAATCACCGGCTGCTGCTGCTGCTTCGCGCGCCGCTTTTACGCCTCCGGGGCCGCCGATCGAAAGGATAACAGGCGTCGGGCCCGCTAAGTGTAGCGCTTGCAATTCAACGAGAATTTTTTAATACGGGCTCCTCGAGATTTCAGTTTCGAGTAATTACAGCGCGAAATTAGAAAGTCGATAGATTAACGCGCGATAACTCGTCGCGGGGCGCGGTTCGAATTTTTGAAGATTTTTCATTTTTCTAATACAATAATGTGCAATATCGTTTGAAAAGAAATTCATTCCGCTTTTTTGAAGTAAATTTAATTGCGCGTATTTCTCGCGAGCGGACATACATTTTTAACAGTAATTGAAGCAAAAACTAACTGGTTGGCTTATTTTTTTGAAAACTCGTCGTATAAGCGTTCTCGCAGCTTCGACTGCTCGTCGCAACGAGCGAAAAACGCGAAAAAACACAGCCGAGGAAAGAAACACAAACAATTCCGCATTACCGTGTCGACGCACGGTTGTAACGGTGAATCGCGGCCTCAATACCGGCAGCTGTCGTTAATTAAAGAGGAAGCGCGCCGGGAAAAAGGCCTTGTGAAAAATAGCAAGAAAAAGCTGCCCCCGGAAAAGAAAGCCCCCCTGCAGCCTGGCCATTTTATTAGCCGAGTCGCCGTGAGCGGCAGAGAGGCCGCCGGGGCTAAAACAATAACCATTGTTGGACTCTCGCGGCGCTCGCAGCTCTCTCGGACTTGGCCGCGGTCCCCGTTTTTGTTTGCCTCGGCGAAAAAAAAAACGTGGACACGAGAAGCAGGCACTTTTACGCGCCGAGTGGCTACTCTCCGCGTTGCCGCTTTAAATGCATTCAGCTTTTTAATTACATGGAAAGCTCACGCGCGGTTGGCTTTTTATCTCGCGGCGCGCGCGAGGCCAATATTTCGGAGCGCGATTTACGATTTCCATGGAAATGGGAAACGATCGCCGCGCGCGGCGCCGCCGCGAGATTTAGAGGTCGAGGCAATATCCTGACGGAGAGCTGTGGGTGCTTCTTGCGAGGCCGCGGCGCCACGTCATGTGGATTGATCGCCCGGCCATACTTTTCCGGCACGTCGAGATACCCCCCGCTATTGTCCGATGCCGTGGGGTTATTGAATAATAAGCGCGAGCTTTGTTGAGTTTGCCGTGCTTTTCCCGATTGCCGCGTACTTTATGGAACAAGACGATTTTATAGTCAAAAGCGAGGCGTGGCTTTTTTCGACGAGAGCTGTTTCATGGTTTAGATTCGTTTAGATTTTATTGGGAAGGATGCTCGTGATGCTAGATCGTTTAGGAATCAAAATTTCAAATGATTAATTAATGTCAGTAATGCAACATTATTACCATTTAATTTAATTAAAAAAGTAAAGAAATAAAAACAATTTATTAAATTAAAAAATCTTATTTTGTTTCAGGTGAGTGTCAATCGCATTTTCTAGTCCATATTTCGTGTTCACGTAAGTAACAATCGAAAATTCAAAGAACTCAACGAGTCTCCTTTCCGCACTTAATCGTCCCTCTCTCTCTCCGCCCTCGAAAGAACCTCCTCAAGCACACCATCCACCTTCCGGTCGAATTCCACGACGCACTCGAAATTCCTTCAATTTGAACGAGCTCTCGTCCCGGGTCTTACCCCTCACTCCCCGAATCGCGGTCCCCTCCTTTAATTTTTAGGAGAGAATATCCTAGAAATCGAAGCGAAAACGAAACGTCTGACCGCGAGAGAATGTCGATGCGGGGCGGCAGGGGAAGATAAAGGGGGGCGGGGCACACAGGTCCGCAGTCGGTCCTTGCGGCCGTTTGTGCTTTCAATCAGGCCGATTCAGTGCACTAAAGCGCGATGTCTCCTCATTAGCGGAAGTGCTCCTCGCCTACTGCAATTAATCAGATTGTCTTTGGTGCCTTGGATCCTTATTAAATGCGATTTAGATTACGATTATGGCCCTCTGATCTTGACTGTATTCAAGTGTCCTTTCAAGCTCGTTTTCAAAAGTAATCAATAGATCTTTCGCGGCTAATAAATATCGGCGCTGAAAGCGGGCAAATTCAGTTGTTAGAATTATTGTTCTTTAATAATTAGATTGCGTTTCGAAGCTTAAAAGCTAAGTAGCTTATATATAGATTAATTTGAATTTTCCATTATCTATATAGATTTAAAAAAGTTAATGATTTAATAAAGTGTCCATAGTTCTTTAATGACAAATATAACTGCTAACAAAATGAAAATTTTTCAATATTTTTTCCACTTTTATTGAAAAGTAACCTTCAGGATTATAAAACAGAGACGGCGACGCGGAGCGCAACGCGAAGCTTAGCTTTTTCATTAAATAACGACACATTTTTGCACAGATCCACGCCGAACCCAAATATTTGACGTTTAACGTGGTTTTAGCCGGATTGTTCATTTTGATTAATTAATAAGTGGCCGACGAATTTTTGCGCTTGTCATCAGAAATTTTTAGTTAATTAAAACAACCCGTCCCCGTACGAAAATTTCATCTCTCGGCATTCGTTGTTTTTTGAGTTCGAGCATCAAATATTAGTCGTCGTTTCAATATACGCGATCTAGAGTGCCACCTTTTCAACTCGCTTCCTGGCGCCGCCGAATCCTTTCTCTCTGTCGGCTTCCCTCTCCCTCTCCCTTCTCTATCTTGTAATTAAACTAATTGACTCTCCCCGGGCTTTATGACATTTTCGCGTCGACGCACTCGCTCCTCTGTAAGCTATTAGCTAAATGTAATCTATCCAAACACTCGGCGACGTTCGCTTTGTTCCCGAAAATTTTTTCGATTCTGCCCCCGACTGTTTTAATTGGCTTCGATTTTTCGTAGATTCAAAGTTCAATTGATATATCTAAACGAGTGAAATGTATTTTTTTTTTCAATTTTGAATTTAAAAGCTTTAAGCGATATTCTCGGTAACCATTCCATTATTGAAAAAGTTGTATCTTGCTTATACTGCAAATGGAAGCGCGATTGATTGAAACTTGTATTACAATTTACATTTACATAGCAGGTATGCTAATTTCTAGACACTCGTACGATCAATTTAGAAATATATTCTAAATTAATGTCGAAAGGCCCGGACGCAGCAAATTTGAAACACAGCGTCGTGTAATTTAAACCCATGTTCTTCGCGCTAAAGTGCACTCGCGAAAATATATCCAATATTACCCCCCCGAAAATTTTGTTAGCCAAAATGGTAACCCGCAGAGTTGATAAACTAAATTCGTTTCGTCCCCCCGACAAAGGTTTATCAAAATATAAGTGAATCAGGTCGTCATCGGCAACGTATTTGTCCGAAAATGTTATAAATTTTCGCCTGATCAGATTTATCAACGATTTCGTCGAGCGTCAATGCGGGGTAAAATGGAAAAGGCACGTCGCGAGTGAGCTTTTTACTTTATTTTTCCCTATCCTTTGCAGCGTCGAACGCGCATCGGCCGATGGACGACTGCTTAAAGCAGAGCGCGAAATACGAGGAAAATGGCTCGAGACCGATGCAAATTACTCTCAAACAGCGCAAACGCCACTCATCCGGAGAGATCCGGCCTCGCTGCCCGCGCGTTTCCGTATATTATTCGGGCTTTTTTAAACTCCCGCTGCGCGGGGAAAATCGAAATCTATTAGGCCGGCCGGCCGCTTGATGGGCTGATTAATGTATCGGTGACCGGTAATTGAAGTGCCACCTGTCAAAATCTCCTGCCCCTGCGTTTGTGCGCGCATAGTTTCGCGCTGATTGCGCGCGCGCGAGACGTATATAAAGCGAGTGTGCTTGCGTTCGAAATTTCAGCGGGGAAAAGAGCAGCGCGGCTGGATGTTGTCGGTGCGTTGCGCGTCGCTCTGCGATTAATAATGAGGGGATTAAAAGTGCTTTCGAAAGATAATGGAGTAAATCCCTTTTAGAAAATTGCGCGGAGACGTGAATATTTAAAGTACAACATCGCTTACTTTTACGCAACGAATTTAAACGCGCGTTATCGCAAAGAGTTAATAATCGCAATTCCCTCTTCTCTCCGAACGAAATGAATGAATAGTTAACTGCAAGAAAGCTCGCACGTGTCGTATTCCGACAAAAACACCGACATAATTAATACCTCTCCGCTCAGTCGGCACGAAAGCATCCAGTCATCCTCGCATGAACTTATTCAATTTACTTTCATACGTTATAAATAAGGAAAAGAAACAAGCGGCGGGCGCGCGTCATTAAGTCCGGGCGCAGTTTTTCCAAAGCCTTTTCCCTGCCCTCGGCGATGAGCCAGCGTTTATTCGAAAAGATTAAGGGGCCGCTCGAAAATTTATCGCGCGGTCAAACGGCTCGGGCCGCGCGACTCAATTTTCCCTCGGTGCTTTTCTGAAAAATTAATGTAGCGGCGGTTCAACGGCCATTTGATTGCGCGACGGCGATGTAAACGATGGCTTTTTAATAAATATACGCGGCACACGAGGGGAGAAAGTCGGGGAGCGTCGATCGGAATTATTATTGATAAATGCTTTGACGGACTGGGGCTCTCTCGTTCCTTTTTCTATCGCGAGTATTGAAACAGATGGAAAATCCATACCTTCTTTGCTTACCGGGCCGGGAGAGAGCATTGTGTGCCGCCAGGAATCGACTGTTTTTATGCGGGGACGTAAACTTTGGATTAAATGAACTTCGTCGTGTTTCAATTGAAAGTGTACCTTAAGGTTTTACGGCGAGGCGCATTGAAGAAATTGAAAATTCAAACCACTTTTGCGCGGAGCTGCAAACGCATTGTGCCGCGAAGCCATTAGCGAGACTGCGAAGTTTCCGGAGAAAGCGAGCGAGAAACGTTTCTAAAATTATACCGAAAGGTTACGTATTAAATAAAGGTGAAAAATGAAGAATTTCGGGGAATTCGCTGTTTCGCTCGCTCGCGCGGAGCGCTTAAAAGAACCAAAACGTAACTCTTTTCATCCCTGGGCTGAAAAAAAAAAAAAGAAAGAAAACGCGAGCAAAAATGTCTTTGTTTCCCAGCGGGAAAGTGAAAAAGCGGTCCGGCGAAAACTGAATTCGCCGGTACAAGCCGTCGGCGCTTTGCGCGAAGGAAAAAAAGAAATGTTTCGATAAAAATCGCGCACAGAGGGCCGGGCACTTTCGAAATAAGCTGCGCCGAGTTAAAAGACAAAATTCCATTAACCGCATCGAATTCATCAACGTCCGACTGGGCGTTCATTCTCTCTCTCTCTCTCTGTTCCACAAGCGAAACTTCGGCTACGAAAATCGAAGCCGCGCGCGCGCGCCTTTTGAAACATAAAACCATCATTTCACTTTGGCAAATGGAACTTTTATTCAATACCGCGACGCGATATACGCACACGCGGAGAGCGCGCGCGTTCGCGGTGAAAAAAAAAAAAAAAAAAAAAGTGCGCAGTAAGAGAGAAAGAAAATAAAAGCCGTTCTCCTCTCCTTCGCACTTTTTCCCATTTTCTATTTTCCGATTGAGGGGCTTTTATCGCAGCGAGAAACTAACAGAAAAGTGACACTCCCCCTCTGGATACGTACACGCGTACGGTATGGAAAAGGGCTGGAAAAGTGCAAAAAAGGATATACAGCGAGAGAGAGGGAGAGAGAGAGAGCAGAGCGGAGCGTGATCGTAGGACATTTTCGTTGCGAGTCGATGCAAACACGCGCTCGATAACCGCGCGCCGCGTATCGCCGGAAGCTCGCGAAAGAACCTGCTTATCGGTATCGATGCGCGCAAAGAGAGAGAGAGAGAGAGAGAACGTCTGCGCCGAGCGGGAGAAACAGCTGCGCGACGGTCAAATCCGGGAGGGAGGGAGTTGTATTTGCGAAAGTACGTATGACGCCCTCCTACGGGGATCAAGGAAATAGAGAAATGGAAATGAAAAGGCTTTTCCGAGCTTCTGCTTTTAGAGCGCGGTGCGTCTGTGTGTGTGTGGTAAATTTTAGAATGAAGGGAATTGCGGTTTCGTTATTTTGCCGCGGAGTTGAAAATTTTCAGTTTACATCGGGCGCAATTGCTAAATTGCAATAGTTTTCTTTTCTCCTTTTCTTAACTTGAGACACACTGTTATTCTAAATTAAAATTTCAATTCAATTTCCTTTTACATATACAGTCGCACCGAGTTGAATAACCCGGCAATCTAATATCCCGAATTAAATATATTTTTGTGCTCGTTATTTTCAGACAGCCATCGTTTCGACCGTACATTAATTACATTACTCCACAATCCTTTCGAGCATCATCGCGGCACCACCTTCAGTCCGAATTAAAAGCCCCTCTAATAATCCCAATAACGAACGAATCGTCCGGCCTCTCAATCTTTCCCCGTCGAAAGTTGCTCGACCGCGTTCCGAACGGGATATCGTATCGAAATACATCCACAGCCGCGTATCTTGGCGCGATAGCGGCACGGCGCGCGCTTTGGGTTACGCTCTCTCGCGACAATTCCATTGTCTCGCGACGTTCCGTTTCCTGCTACTTGCCGGGCAGGAGTACCGCCGCCCTACACTCGGACAATGGCCAGATAAAAAAAAAGTCCGATACACGTTAGGCTCATTGTTTACAGCCTCCGAGATGACGCCGCGGCTGAAAGCGCAAGTGAAATCGCCAGACGACGATTGATGCCGGTTTTGTCGACTTGACGGGTTTCAGATTTTCATCGGTTATTTAATGCGAATTCTGTTATAGCGCTTAATAAAAGAAGTTTCATCGGTATATAAACAAATAGTTTTATAAAGTGGTGAAATTGTCAATTTTTTACATTATCAATATTTCAAAAAATATTTTTATAAAATATTTTGCATTTTAATTTAATATTAACTATTCAATGAAATCTTAATCGTAGTGTGTAATATATTAAACAATGACACCCTCTAAAAGGCACGCTATTCCATCCGGAAGCGAGAAAAGAACGGAATAAAGTCCGACGACGTACCGACATTTCAATTCCCCCGCATTTTACAAATCCATCAGGCCTACATACAAGCCTAGCCGCGCTTATCATTCGCTCGTTACCGTAAAGCGGGGGGAAACAAAAGGAAAATCGCGTCGCCAATAACAGCCGCGAAAGCTCCGCGATCGTCCGCAATTCCGCTCTCAAAAACGAGCGGCGCACTTTCTTCCAGGCCGTTTCCGATAAACGCGCGCATCAACCAACGCGGCCCAATCGCCGCGGAGACTAATTCTCCACCGAGAGAGGCCGCAAAATGGGAAATTGAGACCGTCCGGCACGTGCGGCCCGCGCGCGCTTGCGACCTAATAACGCCCTCCGAATCGCATTACCGCGCGCGGCGAATGGAAAAGTTTTTAGGCGCGCGCGCCTATTGCTTCCTCGTTTGCGACGCCGACACTGTTTAGGAAGCTCCGGGGGTAATAAAGCGAATCTGCCTCGTCTTGGATTTCAGATTTGTTCCCGAGACGGATCGGGGGGTCGGAGACTTTATCTCTCTCGGGGTATTTCGGTGATTTTGAAAAATGGTCGTACGGCAAATGCCGCGGATTTGCAGACGATTCGGATATACAAAGCAATTTTCCATGAGCTTTTTTTTATTTGCTCATACGATCGCGAGTATCGAGACAGTTTGAGGGCTTTTATTTTTATTGGTTTTTTTTTTCTGCTCTTCTTACTTGACGGGCATAAAAGCCCGTCGCGTGACGTACGTAACCTCGGGGATTAATATCAATGCTTTTTAGGTGAAAGGAGAAGCTTGTTTTCGATTGAAGAGATTAAGGTAATGCTAGCTTGTTTTCGCCGGTACAATATTTTCGCCGGCGTATTTTGTTTTACATTTTATTTTATCTCCGTCGACTTCTAAAAATCGTCTGGGTTTTTCTGCTTATTTAGACAGGGCCGATAACGTTTGACACGTAGGTAATTGCCTTGCTTAAAACACGCTTTTTCCAAAGCGCAGACAGATCCGCTGATTAAAGAATACTGAATAATTCAAAAATTTCCATCCGATAAATCGAAAAACACCAGCTCGTTCCCGGCGCGTTTACAGCTTTGGTTTACGTTTCTAAAAATCCAGCAAATAATCCTGAAATTTAAAGGGGAAACGGGGCTTGCTATATGCCCTGGTAGAAATCTTAACCAGTTTTTGACTAATGAATAGCCAGAAATGCGATTTCTGCTTTATTTTAGGCTATTAGCTGGCTAATAATTTTTTATTTTCGTTACGCTTTTGAAACAGAAGATGGCTTGCTTTCTATTTAGTGACCAATTTTAAGTAAATTAATAATTAAAGGAAGAAATTAATAAATGTTTTTATTATTATTTAAAAACATAGTCTGAAAAGTTAAAAGATTACTTTTTAAGAGGTTAATGTTACCGACAGAGGGTAACCTTTACCCCTCATCACTACCGAACTGCTCAAAAAGCTTAAAAAAATTAGGTACTGCTTAATATTTTAACCAGCCGGATACCTTTATTTTCCACCAGGGTAAGTATCCCCATAATTTCCATCGGAGCCCGCGAAGGGTCCCGGCCTCAAAAAATCCACGCAGGCGCACGCACGCACGCACGCACGCGGGAGACATCTCGACGAACTGCATATACACCCGATCCGCGGGCGGTTCGCCCTCGGCCTTTGGCGCCGCGGTCGCAGGCATCTAATTTCGTTTGCTCGAGACAAACAATCCAGTTACCGGGCATATAATTGTCCGTAATTCGATCCTCTAACGCGGTTCTCCCGCCGAGCGGCCCCCGGCAAAAACTCACGGCCCTAGCGAGGCGCTCCGCACGTCGGGGGCTTAATTGAATGCGCTAATTAAGGCTGCGATTGAAATCGCGAACACCCGCAAGCCCGGTGCGTCCGTTTCATTTCGCGCTGGCCGCCGTTCGGCTGCTGCCGGTTTTTGCGCTGCATTTTTCGCCGCGGCTATGCCGTTGTTTCGATTTTTCGGGAATTATTGGTTGGATTTTGTTAATTGAAGGTTCGCTTGGAGAGGATGGAAACAGAAGGATTCGGCTTTCGAGGTGAATTTTGATTATATTTAATGTAACGAATATCCGTAGCTGTGGTTATGGCGGTAATATGAAAATGACGTTTATAAACTGTAATTTAATTAACCATTTTACATCGAACTCAATTTGTGGAATTAATTAATTTTAGTCGGAGCCGGGTAAAACGGTTTACAAGTGAGCTGAAAGATTATTTAAGCTGTTATTTAATCAATTTAGTTATTTAATCAATAAATGAAAAATGATTTAATTTAAAATTTAACGTAAAATCCTCCGGTATTCACAATTCAATAATATTCGAAAAAACTTGGCGTTTAAATTTACCACCGCCCGTTCGCTTGTCGATCATACGACTCAAAAATGTACGGCCGCGGTTAATTTATCATCGGTAAAATAACAAATGGCGCGTGCGGATCTCACTTAGCGAAAGCTCCAGCTGAAATTTCGAAACCTATAAAGTTGCGTTTGAAAAGCTGCCTCGCGCGCGGCGGCAACGCACACATAACCGATTGTCTTAATCGAGTTCCACCGAGCGTAAAATGAATTTCCCACCGCGGCGTAAACCAGCTCTCCGCTATAAAAAGCCACCCGAAATCGAAATCCAAATCGCGCTCTCGACTGTTACCTCGCACGATTCTCGCCCCGATAATGGCCCCGACGCACGCATTTTTCCGGCGGTGACTCTCGAATTTTCCGCTCGATTAAGCGCGAAAAAAGTCGTGGCGCTCGAAGACAAGAAGAAAAAAAAAAAAAGGAGCGTTAAGTACCCCGCCCCTCTCGGAATCATTCCGCATTTTTCGGCGAGAAATATTATTCTTGCGGTGTGCTCGCCGCCGCGAAATAACGAAATTCTTCCCGTAATAAGGAGCCGAAGAAGAAGTGCGAGAGAGGCTTTTCATACCTTTTTCAGTTCATAAATTTAATCGGCCCCCGGGTTTATTGGATTTGGGGCTTCGGCCATCTGCCCCCCTCTCGAGAGAGAAGAGACCGTGTCGCCCGCCTTACCTTCGTCACACCTCCCCCCCCCTGCTTTCCCGAGGAGCCGAGCTATTAAGCCAAGAATTTTTATAGAGCGTGATAAAAATATCTCTGACCGAGCCGCACGCATCAGTGGAGAGAGCGGCACAACAACGACCCTTTAAGGCTCCGGTCGCCGGCACGAGTCGCGTCCCTTTTTCCTCCCTCTCCCCGGCTTTTGTTCTCGCCCCTTTTTTTTCTCTCTCGATACGCGCGCGAGCCTCGTCTCTCGATTAAAAGAGGCGTCGATGCGCTCGACCGCGCGTATATCGATTTCAATTTTCCTCTCTCGCGCTCCACGCCGGAGCCAACTGGCCGCGGAGAATTTTCGGTATGCGCGATCGACGATAATATGTTTTTCGGCCCCCGGGAATTTTGATCGAAGGCGCGAGAGACCGAAAAGGGGAATCGAGTCGAAAGTTTTAGTACGCCGGAGAGGAGGTAATGCACCTGCAGCCAAACGAGCTTTAGTCCTTCTTCTCCAGAAATAGAAAAAACGAAAATATCTGTCCACCGTAAAAAAACAAAAGTTCCAAGATCCCGCTTCCGCAATAACGCTCAAAGACAGCGCAATATCTTCATTAAGCAAGAAGATCCCTCGAAAAGGAGTCTAACCCGAAGAGTAGATTAGAAAATCTCTTCTCGAAAGAGGCCTTCCCGATTAATTGCTCGGCTCGCGAGGCTCGCATTGCGTCGGCCTCTCCGGTGGCGGCGAGCGGGAAATTGGATTTTTAATTCGCTCCCCCGCCCAGAGAGAGAGAGAGAGAGAGAGGATCGCTCGAGAAAGCTGGATCGACGAGGGCCGCCTCAGCCGAATCGCTTATCTCCGAAACAGTTGGATTGTACTTTTTAGCCGTATATATCGAAGGGCTTACGCAGACGAGAGTAACGTTCATTCTGGTTTACGCGCGCTGACTCCTCGCGTTTTTTCGTGCCTTCGCGCAGCGGAGTCACACCGCGTCGGGCGATAAGTTTTGCGTTTTAGTCAGTTTTTTTTTTTTTTATATCAATTATTTTTATCGAATTATTGCATCGCCCGGGCTTTTGAAAGGCGATTATCGGTTAACGCGGACGGAAAATTTACTAATTGAGCCGGGGCTTTTGCTTTTGACTGATATTGAAAATTAAATTAATAGCTTTGGAAATTTAGTTAATTCTCCTCCGTTTACCTTTGGAATTCATTTCGGCCGGGCGCGGTTTGCGCTCGCGAAAAAGCAATATCTGCGAGAGGGGAAATTGAGATTTAAACGAACGTTATAGGCCAGTTTTTGATGGGGAAATTGATATGAATAATTAACCGACTTGCGTCTATAAAAATTGTATTAATGATTCCTTTAATTTGCGAGCATTAACAAGCGAGCAATCTGATCTGGACGTCTGCGTTCGACTTTCTGTTTTATGCATTAACGGATTAATGAAATTGAACGCGTCGATACTCTTCTAGAATCGCGCTCGGGTTATATTGCATAATATTCCGGATTTTTACCTCTATTTTACGGCTCGTTAAAGAGCATGCGAAATGGAAAACAGATACGTCATTAGTACCGAATAATTTCATTTTTCGGTATATTTTCATTTGCGAAATGAAGCTCGCGTTTATGATGTCTATTTAGGTAGATTAAAATTTAAACAGCGATTTTGCACTCCTTGCAGCGGGCAAGTAAATACATTATTATCGTACTGTTAAAGCCCAGGGGGCACATTAAATCTGGAGTTAAAATAAACTATCTAAATCTAAAATCTCTCTCTCTCTCTCTCTCTCTCTCTCTCTCTCTCTCTCTCTCTCTCTCTCTCTCTCTCTCTCTGGCCCTGCCGGTAATCGAGAGACTCTCTCTAAGTGGATATTTTCCTCTCCAAGTTTCCTGAAGGCGTAAGCAGTGATTTCGACCGAGGCTTCAGTAATTTCCAAGTTTGAACTTTGCGCGAACCAGTAGATTAACGCCCGTCTCTCGTAGATTCAGCGAGCGGCGCATTTATTTTCCGGGAAATAAACGCCAGGGAGAGCGCGGAGTCTCGCGAAATGCTTCGGGCCACCCGTGCTCGTCTATATAACCTTGCCTGCCGCGATCCGCTGAAAAACGAACGCGACTACGTCAGAGAGAGAGAGAGAGAGAGCCAGTTCGGTATTCGCCGTAATCGCTGCCTCTTATTTGCTCTCTCCTCGGCTTGTAGTTGCCGCGGCGGCGGGTTACAGACTTTCGCGCTCTCAAAGGTCCGCGCTCTCACAAAGAAAAGCTTAATTGAAAACGGATCGCTTAATAGCTATATACGATGTAAGCCACGGCCTCGGGACTATTAGCTTTGAAATTCGATAGTCCTGGATTACATTACGCGAGCTCAATTACTTTAATTAGCATATTCTACGCGGAGAAGCGAAGCGTTTACCGAAGCCGAGACCCCCCCGGGCTCCCGTCGTCCAATCACGGAAGCTCTCGACAATCGGTTTTTCCCGAAGAAAAAAAAAGAAGCTTGCACCCCTCCGACGAAAAAATTAAGCACGCGAGCGACATATAAAAAATTCAGCGTCGTCCAATCTACGAACGAGCTGTCTATTCGATTAGCATCGGGGGCTCTCGATCTTCCCGGGGGCCTCCCCCCCGCTCGTAATTTTCCGAATGTGGGTCGGTCGCGGCACGCTGCTCCTCGCGCGGCTAATCGCTCTGTTGGGAGCAACCGCGGAAAATGGGAATCGCGCCGATGGAAAATAGCCGTAACTCTTCGCGTGTAAGGCGGTCAGTTACGTTTTCGGAGAGAGATGCTCTCTCTGCCTGGGATATGCGTTCCCAGAACGACCGAGAGGGACGGGTGGTTTTGGCGTTTCGATTGAGTCGAGCCGTTTCGCTTTTGAATTATAGGAGAAAAATGGAAAGAATTTCCACTTTGCACTATCGACACGTTCTTCTGAATGTTTCAATAAGTTTTTCGAATTCTTTTTTGATGGTTGGTTTTTTATTTTCAACGGGTAAAGCGTTACCTAATTCGTAAATGGTTTTTCTGCTTCAAAATCAAACTTTCAAGCTGGGCGACGGTGTACGGTGCATTTTTTAATTAAAAGTCAGTGTTTACATTTGATTAATATGTAGATTTTATTTATTCGTTATAATTCGGAAGCAGGTATATTGATCGGACATGATATTCAATATTTTATCACGTTATTTTGATTTCAAATTTAATAAATATTAAAACGAACGCTAAAATGAACTTACTGTAAATACAGAAACACGGAATAAAGGATTATTTTTTGTTGCATTACGAATAACGTATTGAAACTTTATAATGTATTTTCAGTGCATCATTATATATTTCTACCCCATATAAATAAAATTAAAAGACGATATTCGATCTTTCAAACATCAGTTTTCAGCTGAAATTTTGATTTACGCCCGACCGTAAATGGTTATATAATTCGAACCGCATTTGAATACAAATCTGACAGATGTGTTCCCGATACATCGGTAAAAAATGATTCAAAGTGTAATAAAAGCCAGGACCCTTAGAGTCACTAAGTGCGGTGCTACACGAGCCGAAACATACCCTCGTACATCCATTTCCTCCTCCCCAATTCTCGTGTATCGACGTAAGCCGGCGCCGCCGAAATTTATGAAAGAATAATTCTCCCTCTCGCACTTTCACGTATGCAGCGCATATTGATCTCCTCCTACGCATTAGTACGGTGTCGGTGCACGTGTACGTATGTTCCCACTGGGAGCAAATAGCCCATTGGCCCGCAGTGAAGATTTCCAAATAAATAAGTGCCGCTCCCTACTCGTACTGGGACACTACTAAACTACTACTAAACGTAGAAAATGATAGTTTTCTTTCTGCCGCGGTGAATGACACAGTCTTGCTTTAAGATTCTAATCAATTAATTGCCTCGCCTCGCCGTTCTATCTATAATGTTTTTTTCAAATATTGTTAAAAACGGGCGTAGGCAAATGGTTTGTGGAAAGCTGGCGCTAGAAAAAAAATACGATTCCGTCTAAAAATGACGTATGAAATCTAGTGACGCCGAAAGTGCACCCTTCCTCATCAATCATGTATTTTCAATTGTACGCAGACCTCAGGGATTTCCAGGCGAATAGGGTAAAATAAACATACGGCGCTTCTGTTTCTGAAAAAAACTTTCTTTCGGAATTAAAAATTAAAATGTTTTTTTTTTATTGTTCCTGTATTTCATAGACGTTGCGATCGTAAAAGAATCAGAGCTCGTCATTCGTCAGCTGAATCAATTGAAATTCTTGCAAAGTGTAAAAGTCAGTCGACAAACATTGCCTTTAAAGTAATCGAACCTAAAACATTCGTTCCAGCATCTAATCGTAAAATTCGCAACTCCCCGAAATCCTTAAAAAACTAGTCATCATTCAACTAACTCCGTCGCATCTAATCCGCACTCGGCCAGGTCGACCAATCACTCCGTCGTTCAAATTCATTAAGTTCCTTCTCTCTCCCCCGTCGAACTCGCACCCTCCCGAGCTCTCCGGCACCTCCGCCGGCTCCTCCATCAATGGGCAGATAGACGTACCGGCGGAGCGTCGCCCCGAAAGATAGCAGGGGGAGGCGGCGGCCGGGAGTCACGCGCCTGGGGAACCATGCATCAGGCCGTATTACGCAGGACAGGGGCCTCGGCTATTGGCTTTCCTCTCTCTCCGCGGGCGTATATAACTAAAATTTACAGGAAGGATACATAGACAGACGGAGGAGAGCGAGGGTTCCCAGGGTTATCGTTGCATCGGGGCTCCCCGGCTTAGGCAAACTTTCGTTCGCCGGAGCCCGGAGTCTTCCGGGATCTTTCTTAAATCTAGCGGAACCGCTGCCAGCCACGTTCGCGGGGTTAGACTTTTCGGGATTATTGTTTGCTCTGGAGATTGGACTTTTGATGGGTCGCTCCTGATTCGCGGCGGATGGATTTTCGTGCGGATGCTCCCGAGAGGTGTTTCGGGTGGGATTTTTAGCGCGCAGTTTTTAGGTTATCGGGCTTTCTTTGCGTATCAAGAAAACTTTTGGACAACCTTTTGATCCTGGAGTATCAGCCCCTCGGGAAGGTACCGATTCCTATCGGACTAATGATGTTAACTCATAAAAAGCAGACGAATAGCACGTGTAAGAATGTACGAATAATATACTTGCCCTATATATTTGAAGGCAAGTAACTTTCATCGTTCACCTTTCACGTCCATCTCTGAATCTCATTAAAACTTTAAAGATCTCTTACTATCCTTATTACATTGTCTCCAATCAAAGGTGTGCGCCTAACCGCCGCGATATAACTCATAGATAGTCGAACTAATCCCAATGATTCGAAACGACGAAATTAGAAAATTGCATGTATATATACCGAATCGAAACGTTGTTCCTTCCATCCGAGAGCCAAACAAAGCTAAATTATTCAAGCTTCCTCTCGGCGGAAATCGCGCAGCGCGATTTACAGCTGAGGAGGCGATAAAACCGCGCGCGGAGATGGTGTGTCGGCCTCGAATACACTCGAGAGTGTGGGCGGAGGTAAATGGCGCGCAAAGCCAGAAACCTCGGGCCGTTTCGTGGCCACGGACGAGTTCACGTCCCTCGGTCAATCTCCCCCTCCCGCCACGGCTCTTTTTCGCGGTGACGCTCGAGTGTCGTCCGCCTAAGTTAAAGACTCTCCTCGCGTGAGGAGGCGGGGGGGTGTGAGGTTTATTCTCTGTTTAGCTGCCGCGCGCTAAAACCGAAGCTTTATTGGGGGCTTTGCATGATTGAAAGGGACGGTTCGGGGGCTGTAAAGGGAATAGTTTTTCGTTCGCTCGGTAATTCATTACCGCAGTCGTTAAATGCGCATATATCCTTTACGATTTATTGAACTTTATTAATGCTCCGTTTTACGAGTTTGGCTGTCGTTTATACGGCTGCTCGTGCTATTAATTCGACAAGCAAATTGACGCCGACTATTCGCGTTACATTAAGAGCTCCGAAATTAGAGCAGGTATACGCGAGAATGCCCGGGGAGTTATCGCCCGCGGCCTAAAATCCAATAAAGGAGGATCGGCGGGGGGGGGGGGGATTTAAAGGCGCTCTGAATAAATTTTTGCGGGACTTATATCGCAACGGTCGGCGTTAATAGTCCGAAAAGCAGCCAGCTATCGGGCTTACATTATGAAAATGCTCTCTCTCTCTCTCTCTTTTCCACCTCCTCCTCCCGGCTAATATTCGCGCTGAAACAATACAGGGGAATAATTATAACGGTGCTCCGGTTCGTATCATTAACTCTCTCCGTGTCCGCTTCCTTCGTTCTTTCGGCGGAGGGGGGCAGGAGAGGAAAAAGCTGGGCTCAATTAGCATAATTTATGCGATTCGCAATCGAGCGCGCTAATTTCCAATTCCGCGTCTCCGGCCGAGAGAAGGCCAATAAAGAGGAAGGTAAAAAGGCACGCGCCACCGACGACGCTCCGCGTGTATATACGCTCTCGCGGCGCGTGACTCGCGCTTTCGCTGCTGCTCGCGCCGCAGCAGCTTTTTGTGCTAATGCGCGCCCTGCCCGAGCGACCAAATGACGCGTAATGCGCTTCGCCGAGCTGGGGGGGAGGAGGGGGGAGCGCGATTTTTTCGAGCGAGAAAAGTCCTTTTTTTTTTTTTAATCAGACGGCGCTGTTGGGGTAACGAGTTTTCCGTGTGGATGCGTGGAAGATTGCTTTTGATTAATTAATTGTACATTACGCTTGTACAATGCTTACTGAAGAATAGCTTTTCAAAATGTTCACTGCTGAATATTAATACAATACGTTTTCGAGATAATATAATAGCAGGTTAATTTTAATAGTTGACAATAGTACGTACGCGATTTGATGTTTGCGCTAAATTATCATATTCCGCGTATAACAATTTCGTATTTGCTAAATATTCAAAATTTCGATTACGCAAACAGACTAAAACTATCTTGAATATCCAACAACATTAACCATCTACGTAATAAATAACAAATCGACCGGCTTTATTAATCCTTCTCAAAAAAAAGCTCAATCTAACTCGAATCTTCATTCGACATTCCATCATTTCTATTTTTAAACTGTCAAAATTCCAATTACCAACCTACACACACTGCTATTTGCGCGCGATCTATTACCCATAATGCAGCGGCCCACCGAGATTGAGGGTGCAAAAAAAACAATACACAAACGCGCGGGTGGGGGGGGGGGGGGCGAGCGAGTTTAATTTAACGGGCCAACGGCGAAGGCGCATATATATCATCTGATCGTTGACAGGGACATCGTCGAAAGATCGACTGCTTTACGAGGCCTTTCACGACGTCAACCTGGAGCCCCCCGATTAAGTTGCCTCTGCGTCAGCCTGCGAGCGAGTAAACAGCCCACTGCCGGTGCCGCCGCCCGAGCTTTAAGCCCGGTCAATACGGAGCACGTGTCGGGAGCCGGACTATTTTCATGAATTATAACGCCGCTTTTCTCAATTTTTTATCGCGGTCCCCGGGAGTTTTAATATCGCCTGTTTTATTAGGGATTCGTTCCCGGCCTTATCCTTACCGGAATTAGATTTGCGTAATAAGCTCCGTACTGTTTATTATCTTGAGCGGAATCATTTTGCGCCTGAAGAAGCTAATAAAAAGCTCTTTCGCCGAATGCGCCATTCAGAGAAATTTATATTAAAGCGAATATTAAAAAAAATCTTCGTCACCCGCGGAGATACTCTTATCTTCGTGAGATCTAATAATTATAAAAATGTAATTATCCGCTATTCAACGCGCAAACTAATCTACTCCGTAATCAGTCTGTAAGAGTGCGGCAAATATTTAAGCCGAACTTTTCGCGCTTGGTTCTCTTAATAATTTTCGGAAGAGCCTCCGTACATCTACCCGACTGTAAACCGCTCGAGAAATCGTCAAAGGGCGCGTAATTAGAGATCGCAAATAATTCTGGCATTAGCCCGGGAAAACCAAGTGTATGTACATAAATAAACCTCGGGCGACTCGATTCGCCTAAAGTCGCGCGATCGATTCCAATACTCCGCTCCTGAAGCTTCTCGAAGCAAAGGGAATCGCGGCTCGTCGCCTTTTTGCGATTACTGGTGCCTCGTTATGAATTAACCTTTGACTACGCTGTTTTTTATAAGAAATGTTAGTGGTAAAGAAAGGAATTTTTAAATAATTAAAATAATATTATTTATTCCAATTTACAAATAATATTATTTCTACGGTGTAATATGATTCATTCTTTTTATTCAATGCATTTCATAATTATGAAAATTTTATAATGGACCCTTCTATTGTAATCTCTTTGGTTTGATTAAAATATACATTTTATTAATTAACTCTGAAAATAATACAAATTTATTTAGCATTCGTTCCATTCTTTTTTTTTCCTTTACATACATTCTTTTATGTATATTGTAAATATAATAACGTTAATTATACGCAGAACATTGGATCAACTAGATTATAGTTTATTATTATTAAAAAAACACCATTAAATGTAATTAATTATTCGCATTTGTGGTTTTATACATTTTTAAATTATTCAAACTTTATTACTAGAGTGCAATAATTATAAATTAAAAGCGTTACCTTAATTAGGCCAAACTTTTATCAAAAATTTACACGAAAAGACCTGAAAAATGCATTTGTATAAAATAATAAGATTTAAAAATGTTTAACAAAAACCGAATCGTCAATTTACTCTAGTTTTTTAATCAAAATAAAATAATCATTTTTAATAAATAATTTCGTTCTTCTGTTTCAGGTAAGCAAATCTCGGCTATCACGAGCAGCCCCCCTCGCGTCCCCAGGAAATTCGGGTAAGTTCGTCGCTCGGCGCGGGATTAAGTATCCTCTTGACTGCAGGATCAGGCTGCGAAGTCGCTGCTCGTAAATCAGCTAGGGGCAGGCTAAGTTTGCGGACCGATTGCCGATGATCGTCGAGGTTGGTGTTTACCCGCGGTTTTCCCTAATTAATGCCTCCCCCCCCCCCCCCGAGCGGCGTCGCGGCTGCTCTCGCGCCATCCATCCTCGCGACGGCGAAGCAGCAGCAGCGGCGGCGGCGGCGGCTGGCTTTTTAATCGACTCGACGGAGAAAGAGGATGACGAAGAGACCTGCAGTGTCGGGGATTTTGATTCGCTCTGATATTTACTCGGACGGCCGGCATATAAAATGGGAAGTAATTTCGTTTTAAATTGAGACGCATTATTCTCGCGGCTGCCGCTATAATTGTGTTTCGGTTTAAGTGGATTTTCCGCGAAATCTGTTTGAACTGCGGCCTGCGCAAGGAGTCAAGCTTGAATTTGAATTTCACCGGGTGCACTTCATTTTTCGTTGCGTTTATGTAATTAAGCGTTAATTGAATTATACTCGCTTATTTCTTTTGAACGATGGAAGTTTTGTACGGAAAATGATTCGAGGAAAGTTCGCGCCATGCGAAGTTATTAAAATCGCCCTTTAGGAATTGCAATATCGAGATATCCTCTTAAGAAAGCTTACCCAACCCAGAGACTTCCTTCAAGTTTAAAATTCCTATCGCAAAATGAAAAACGCCTAGCATATTAATAGCAAAGAATGCAGTCAAAGAGGCGAGCGAAGACGTCGAAAAGAGCAAACAAACCATCGGGGGCCAGTTTTTCTCCTCCGCAGTTTCCGCAGTTTCCGCGGAAGCTCAAGTGGCCCCCTAATAAATTCTCGGCGTTTCCGAACAATGAAATATGAACGAGCGTCGGGCGGCGAAGCGGGACGCGGCACACACGTAACGACGTATGTAAAATTAAGTTACTCGGCTGCTGCTCTCGCGTCGAGTCGCCGCGTGTCCCCCTCGAAACGCCGCTCGTGACAAATGAAGCGCGGAATGCCGGCCGGACCTGTGCGCTTCTCGATGGGCAATCCTACGTAACGAGCTGCTGCCGC
The DNA here is from genome assembly GCA_035582975.1 of Ormyrus labotus. Lineage (NCBI taxonomy): Eukaryota > Metazoa > Arthropoda > Insecta > Hymenoptera > Ormyridae > Ormyrus > Ormyrus labotus. The sequence goes on along the minus strand of JAWWEO010000001.1, from coordinate 23,482,733 downwards.
CGCCGCCGCCGCCGCCGGAGAGCGAAAGATTGAAAAGCGATGGCCCGACGCTGATTTCGTGCCCGGGAGAGGGCAATGAAATTTTCGGCCCTATTTGAGGCGAGATTTTATTCGGGCTGTTTGGCTTGCCGTGCGGTAAATTATCGATGCCCTCGATTCAAAAGCTTTTTTTGCCCCGGGGTTAAGGTGCAGTGATAATTAAATGCAGGCTTTTTTATCTTGTAAGGTTGAGAATAGTTGTTTTGCAATTTTTTCCTAATAATAATGATAGTATTATTGTGCTCTTTATTTAACATATGCACGTGGAAAGCCTGCAAAACAAAATAATATAATGAATTAATTTATACTTTGCAGTCTGTAATTACATGCAAATAAATTGAATGAATTTTACATTTTACATGCGCATGATATTCGAAAGTATAATTTGGAATTATAATTCAAAGTAAAATGAACAATTTATTGGGCTCATTAGCCTCATACTTTAAATTTAATTTAATATAATTGAATTTATTTAAAACAATAATTATGGCTCAATAATGAAGCTTCTCGTTATGCATACGATTACAAAATATAATTATTTACAATCTACCTTGCAATATATTAATAATACTGTTGCGGTATAGCAAACGCATACATATTGGTACTGTGCGCCCCAGCGCCCTCTGAACGATCGAGCTGCAATTCATAACCGCCACGTCGGCAAGTCAGTTCGACTTCGTAAGCCTAAGTGTGCACCTCGCAGCACCTCGCCATATAACTTTATCACTTGACCGGTCGCATGAACTTATTCCTTCCAGCCCCAATAACACCGTCATCCTACAGGAACAAAATGCTATGGACGTCGATGCAAAATATGATTACTTATTAAGTATTCTTCCAAATGCTGATCCGGTATATTTAAGAGAAATAATAGAACCTTTTCACATCTACAAAAAGATGCCTTTTAATGACCGCCCCGCTTATATGCATCTCGCTCGCTACTAGTAGTAGTAAAATGAGTTTTTATTGGCTTCAACTTATGTTACACAGCGACGTCGTAGTAATTCGCTCGCTACTCTAGTTGCGGGTCGGCCGACGCCACCTAGCGGACGCACTGGTACTACCCTACCGCGCGCTCGGTTCGAGCGGCGATAAATTCAAATTGTTTAAATTCGCATTTTTACATTTTGAACGCTTAAAACTAGGCGCAGGGATTAAAAATAATTAAATAATAATAATTATAAGTATCAAAAAATATCTATGATTTATCTAATTTGATGAATTCGCCGCCATTCCCACAGGAACCAAATTCTATGGACGTCTTGCTTGATGACGTGATTACTTATTAAGTATTCTTCCAAATGCTGATCCATATTTAAGAGAAATAGCAGAAAAAAATAATCGCGCAACTCGCAGCACCTCGCCATATAACTTTATCACTTAACCGGTCGTATGAACTTTTTTCTTCCAGCCCCAATAACACAACAAATACCTGCACAGTATTTTCGTTGAAACACTTATAAATTTACATCATTAAACTATTTTATTTGATTCTCTAATTACATCATTCAATGACTAAATTGAAATGACTAAATCATATAAAAATTAGAATGATTTTAAATAACAATTATTATTATGTAAATTTATAGATAATGTAAATTTATAGTCTCCAAAACGATCGGTTCTTCAACTCCCCGAATCCCGCAAAGGTTCTACTCCGTAAGGTGTCTATGCCCATAAATATTAAACAGAAGAGATGTAAATTTACAACTACTACACGACCAGTCAGTAAAAAAAGAAGCAAAAAGACCGACGCAGGCCTAACTTTTGACATCTCCATTAGAAATAAAGCAAGCAGCCGACGACAGACCGTCGAAAAAGGCATTTGCAGGGAATCTCTCGGCTTGAAAATAGCCGTGCGAAGTTAAAAATAGTCGCGCCGCGCGTGTTGAGATATCGCCGCGAAAGAGAATATGAGGTATGCGTCCTCATCTCTCAAGGAAATCGCGAGAACGAGTCGCATAATAGTAAAAGCTCTATTTTCTCTCGGCAATCTTATTGCAGGAGGAAAAGACTGACATCGCTATTTCTCCACTTCCCACATGCAGGCCGAGTCCCTCCCCCCTCCCCCCCTTTTTTTTCTCTCCTGCCCTTTTCCCTCGCGCTTTATCTTTTTCGCCTCTTTATCCTTTTCCCTTCCGCTTGCATTTGAAATTAAGTTTTACATAAAATTATCGAAAATTGTATTACGGGGCTGAATGCATTTTACGACTCCGTAGTAACTCACTTTCTGGCAAAAGCACGAGTCAAGATTTTGAGCATTAAGAAGTTTTTTTGACGTTATGAAAAAGTTTATATTACTTCGCTTAAAAAGTCCTTTTTATTCTTACAAAGAGGAGAAATTCTTGATTTTTTTTCCCCAGTCCCTGTATTATTTTACATCAAATATTTCTAGTCTTCATGTGATAATTAAATCCAAAGCAAAATAATATTACGCGATTAGGCTTACGAACTTGCACAAAAAAAAAAATCACTTTATTACTTACCGGGTACCGAACCTCTGTTATTCGCCCAAAAGAAAAAGGTCGAAGGGCACTCTTAAAAGGCGGCTAGGCTCAGAACGCGAGAAAGAGAAATTATTAATATTTCGCTACGGAGGAAGGAGTAGGTTCAAAGGGCGACGGAAAGAAACGCAGCGACGTCGGATGGAGCTGATGGAGGGACTCGGGGAATTGCTAGCCGCCGCCGGCTGAAAAAAAGAGCGTAGCGCGCGGCGAAAGAGTTCGTCCCGGTCGGATTATCCGTGGCCAAGGAAAATGAGAGACCGAGGACCGCTTTAAATGTTCACCTTTTGTCGAGTCGAAAAGTGCGTATTATAAGCTGTGGCGAATTCGAAGATAAGACTTATCGGAATCAACTAGTTGCTTTTGCGCGAATTATCGAGTGTAGGATCCATGAAATGAATAAATCATGTGAATTTGCGCAACTGTAAAGAGTAAAATGTATTAATTTTTCATTTCGAAATGAAATGTTATGTGTTGAACGGCGTATTAATAATTCTTCCGAATATGCAACCGTTAAATTTTTAGGTTCATTAAATATACCTTCATTTAAATCGTTCATCATTCAAATTATAAAACATTGCAGTTTAATGCATTATTAAAATCGTCGACTAATTTCGTCGACTTTACCGAATAAATCGATTTGCGCGCGATTTGTAAAAACTATTTATAACAATCGAATTTCAAAGAAACGAAAAAAACAAAACGGCCTACTCCAAGCTCTCGACAAGAGGGACCACCTGCAACCGTGACATTTCCAAAATTCAGCCAGCTCCCGAGAATAATTACCGGAAGCCGCGTTCCCCAATCCCCGTCGATACTTTCGTAGCAATTGATCGAGCCCGCAAAGCCCGAAAAATGAGCGACTAATCCTGCAGCAGGATCCCGGCACGCGGCTCCTCTCTCTCTCTCGCTCCTTGGCGGCTGATCCTGCCTGGCGCAACAGAGTATATCGGCCGGTGCTTGCCGCGCGGGCGCTTTGGCTCCGGCGACTCTCGCTCGTCGCGGATGCGCCCCGCCTCCGGCCCGATTGGCCGGCCGCCGGGGGTGGGGAGGGCGGCTCTACGTGCGCGCGCGCGCGCCCTTTTTCAAAGGCCCCCGCCGCTCGTGGGAGAGAGAGAGGAGCTGCGCCGCGGCGGTGGCGGCCGGAGCGCCAGTTGTGTCAAGCTAGGCGATCGAGTAGGACGCTCTTCTCAGCGCCGTTCCACCTCTCGACATTCACCGCTCTTCTCGCCAACCAGCCGCCCCTTCTCTCTCTCTCTCTCTCTCTTTCTCTCCTTCCTCTCTCTCTTTCTCTGTCTCTCTGTCTGTCTGTCACACCTTTCCCTTTCTCGCTGTCTCCTCCCGCACACGCTCTCTCTCTCTTTCCTGTCTCGCTCAGCTGTCCTGTCCTGTCCTGTCCTGTCCGCCACCGCCGCCGCCGCCGCCGCCGCCGAAGTCGCCGCGCGTGCACCGAGAGGCTGCCACCGACACGTGCAGAGAGAGTGAGAAGAGCGTCGAGATAAGATCGTCCTAGTGCAATACACCTCCGCGCGACACTCGGAGAGATCGAGCTGCGAAGCTTTAAAAGGACAGTGAGTGACTCGGGCCGAAGGAATTCCGAAGGGAGCGCAAGACGTGGATACACCTGAGAGGGTCCGACGCAACTCGTCCTCCATCTACTTTGCACCCGATCGATCTCTCTGTATCTCTCGCACCCTGTACAAAACTCTTCCTCCACGACAATCGATGTAAATCGCATACACAATACGTATATTATAGGAAAGAAAATCACTGTTCGTTAAGGATAAATATTATAAATGTACGATACCGCATAAGGTCGCCACGGCGAGAGAAACGCGTCAAGACAATCAAGTCCAGTAGTAAGAAGTGGGTCGAGTGTCCGAAAGTTGCCCGGGAAGCAGAAACCGAAGAATATAATCGGAGGAAAGCGGCGGAAGACTATCAGATATATCAGAAGACCCTACAATCATAGGCGAATATACAATCGACTAAACTAAACCTTGTGATCCACACAGCCTCTTCGTACTTTTTCTTTCCCCGAATCTAATCGTGTCTATAAGTCTATAACATTTACTAGAAACATTATATATTGATATACTGTAGCTATAAGGCTAAGGTTTAATTTACATATGCATATCCAGCACAATCAAAACAAGTGTCTCACCTGTGCGTTCGCCGAGTCCCGGCGAGTGACAATCAGCATATAAATACTCTATCTATAAATAGACCTAGAGAGACGGGAGGCAAAGCCCGCGTGCTTCCCCACTCACGTGCAGCAGAGAAAGAGAGAGGGAAGGACTCCCACTCCGGATCGAGAGCTTGAGCAAAAGAAGCGAAAGCAGGCGCTCGATGCTGTGTTACTGCACGGCCAGTACCCGTTGACCTACGCCGTTTCAATTAAAGCCTTGTACAAAGAGGAGCCGATGAAGGCCGCGGAAGCGGGGCCTTGCTCGCTGTGAAAAACAGGTTCCCCCGCATGCAGGCTCAGTCTTAGCTGTTGGCTCCTCGCGGCAGAGAGCACAGACGGCGGCAAGCTGTGGTGGTCCGGCGAGCCATCGTTCGCGAATCTCGGTGGCGGCCTGCGCTTCCACTGGTCGCAGCACCAGCAGCAGGACTCCTGGCTGAACGCCAACGGCGGCGGCAAGTCCATCAGCGGCTACTCGAGGTTCGCGAGCCTCGGCTACGAGGACTCGATCCCGCTGAAGGGAGGCAAGCTGCTCGCCGAGCCCCCGAGCCAGCAGCAGCAGCAGCAGCAGACGACCGCGGCGGCGACAGCGGCCCTTCTCGGTGTCGAGGCCGCAGCCCGCGCCGCCGCAGCGGCAGCCGCCTCAGGCGCCACCACGTATTTTCATTCGTACTCGTTCGTGCCGGCCGGCGTCGCGGGCGGTGCTGCAGCGGCAGCCGCAGCAGCAGCAGCAGGAGCAGCGACCGCAGGAGGAGCGCTGCCAGGGGCCCCGCCGCTGCAGCAGCACGGGAACCCCGCCGCGGCGGCGGCAGCCTTCGGCCAGTTGGCCCTCGCTAACCACCAGCACCAGCACCAGCACCACCACCACCAACACCACCAGCAGCAGCAACACCAGCAGCACCAGCACCAGCAGCAGCATCACCAGCTCGCCCACCCGCACCAGCAGCTGAACCACCACCAGAGCTGTAGCCTCGCCTGCAGCGTCTGCGCCTGCAGCTGCACCGCGAGCATCGTCTCGGCGGCCGCAGCCACCGCCGCCGCCGCGGCGGCCAGCCACCAGCCGCACCAGCTCACGCACCACCTCGCCTACGCGCACCACCAGCACCGGGCCGCCGCCGCCGCCGCGGCTACCGCCACCGTGCTGCTCCAGCCGGTCGACCGCGTCAAGGACACCATGGTGAGCACCAGTTATCTCGACATTTTCGAGCTCAATCTTTATTACGACTTGGTATCGTTTCGGGAAATCTTGCAATTTTTATAGTTTTTTCAATTTTTTTTTTTTTTTTTTTCCAAGGAAACGAGGTACAAACTGGGTTGCATCGCGTATAAAAAACACCTGGCGCATGCAAAAATAATGAAACTTGAAAATTTGATGATTTCTGTAGTACCCGGGATATACAGCTATAAAATTTTCATTGATAATAAAATAAAGTTGCGTTATTTTACGAGTGCAATAGACAGTTTGCCTTTTCATTAAAATAATTTTTTAAGGCTTTACAACGTTCTCTTTTATTTTCAAATTCATTTGCCTCGAATATAATTCATTCGTTCAATAACGCGCCAAGATTTTATTTCCGAATACTTTTTACGTGCACCCGCAAAAACTAGACCAGATACTCCCAGATTATTCCCGTCGCCGTTTGCAAAAAAAAAAAAAAACGCTCACCCAGTCTCGAGTTCTTATAATAAGCCCCAAGTAGCTGCGACTGCACTTTAGCAAGACAACAAGCCCGATAACAGCAACAGCGGCGCTAATGAGAAATGTCCTTTTAACGGATTTGCTCGCGAGTCTCTCTCTCGCGCGACGATGAATTACTTTGAGCGTTTACCCTGTAAACAAGAGCCTTCCGCTACCGGAGCAGGAAACGGTATAGGATGCGGCTCTTTAAGCCCTTCGTCGGTAGCTCTGTTTCTCTCCCGTCTATCGCACATCAACTTTAATCCTCCAATAATGGACTATCGATACCGAAGCGCGAAATTGGCCACCAGCTAGCGTTTTGTTTGCTCGACAAGCTTCGCCATAAATATTCATAAAACTCCCTGCTTTCTTTATTTATGCCCGGCGATAATGTTGGATTTCCCCTCCCTAATCGCGGAGAGCTTTTTTTTTGCGCGAGTCCGGGATCGTTGGCTCTCATCTCGATCGTAGGGTTGAGGGCGCGCTGCTTTAAATCGGGTGTATTTTAGGAGTTTACTTTTAATTGGATTAAGATGCCGCGCGTAGAAAAGTTTTGAGAGCTTTGTTTTGCCGTTTGTGCATTTCGATTAAAACTTTTCATTCAAGGAAGCTGTCCAACTTGAGATTTAAACTATCCCGAGGATAATTGTTTCGGCTTCATTCGTCGCGTAGGCTGGAACGGTTTGAAGAACATTTTTTTGAGACCGGATAAGAAGAAAAAACCGTTTACCGTTGTTTAATACCAAAAAAAATATATGCGTCCTCGTCAAAAGCCATCTTGCAGGCAGAAACAGTGTACTTTCGCTTAAAATTAAGGCAATTTAAAACCGCCGGCGCGCGGCATAAAACATCCTGTCCTTAAAAAGAAAAATCCATCATGCAAATATCACCCTAATACCTGCACATATTTCCCCCAAAACCCGGAGCATACATCATCGTCAGCGAGGAAAGAAGGGCGCAGCCTCGAAAGCATCCTCTCCGATTGTTTATGTATACTAATTAAATCCAATCCGAGCGCCGCTTGGCGACCCACATTTCTCGCGGGATCCCATCTGGCTCGCTCCTCTCTCTCTCTTTCTATCCCGGCGCTGCCCCGATTATCCCCAAACGGATACGTGGCATTAAGCAAAGGGCGAAAGAAACGAAAACACGCCAGGACATAAGTCAACGGACTCGGTCGTATATATCTCGGGAGCGGGACCCCCTTCATTTCCGGAAAAAAGTCGCCCGCTCGAAAATCGCTCCCTCTTGTCCCATTTCCATCGCAATCTTCGTCGAAGTTTTCGGCCCCGCCATCTTTATGGGCATTATCATTTTATCGCTTCTTTTTTTTTCCCCGTGGCCGCTTTCGTTGTTTAATTTCCAGATCTTTTACAGCGACCGTAAATTTTCGTGGGAGCTCTCTGCGAGTAGGCCGAGAAAGAGAGAGAGAGAGAGAGTCGTGACGGCGGATAGTTGCGAGTTTGCTTCCGATATCGAAGGGCTTTATCTGGGAACTTTCTGATAATGTAGGTGAACAATTGAGGAAAGTATATTAGAAACTTTTTATCGGGCCGATCGAAAAAAATTGAAGGCGGACGCGCGCTGAGAGCGTATTGCGTTTCGATGAATTTACTTGATTTAGGATAACGCGAGCACTCGATTTTAAACGGATTTAACCCCTGCTTACGTCGTTAAAAGTTAAATTTCCCGCCTGTCATTGGATATTCGGATATTAACGAATTATATTTGGCTCGTATGCGCTTGAAATGTGTTGTTACTTCTGACGAATTTTAAATAAACGTGACTGATATTCCATTTAAAGCCTTATACGTTAAATAATTTCCTTCCTGCCTTCGCGATGAAAAGCTTTATTGTTTCAAAGTTGAATGCGTCAAATCGCAGCGACAATCGATATAATCGTTCGTTTGCAGTATCATAAAATCCTAAATGTTTGCGCAAGGTGTAACTCGATGAAAAGTAAAGGAAAATCCTTTTATCTACAAGGCGCGAGAGAGCCAAAACAATATTTCGGTCGCATAAATTATCACCCCCCCTCTCCCCCCCGAAACGAAAGCAAACGAATTCCGCGCCTGGGAGAGAAGGCGCGCGCGCGGGGAAGATGTGTGCGGGCGTCGAGCGGTTTAGTCGCTGTTACGCCTTGGCGGAAATCAAAATGAAAATGGACGTAAACTCCGTGAACTCGGGGAAATCGCGCCCGGCGCGGCGCGCTTCGACTGCACGTGCACGAATCAGTCAGACAGTCTGAATGAGAGAGAGAGAGAGAGAGAGGAAAAGTGACGGGTGTGAAATGGGAGCGAGGCGGAATGAATGCGTAAAATAAGGGAAACGTTTGCCGACGCCTGCTTGCGGCTCTTGTTTAGTGGCTGTAAAGTAAAGTGCGCCCGGGGAAGGGTATTTCGAACGGGGCTTTCTTTGGAATTTTCGCGGGTTAATTTACCGGGTTTACCGGGCGATGAAAAAGTTTATGGGATTTGTTTTGGAAGCAGTTTTTTTCTCGCGAAGAAACTCGTTGATGGCGTTAAATTACGGGAATTTTTCGCGTCCGAAAGATTTTGGACGGACGGCTCGCGGATAGCTTTGTACGTTTGTTCGGGAAAATGAAAAAAAAAAAAAAAAAAAGAAAATGGAAAGGCCGAGAAAAAATAATAGAGATAGCGAAAAAGATGAAAACAGAAAAGGAAGGATAAAAATAGGAACACATGCAGGTGGAAAGAGAGAAAATTAGGGATGTAACAAACGGAGAAAAAAGGAGAAAACACGCGGAGAAAAGTACGTAGAGCTTTGTGAAATGCGAACTCAAAAAAGGAAAGCCGAGTAGAAGGGAGAAAGAAAGAAAGAGGCAGAGAGGTAACGTAGCAAAATAGCTGCGGTATTGTATTTTAAATTTAGAAAAACTTTGTGCAACCCGGAAAAACGATAATGATACGTTGTAAGTAATTTAATAGCGGCCACGTGAGGGTAAACTAACGGAAAACAAGTTAAAATTACTTCATTATTTCGCTCTTTGTCCGCCAAGTTACGTACTTTTCTTTTGTTGTCTATCTTTCGCGTCAAACTAAATCATTCTGCCAGTTCGAAAGTCTCCAACTTGAGCAGCGTGGATTTAAAAAAACGTCGACGTCTTTCTAAAATTTCAAAAGAGACGCAGCCGTACTCTTTTTCAAAATCAACAATTTTTATGCTCGCTTGCAAAACTGGAAGGCGCAAAAATAAAAAAAAAAAAAAAAGCGTGTAACCAAAGTATAAAGCACGTTGTTACGAATGCCATGTAAAGGCAAGACTGTCTCACTGTTTTTTTTTTTTTTTTTCCGAGGAGAGAATTTTCTGAGCCGCCTTTAGAACGGAGTGCAGGGACGTACAGCGACAAAAACTGCAACGAGGACACGGTGAAGTACAAAACTATTGATTCGAAGTACAATGCGATGTTGAATCTCTTGCAGCTTTATTACCTTACTATTTCTCCTTAAAAAATTTAATAAAGCTTCTATTTATATCTACGCGCTTAAGCTCGCGAGTTCCTCGACTCGCGGATAAAGAAGAGTTCGCCCTCGCAGCGGCCCGGTAATTTAGCCAGAAACAAACAAGCTGCACCGGGTCGAAAATTCATCCACCCGGCCGTCGTTCGGTGTTCGAATTCTCCGGCGGAAAAAGGCGGCGGTGGCTCGGCGTAAATTCGGTCGCTCCTTAAACCGGCTGCTCAGCCGCACTTTAAAGCAACGTAAATTTTACGAGACGCCTCGGCGTATAAAGTAGGCGAAACGCGGCTTTAAAAGCGAAAAGGAAGGAGGCTCGGGGAGAGCACGTCAGAGAGAGAGAGAGAGAGACTGTTCTTCTTGTTTCGGGATGATCGTGTGGCTGTGTTTCGGTGGGAATTAGTGGGGTCGGACTGCCGCTCTGCCTTCGCATTAGTCCCTACTCTCTCTCTCTCGCTAATGTTCTAGTGCTACACCGCGCTCTGGGAGGCTGCACACGTGTACGCAAAGAGAGAAGAGCACGAAGGTCTCCTCAGACACCCTCGAATGTTCGCGTGCGCCGCGCGCGGAGCTCTCGGATAGATCGTCGCGTCACGAACTATTCTGGAACTCGAGACAGTTTCGCGAAGGAGCTCGAGATAGAGAGAGAGAGGGAGATGCCGCCAAGCTGTGTATTAATGAAGGGCCGGATTAATTTCTATTTCCGAATGCATAAGCACGTTCAATTTGTGTCTTCGGATTAGTGCGCTTCAGTTTTGATCGCTTAATTGTTTTTGCTTGAGCGAGTTTCGACGAATTTTGTAAATCGAAACGTCGAACGAGCTCGTTTCTTCGGAAATATTCGCCTTTGTTTCGTCACCGCGAACGGTATCTATTTTAGGATTTTAATCGATGATTTATTGACTTTCGTTTAATCCTGACTAAATCTTTTATTCGTTTTTTTATTTGTGAAACGTAATATTTTACAAAGGGAAAAATTGTCCAAAAACCTTGTAATTATATAGCACATCGCGACAGCGACTGTCAACGTCCAAATTGAGATCTCCCTGCAAGGCAGCTGCTTAAACAGTCATCGCGCCAACGAATCAACTCGCAACTAAATCAAAGTAAACTAAAACCCATACGGCCGTGTGTCGCTTAGACAGGCAACAAAGCGCCAGAACAGCGCTAAAAGACAGAGCAGCTCGGAAGAAAGTTAAGCTGAACTCGGAGACCGCTTCATCCCCCGGAGTAACTGCGGCGGTGCGCCTGTCCCCCAAGTTGGGCTTTCGCGGGGTTTCGATGCGCCGCGGACGACGACGAGATACACACGCGTACGACCGCGTATAATTACTCGGCAAATAGCGGAGCTTCCCCGAGCACACCGCCAACGGCGCAGATTCGAAATCGCCTCAAAGGCTTTGAGCGTTGTAAGGCTGCTGCTGCGCCTCTGACCGTCCGGCAGCTGATTTTTCGATGATAAAGGTCAAAGTTGGGTGAACCGATGATTTCGAGAGACGGGCAGGTACGACATTGGCTAATGAAGCTGCCGCACTTCAATCGAAAATCAGCGGAATGAATTGTCTAATCAGATTAGAGTCCGCCTGATGAAAGTTTGGTCGGGAATTTCGGGAAATGTCGGACGAAGCACGGGGAAAAGCTTGCAAAATGAAATATTATCATTTCGACGAAGTAGCATTCATGGGGTTTCGTACTTCATTGTGAAGTCTCTCCCTGTTCCAGATGCGATTTAACTTCGAGCGCAGTCGAGAGCTTTATCAAAAACGAAATACACGAATTTGATAATGAACATTTCAACTAGAACTTATTGCGTTTTTGGCGTTCTACGTCAGCTGTATTATTGGCCGAATTAAAAATACGTCATTTAGTTTTTCCGTATACCTGACGTCGAATGACGATCGGCATTTTTCAAATGAAAATGAATAAAAATCAATTTGATTTACGGTACATTCAATTTGTCTTAAAACGTCAAGCTTCCGTTGGTGATTTTTTCCACGTTATAAAATATACGTTGCTCGTATATGCATAAAATCCGTGACAACATCGCAAAACAATTTGACGCGGCCGTTCTTTCCGCAAAAAGCAATATTCGTACGCGTATATAATAAAACAAAATTTTTCCCCAAAACTATATAATACGTCAAAACACACTTGCAAGGAACCGGTCGATTCATCGAACCGCAACGAGCAATTCGCCGGCGCATATAATTTTTGAGCGCGATGAGAATAGAAACACTCTCGGCAAAGGCGCGCAGACGGAGGAGGGAAAAAGAGGGAAGCGCGCGGCGTCTACGCGCGGTAATGCAGTATTGTGAAGAAAGAGAGACGAGGGGGGGGGAAGAGATTGCGCCTCGGGGGTCGTGGAGGACCGAGAGTCGTAGCGTGGAACCGCGCGACAGACGACGGAGAAAGAATGCAAATAAAAGGCGGCGACGCGACGATCGGATTTCGGCCTCGTTTTCTCCCCGGTTTCGGCGCCTTTTAATTTATTAACCGCGCTGACGAGAGAGCGACGCGCTTAGGGGCCAAAGGAAGGTGTGATTAAAAATTCAGTACGTATTTTTTTTTTTTTTTTTTCGGCGGAATCCAGGCGTTATTAAGAATCGAGTGTGTACTTTGTTTTTTTTATTCGGACAAATATTTATTCATTTTCTCGCCGTGTTTGCTTTTCGTGTACTTCCAGAAGACTATAGAATACGAGGGTTCGAACGATTTCATTTACATTTTGATATTTAATAACAATAGCAAATGAAAATTTTTATTTACACAGACACGCGAGTCGGTCGATAAAAAATTATTGCCGCGTCATTTACATAAATAAAAATGTCCTTTCACACCCAAACTCGCGTCCCTCCCGCAGAAAAGAAGAAACAAAATGCGAAAAGGTCGCCGCTAATGAAACGGGAGTCCGCTTCCCTATTCATTGAAAAATCAAAATATGTATGAAGCGCCTCTTAATCTGTCGGTATTCATGAGGCCTCGCCGCGGGAAACTTACATCCGCGCCGAGAAAACTGTACCGCCCAACTCGTCCCTCGCTCCCTTTCCGAATCCCACTCGGCGAAAGAGGCATTTTCGACCGCGTTCGGAGGAATTTAATTTGGAAAAAAGCTCGCGTAATACGCATCAGCCTCTTTTCGCGGGCGATTTGACGTGCACTCGCGTCCGTTGCGCCGGAACGGAACGCGCGCTCGCAGAGGGAAAAAATTCTGGAGAGCGCGCAGTTTTCGCGGAGAACGTTATTTTACGTTATTAATTCGGATGTTCGCCCCTTTGTGACTTGGTTTGTTTTCCGGTAAATGGGAACGAATGGGGCTGAAATTTTATTTGTTAGACGTTCGCCACTCTAAATAACGTATATTTAGTTCAAAGTAGGATTTCCAACTTTGTTTGAGTAGCGCGCGGTGTTCTCTTGCTCTCTGCGTTGTTATGCCGCGCGCCGCCAGCTTTCGGCTTTGATGTTTTACACAAATCCTTTTGCTTTGTTCGGCCTTAGGAGCATCCAAGAATTTACATTGCGGATCATTTGTATTACTGTCTGTAATTAAAGTTTAAAGCGCGTCTCGCTAATTTACTGCCTTATGAAGGCCGAATTAACTTTTCATCCTTCTCTGACCTACATCGCGATCTAAGCTCCGAGGATTAATTAAAATCATTCCATCTATTTTATCTAACGCTTCGCGGGAGCATTTACTATACCCCCGTCTTCGATCGCGAAGCAAAACCCGAACAGCAAATTATAATTTCAATCCTATCAATTATTAATCGAGTTCGGGGGCGATTTTTTAACGCCACGTTATATACGAGATCGATCAATGGAAAGCACCCCGAATGACCATTAGTTTTTTTCCGCTCGCGCATCGTAAAAATTTTGTCGACGTTACCCGCCGCGCGGACTTTTCGCGGAAAAATAATGACAGGCACCGAGCGCCGCTAATGATGGCGAACGTCAGATAAAGAGCGTGTACAACATTGAACGTACCAATCAAATCCGGACTTCCGACAATAAAAAAAAAAAGAGAGAGAGAGAGAGCGGAGAGATGATGGATTGCCCGGTCGATTAGTCCACCCCGCCGAAAGAAGGGGCGATTTTAGGTAACTTTCCCTTTTGGTAAATTAAAGCGCTAAATCATTACGAGATTCGACGACGTGTATATATATATCCGCTCAGCGCGCGAGCATTTATTACACGCAGGCATTGGACAGTACGCGAATTCGTGGAGACGGAGAAATTGGGCAGAGTCAAAGATGACCGGCACACGCTAAGCGATCGGGCGAAGAAAGAGAGGGAGAGGGAGATGGTGATTTATATTAGTACGTGGCGCCAGTGGAATTATTATCGTTAGCGGTCACCGAGCAAGAGAGCTTGCTTTTCTCTCTCTCTCTCTCGTTTCTTTGCGCTCTTCATTCGTTTTCGTGAACGAGAAGCTGCCTCGTAATAACCGCGGGTCGGGATTAATTCTTGCGAGGCCTAACAATCTATTAATAAGAAGTACACGGAAATTAATATTTAACAAATTAATTTGAAACAAAAGATTTATTTTATCCGCAGCTTCTAACAATAATTGTCAAACAAACGAAAGCATTCCTGTAATACTTTCGGTCCTTACTTTTGGTCGCAGCCTTCGTTACATCTCGCCCGTTCCTGCACAGGACGCGGAAGAGGCGAGAGGGATCATTCGCCGACAATACAGAAATGACGATCGAGCGAGAGCGAGGAGCGGGGATGAAAGTGATAAGATTGAAAGCGGAACGGCGCGTACGTGGATTGAGATCGAATGAGAATAAGAGCTGGAAAAATGACGCGGAATGGCCGCTCGTTTCCTTTTCTCCTTTTCCACTTTAGAAGAAATGCTTATGGTTTTTATGATCAGGAAAACGGGGAATGATAATGGCTCGGAAAGCCGTTGTGCCGTGGTGGCCGAGGAAACGCTCTTATAATTTTTGTATCGGCTGCGTATCCGCTTTAGAGGCGATTGGTTTTAGGAACGTGTTCCATTTACGTTACGGCGGACAAGATTACAAAAATTAGGTAGCACTCGAAGTTATTGAATTACAAAGTTTTTTTTTTTGTAAAATCTAATTTACTTTCTATTTATTTACAGTGTAATGGGCTTCTTCAATTCATGCTCTCGTTTTTATCTTTTGCGCAAACATTTCGGAAAATTGAAATTATTAATACATAAACATACTTGAATATTTACGTAAGCTTTGCATCGGGTTGCATCGCGTTGCGTATTTTCTCCCGACCATCTTATCAATAAATTCGTATATAGATAAACTGAAATTTTGAATTGAAAATTATTTTAAATGAAAATTGTGACCTAGTTTTGAAAAACTTTAAATATTTTACTAAACGAAAACTTGAGTTTTTTTTTCATCGTAAAATTTAATATCGGAAGTATGCAGCCAACGTATTTTAATGAAAATTTTCTTTCTGTTTCAGGTAAGCCAAACACTTGACTATACAGTGCAAAAATTGGTTTTACATACTCTGTGAGTATTTTTCAATGTACTATATTTTACAATTTCCTTAAAACGAGGATATTTACATAAAGAAAAAAGCAATAGCAGCGAATGTATTTGATCAAAAATACTCCGCGTATCAAAAGTAAATCAAACATACCAAACCCATCCTGATGAATGAACCTTTCAAAAGCACAACCCAACTCCGGGAAAACGATTAAAACTGCAATAACCAGTCCGTGTAATAAATAAGCCCCGGCATGAAAAGCGCAGAAAAAGAGCTTCTCGAAAAGACCGCACGCCTCCAAAGTAAAAAAAAAAAGAAAAAAAGAATCCGGGGGTTCGCGAAAGAGATCCGCGGAATATCCAGGTTCTGCAGTGTTCCCGCTCACTCGGCCGCCTTTCGGGTTTCGCCGATAAGTCACGAGAAAAGATGCCTCTCTCTCTCTCCGCATTTCCGGGTATCTCCGTGATTTTCACGCAGTCTTGCGCTTGCCTCGGGTCTCGTCGTCCCTTTTAAAGCCGCGACCGATCAGCTCTTACTTGGACGACTCGCAATGCTCGAAATTTCGTCTTTCATTCCCGGCTCCGGCTTTATGTACAGCTCGAGGAGCGAGGCGACTCGAACGAGGCGACTCGAATAGAATTAATACGTTTTATTATGTGCATTAAAATGTACTTCGATTGACGTCTCGTCCGAGAGTGTACTCATCGCGATGAAAGTCCCTTTTTACGCGCGCGGCAACGATGTAAAACCCAAATCTCGAGGATCTCGGCCCGATTCCTTTTCGGCACTCCGTCGGATTGATGCGATACGAATACACGATTTACAAATGAAAATTTCTAATTCTTCCGAGCGTATTTTTAGCCATTAATTAAGTTAACGTCGAAGAGCGCGACGACGCTCCGAGGCGCGAGCGTTAACCTTCTAAAACGCCCGAGTCTGCCATAACATATTCATAACGCACTTGGCAAACTACTTTTGGACGCATGTGCGCGCTTCGGCGCGTTTACGCTGATTCAATTACGGCGCCCCGCCCGAACCGCGGGAGCGTTTAAACTACTTAACGCTTCGGCTGTTTATCGCGGTTCCTTTTTTAGCGCGCCCGATTCTTCGAGCTCTCTCTCTCTCTCTTGCAGCGCCGTTTATTAGATGTAAATTGCTCCTCGACATAATCCGCGAGCTCTCTCTCTCTCTCTCTCGCCGTCCTCCCCGGAATTTGCCTCTCGAGCCGCAGCGCCGAGAGTCTCCGTCGCGCCAAGTCCCTGAATAGTTGCTAACTACCCTCTTCTTCCTCCTCCTCCTCCTCCCCGTCTTCTTCGCCTTCTTCTTCGCCTAGCCGGCTCCGCATTCCGCCGGACCCTTCACAGAATTGTTCTCTTCTTCGCGCGCAAGCTCCACTGCGCACGAGCGAACCCCTTGTTTTTTGCCCTCCGGGCGCGGGGGGGGAGGGCACTGCGTTTTCTGCTGAGAAATTGGCGCGTGTTTATTTCTCGACTGCGTTTATTTCTCTCTCCTGGCTTTTTCCGCGCTGCCTGAATTAAAGTTCTGTTAAGTCGGATTCGCTTGTAATACTTGATAGTGGCTTTAGCCGGGGATGAAGGAAAGTTCGTTTATTAATTGGGCTGACGTAGCCAGTTTTTTTTTTTTTACGTGGATTTCAATAGAGTCGGATGCTGGACGTAGAATTAACAGATGAATGTGAACGGAATACGGTAATTGATATTTTGTTTGAAATATCAAACTGTATTACTTGGCTGAAATTTCCGGGGAAATACTGACGGAATATGAAATATGCCAAATGCATTTTCGCGAGAACGTATATTTTTAAAAAGCGGTTTAAATCACTCATAATTTATTTGTTAGTTCGTTTCGCATTTCACCGTTCCGCGTTTTTAATATACTCTATTTTAATTAACGTGTTATCGAAAAATAAATAACACAATGCACTTAATGCAGCATTTATTGATTGATCTACTTTTAATTTTAAGACGGTAATGTTAAAAAGCATACGTCATCCTATTTTTTTGTTAAAACGTCTTTCCTTTCATATCAGAAAATGCTTTGCATATTCGAATAATGGAGTATTCGAATATTTCAAGAAATGCTTGAATATTCAAATGCGAGATCATGTCCACTGCCTTTTCTCCTGCACGTATATGCCATTTTTACTTGCGTCGGCGATCTTTCTTTCCGAGCATATTTTTCAAGCACGCGATCTTTTTCCACGTGAAAAGACGCTTCTCTCCCCCTTTCAAACCTACTCCAGAAAACTTGTAAGAACGAAGTTGAAAAACTGCGTAACCGAAAAATTCTGAAACAAAAACCCCTCGTAGCTTCGCCCGTAAAACAATGTACGAGAAGCTGCCGAGGAGACCGAGATGTACCGGATGAATTTTTGAAAAAACAAAAGCGGCCGCTCCGGAGGAAGAGAAACGCGCAGTACTTACATTTTGCATTAAGTAATTAGAAATGCACATCTTACAAAGTTTTCGCGTCGTACGAGAAACGTATATCGCCTAAGATGAGAATAACGGGACTTTTATTTCATCATCCCGGGAAAAGGTGGATCTATACGTCAACTGCTGATTAATTTTTAAAAAGGCAACATAAATAGCTTTCTCCTTTTCCTCCGTCCCGATACAGCTAAAAATTATGAGCTAATTAGGACCTTTCTTTCCCAGTCGAGTCAGCAATTTATCCGTCTCTATCCGGGGGATGGCCGACTAATGAGATGATTAATAACCCCCCCGGCAGCGTCTGGGAGTCGAGACTTTGACGGGGGCTCGCGCGTCGTCATGTGATACGATGTAAGGATAAAGGGGGGTGGCTCTGGAAGGACGCCGAGGGTGGATGCAGATATCCTCCGCGTCCGCGAGTCCGACCGCAGAAGGCTGATTATTATCCGACTCGCTCGACTTGGCTCGAGGCTTTGAAAGCTCGAGAGATCCGAATTAATGGAAGATCAAGTTCTTTCGGAAGATATGAGATTACGTTTCTTGCCGATCAATTTCTTCTGTTCGAAAAAAAAAAGACTTTTTGAAGACCTTTTGAAATACTGCCGTTCAAGTCTATATAACATTCAAGCTTCTGGATTCCAACCTTATCCATCAATCCACAACGAAGCGAGTCGATGAAAAAAGGTCGAAATAGAATATTTCAGCAGCCCTCAAGAATCCTTCGCGTACGCTCTCCAAAGCTCCCCTGTCAGCACTCAACCGTCGAGCGCATCCTCACGAAGGCGAGGCTTTTAGGGCAGCAAGATAAGCTCGCCGCCGTCCGGCCGGACGATAAAACGTAGGCTTATTAACGGGTACCGGCACCGCCGCGGCGACATTCTGCCACGCGCGCGCGACACTCGGCCCGTTACGTCCAGCCGGGAGCGAGAGATTTTATCGTCGAAAATGCCAGAGGCTGATAATAATACAGGGAGGGGGCGGGCACCGCGCTGCGGTCCACCGGCAATACGAGCCGCTGCGGTGGCCCGCGAGCCGTCAAGTTCACATTGCCACCGTCGCTTTCCTGTCATTAACGTGCCGCCGTCGCCGCCACTGCCGCGACGCTACTCGACGCTGTATACCGGCGATGCCCGCTGCGTTCGCGCGCAGGGGCTTCCTTCGATTTCCAGACCCAGATGGAACTTGGATTTTCGTTGCAGGCTTTAATTGGACATTGAATCTGGGTTAGATTTTAGCTGTTTCTATGGCTCTAGGGTGAACGGAGATATGTGCTGGTGGTCGATGGGTTATTATCAATAAACAGACAGGTGCTCAAGGAGGAAGCGCAACGTCAATCACAGAACGGATGTTGAGTAGTTTAGTTCCGCATAATTAAACCCCCAATTGATTTGTAACAAGTGATTAACTGGCATTGGAAGGCCTTTCAAGCGCTTAGAAAATGATCAAATATAATAGTAGTAATGAAATGGACATTGAATTTATTTCTAGGTCAGAGCAATTTCAACTCAAAAGTTACCAGACACGCGCGCTTCTTTGCTGACAGCTGCCCTTACAACTACGTTAGTCATCGACGCAGTTGCTCAACTCACCGCCCAAAAATCGACAATCCACCGCAGCTCTACTCCCGGCTTAAACGCTCTTGCAATCTAGCGGTAACTCGATTTGTCGCCTCGTCGCCGGCTGTCCCCCCGGAGAGAAGAGCACACGGTCCTGCGCGCGTACGACTGCGCCGCGAAGGAGAACCTTTTGCTCGCTCGGCGTCAAAAGCCACGGGGCGACGCGCATCGAATCCTTAATCACATCGCGCATTTTCAAGTACTTCAATTACGCCTGGATAAATCCCCCCCGGGAGCGGAGCGACGACGACGAATAGAGCCGCTGACGACCTCCTCGAGTGTATAATGGATTGGAGAGAAAAAAAAGAAACGATGTTTACCTCGACGCTAAAGGCATTTATATTCGACGAGCGCTCGTTTGGAGGCCGATCGCGACGTTGCCGCGCCGAGCGGGGCAGATTTGTCGCTTTGTGGAGATATTGATTTTTTACATTTGGGTCGATTTATACAAACACTTGTCGATCCAAGTTTTGGCAGTTGCTCGTCGACTTTGAATAAATAAATCCAGTTTAGAAATGCATCTGTAACGAAAAGAAATGTAGAATCGATTTGTGGAGAAATTAAATGCACAATTTAAAACTCAATATTCTACTTGTACGAAATTCAGCTCAACTCTGCCAAGTCAATAAATATTTAGCTTCAAACGTGGACTACGTGCCGTTTTCCGAATCCGCAGAAATTTTTAAGTGTGAAATATTTGCGTCTTTACTTTAAAGCAATTCCTTAACATAGGGTCCGCATAAAGCGGAAAGAAGAAACCTTTGTACGAGCGCGCTTCGTGGACCATATCTTTTTAGTCCCTGAATCTCTCTCTCTCTCTCTCTCTCTTCGTACTATTTTTTATCAAAGGGAACGTGTGTGTGAAGTTCAGTCACTTGAAAAATACACCCCGCGAGCCCTCCTTTCTTTGAGGAAAGAATTAAGTAAAAACCTCACTGCGTGCTCCAAATCTTTTGATCTTCCGAATTCCGATTTCCACAAAGTTACTGCGACTCGTATTCCCTTTCATCACGAACATTGTTTCCGAGGAAATTATATCTCCACTTCTTTCCTCGAAAGATTAACTTCATGGAAAACCTGTGATATACTCTTATTTTTCGATCTTGGGGCAGAATTAAATAATATCAAACATAATAATCGTTGCCGCTTTAAAAAGTTATATTAGATTCGCAGCCAAAGAAGAGCTCAAATTTAGCAAAAAAAAAAAAGAAAAAAGTCGAAATTCCCTCAAAAGGCCAATTCCACTGTAAGTGGATAATATCCGAGCATTTAAGAAAGCCATTCGTATTCATAGTCCATCCTTTCTGCCAGGACGTACCGCGGGCGTATCCTAACCATTGAACGCCCGAGCCGACAATGCTGCAACAAGTTCTTTCATCAGACCGCGAAAATCGAGGGGGCTGCGTCTTCCTCAGCCGCGGGGCTCTCTCGGAGTATTATATATATATGGAGGCGAGAGTACGCCGCGAATGGCTGCCGGGTCCCTTCGTAATGACGAGATATTGTCGGAATCGCGGTCGAGGAAGCTGACCCTCGTCGACGCTCGCAAATCATTCGATTTATATTCGATTTGAAAATTAGACGAATCTAGCTCCACCCTCGCAAATTGCACGCGGTGCCGAGCTGGACGCTTGTTATTTACTGAAAATGTCGCCGGAATTGATTAGAGAAGTTTAACTATTTTTTCAAAATAGTCGCAAAATACTGCAGACTTGTCAGTAGCCTGCCCAATCTTCAAATTAAGGTGTCGTTTGCCTTCCGTATACTTCCGAACCCCAAAGAATTTCAAAACTATTCGCTCGAAACTTTCAATTGCGCGTTCTCTTCCTGATAAAAGTAAGAGGCATTTTGCGTGTGATGCATCGGCCAGTCGCCTGTTAACCAATTGGGCGAGTCGACATTCTTCATCCTCCGTCGGAAAATGCGCGCGCGGAAGGAAACGCGAAAATAACCCGGGTGATATATTCACGCGCCACCGGAGAGAATCTCGCGCCGTCCGGTCCGAGAGAGAGAACGTAAACGCGCGAGATATATATTCTTATATGGATTTACTTCTGCCGCCTCGGCTGCCGTTTGGTTTTATGTAGTTTTATAGACACCGACGACGTCGTCCGGGGCTTCGGAAAAGGAGTATCGGGGAGATCCGCGGATGGAATTTTGATAAAACTCTCGGCGCCTTTGAATACGGAAGGCTGCTTGCAATGTTTCAGCGAATATTTACTTTGCAGCGGAGGGCGAAAGGGTTCTAGAGGAAAAGGTAGCTTTGTGAGAGAGCGGTGTTTTTGTAATCTGAAAAAGGTGCTCTCTTCTTTAGCTGACTCAATCTTTTCGAAATAAAAGGGCTTTATAAGTTCTCATTAAAAAATCTAGCGGCGGAAGCCCAATTTTCTCTGCAAATTAGATTTTCCTTTGAATATCTTCAACAGCCTCTTCAGGTTTGAATTCTCGAAAGATAAAAAAACTTCGATTTTCCATTGAAACTTCGAAAACCTTCATGTCCCCTTTTCAGGCGATGACGCAAATTTTCATTTGGTGCCTTTGACAACATCCAACTTGCATTGACTCGAAATGTCGAAATTTCGCTTTTCTCGCGGAAGGCAAATCCAAAAAGTACTGGTATAGCTATATATACTACTTTAAAAAGCAAAATGCTCAAAATAATCGCCATTACTCATTACGTAGGTGAAATTTCGTAGTCTATAATATGCGCGCGTACGTGTAGGTATTTCAGTCGATGCATTTGTCGAAAGGAAGTACTCGGCGCGGGAGAACGCGGGGGAGAAGGACGGGGAGGACAGGAAAGCGGCTTACGCGAGTTTCCATAATAACGACCGCGACTACAATGATGAGAATAATTGACAATGGGAGCCAAGGCCGCTTTGTCGCCATCGCTGAAATTTCACTTTGTTTGGACGCTAGTAGCTGGATTTACCTCCTCTGTCTTCTCGGCGTGGGCGCCTTTAGTTTTGGCTCGTTGACCAGAGATGATTTTGCGCTTTGATCTCAAGGATTGCTGACCTACATTTTCATTTTTTTTTTTTATGCTCGCATTGATTGGCTTTGTGTTGCGTTCACTTTCGGTGCGTAGTTTTGGTAGTCCAGCAGATTCAATTCTGCTAAAACAGTATAGATCCTCTTTTTTAACTTTTTTAGTTTGAATGAAGCTATACATTATTATTTTCGAAAAATTGACGAGCTTTTATTAACAATATTTGACTGCAATTACAACTAGACGAACTGCATTTTGTTTAACGCAATTGTTAAAAAAAATTTCTAAAAACAAACGAGCACCTGCACGAAGACGTTAACAAAGTGGCGAGATAAAGTATTTTAGGAGGTACTTCCCAAAAGATGCATTTGCGGCTTTGCGCGGTACACTTACAAATGCTCCGTACATTGCTCCCACCGAAGGCGTCTGTAAAATTGATAGCTATTACGGTTATCTTTAGAACAGCTGCTTTCAAAATATGAGTGGGAATTAGATGCGCTAATTTAGATTTGGTTAACAGCCATGTATCTATTTAACAAGAGAAACTCTGTTTCTATAATTACACGCGCCGCTGTATTTCCGAGCCGGAGAGATTCTTTGAAAAAGTCGAGCAAATTTCTACAACGGTCACTTTTTTCTGTTTCAGGTGAGTCTGTTCGCTAATCTTCATAGCCCTTACAGACAAAATATCGTATTCTACATGGTAAGAAACATTAAAATACGTTTAAACGTTGTAGTTTTATCTTTAGATAAGAATGTCTTTGTAATTTAAGCGATATAAATTTAGCGTAAAAAATTTAGCCGTCCACAAAATTCATTCGCCAAACTTTCTTAATGACACCGACACCCAAAACTCCCCGACGACGGTCCCCTTTAAAATTTCTCGCGCTGCGACGAAGCAGCAGCGCGCACAAAAGGCGACGAACGCCCGAACGAAAGGGAGAGCGAAGGAAAAAGAGAGCTGAGGACAGAGTGTGGGTGAGGAGACGGCGAGACTGGCTCACATAACTCGTTTGAGAGAGAGAAAGCCGCCTCCCGGCCGCCGCGGCAATGATTACGGAGTTCGCTGCATTGTGGGCCCCGCCGAGATCGCAGATACGTACATCGAACGAGAGACTCTGACGCGCTTTATTCGCGCGCGAGGTTTTTTACGTCGAAGGTCGTCTCGCTCGTCTGGCCCCAAAGACTCTCCTGAAAAAAATTAAGATTTTTAAGCCCCGCTTGCGAACGCACAATTTTCCATCCTTGGACACAATAGAAGCTAGAAACAGCCGCCTTAGGCTTCGATTTTTAGCGGAACTTTTATCCACCCGGTAGCCAAAGTGCAAACTTCTACCGGGAGGGAGGAATTCGCCAAAGAATGCCCGAGAATATGCGCTTGTTTGACTTTGCTGCCGGTGGAGGGTAATTTCCGCAGGCTCGTAATGTACCCGAGTAACGCTCGCCTATCGCCGTAGCTCTTCGCTTCGTTGTGCTCCGGCTAATTGTTACGGCGCGCCGGTAATATTCGCTGTTTTTTTTTTCTTTCGTTTTTTTTTACGGCGGCGTTAATGCGCGCAGCCAATTTATTTTCTATTATTTTAAAATTCCGACAATACGGCGATTGTTTCGTTACTGAGTACGCGCCGCTTTTTAGATCCAATTATCGCAAGTTTTATGAATAATGCAGTAGAAGCGGGGTTCTTACGAGAAATTTTGCCGATTTTAATTGTTTGGCGCATCGCTGAAGACACGATTAATTGGGAATGGATTTTTTATTAAAATTTTTTCTCAGCGGCAAAGCAATTATCTAAGACTTTTATTTGAAATATACAGCTGAAACGCTAATAAAATGCTCTCATCTTTATTCGAAGACCCGCAATAAATAGCATAATTTTATTAGGCCTTATCAGAATAAACTGTCTAATTCCCAGTAAAAAACAAGGCTTCTCTCTCTCTCTCCAACAGTGCAATTCGCCGTAAATAATAATCAGCATCCCGCGTGTCGTAAAAAAAGCCGCACGCACTCGGAGATCCCTCGCCAGTCAAGATAAATAACCGGCGAACCGCAGAAGAAGACGTCTTTCCGCGATACTTTTTTGCGATTTCGCTTCCGGTGGAACTCATACGTCGTATCCGTCTTAGCGAGCGTAATAAAATAAACCGTAAATCGTGCGCGCAGCCGGCGAATCGATCGGGACCCCTCTCTCCGCTTGCAAAAAAAAAAAAAAAAAAACGAGAGCCAAGACGCGGCGCGGCGCGGGGGGAGAGAACAACTCGCGCTGGAAAAACGGCGCGCGCGCGTCGATATTCGCGATGAAAACGCGCGGCTCTTGCGCGGCTCAAGGGAGAGAGCGAGCCGTTGATCTTTGTCACGGGTTACGACTCGCCTTTTCCATAAATATCCGCGCGCGCACGACAATAAAAAAATCGGGGGAAATCGCGCGCGAGAACCGAACGCATAGCTGGACACGGACTCGGCCAATCTACTTTTCTGCCTTTTTCCTCCCGCTGCGTTGCTGCTCGGTTCTTTTTTCTTGTTTTTTTTTTTTGTTTTTTTTTTCCTGTTTTTCGCTGGCTGCTGCTTTGCGGCCGAGCAAGTTTTTTCATCAAAGAGTTGCACCGCGCACCGGAAGAATAATCGAGTTAGGTATTTTTCAATTTGCGCCTGGGCAATCGTTCTTTATGATGAGTGGAATTTATCGGGAGCGAGCTTTTCCTTTTGTCGGTGTAATATGGTAAATCGATTCGATACACACCACATTACGGCGGCGCGAGGGAAAATTATATACTTACAAAAAAAAACAAATATTTATTCGCAGCCTAAAATATTGCATTGCACAACACGCCCCGCGTCAAACTTGAAACCCGCCTCGAAACTTTACGACCCACTAAAACAGCCGAAAACTGCAGGTAAAATAATTCCCGATGGGAAGCCGAGTCTGCGTCATAATCGAGCCAGGCACATTCTGTTCGTTAGCAGGCAGGCAGGCAGGCAGCAGCCAGCCGGCCGGCCGGCCGACCGGTCGAGACTCGCCGGCGGATACTTAGGTGTGCCTTGACCTCAACCTTGGGGCCCGTGGAATGCATTCCTCGTCGCCGAGTTAGCGAATCTCCCCTCTCCCCGTCGGCGCTCGAGCCAGACGTTCACTTTTCCCGTCTAGCGAGCCCGCGCGCGCGTCGCTTATCGCAATTTTGCGACGCCGGATTTTACGCTCGTCACCTCGGCCGCGCGCGGCGCGGTTTCAAGCGAGTCAATTTTTTCCTCCCGAGGTGCTGCGGATTGTTACGCAATCGCCGGTTAAAATCGCGATATCGAACCGAGAGGCCAATCGATTTCTTAACGAATAGCAAAGCGATTAAATTGAGGAATAAATTAGGAAACCTCGTAGGCAAACTGGGGCACTGGTTCTTTGGCCGGCAGAAAACTAGAGGAGCCGAAGAGGGCGTTAAACACAAGGGTCGGAAAAGTGCAGCAATTTGCGAGACAGAGAGCGGCTTCTGTCCTGCAGACCAAGTGAAGAGGCTCCGCTCGGCGAGGGCCCCTTTTTACGCGCGCACCCCATTGTTCATTGTGCCTGGGATTTACTCTCTCTCTCTCTCTCTCTCTCTCGCACACACGCGCGCGCGCACACACACGTACACATCGGCCGCGCGCCGCCATATTGGTCTCTCGGTCTTATATACACCGTGCAGTCGTCTCCCTTTTTTTTTCGCGTCCGCGCCGAGTTGCCAATCCGGTATGACCGCGTGACCCGTTTCGCCAGTCGTCGTCGTCTCTCTGCCTATTGAGAGAAGAGAGGTTTAAGCCCCGACAATGCAGCCGCACACAGACACGGGAGAGGAGGTGCATCGGTATTGTTGTATCCTCTCGAGCGCGACTCGCTGGCTCATCGGTGTGTACGCGCCGCGGCGGTGCTCGACTCTCTCGTGTGTCTCCCTTTTTTTTTTCTTCGAATTATGCTCTCGCCACGTTTTGTTCCGCGGCCCGGCTCGACAATCCTGCCCGGGCTACGTGAATTATGTTTAATTTGAGGGACTCCAGACCCCGGCGAGCTTTATGGCTTCTTAATGATAATTCGCGGAGAGACGAGGACCGGGCGAACGAGGTTAATTTTTGCAAGCGGCAAACAATGGCTCGACTCGTCGTCCCTGCAAATTTAATCGCGTAACGTCCAAAGTGTTTGGCGGTAATTAAAGTTCTCGAAGTTAAAAGTCGTCCAGGTCGCGCGGAAGCAAAACTTTAAATGCAATTATTAATTCTCGATCTGTCGAATTAATCGAGGAAAAAGCGAAAAATCCGATTTTCAGCGTCGTTAAAGCGAAACGTCTGCGAGCGCTCTGCAGACGCCACAGAATTTCTGGCGGCAATATCGTGATTAAGACCGGGCGTACCTTCGATTCTCTCTCTCTCACGTCCAACTCGACTCCTCCATTAAAGGACTCCTTAGCCCGCCGACTCTTCGCACACACGCGCGCGCAATGCACACACAGACCTTCGCCAACACGTGCGATCTCGGCGTCGGAATGCGACATCCTCGGAACTGGACTCGGGCAAACGTTTGGAGGAGAAGGAGGAGGAGGGGAAGGCCACGAGAGAAAGGACTGCATCGCGAGACAAGAATGCTCGTTCCGTTTTTTTGCCCTCCGTCCTTGAAAACCAGCTGCCGCGCGGCTCTCCGTGGGTAGTTTAGCGATGAAAATGTTTTATACGGCGGCGAGCCTTCGAAAACTACTCGACGGAAAGGCAGTCCGTTCCCCGAACTCTCCAGAAATTAAACTCCGAGTTCGATGCGTTGAAAGAGCAGGAGGTGAATCGAAACGTTGATTTGTTTAATAATTTTTCTTGGTGAATTATCGGCTTCAAAAAGGTTTCATATAAAATAATTCATTTCAATATGATAAAACCTATTTAAAAAGCACACATTAAATATCGTTTATTATCGTTAATATTAGCCAACTAATTGTTGCCTTATTATATTTCAAAATTTGCCAAACAAAGCCCCAAGTCTCAATATATCTTTCGGAAAATTCATTAAAACTCGAGCAAAAGTACCCAGTTCCACGTCAAAAACAAGGTCTCGCAACGAAGGTCCAGTCATCGCCGAAAGCGAATTGCCATCAATTAATCCACCTTCGCAATCCAATGAACTCGTCGCGGTTCCGAAAATAGAAGCGCCGCAAATAAATTTCCTCGCCGGTGGGCCAAAAAATCGCGCTCCCCGAAACTCGCCCCCCCCTCCCCCCCACTCCGCGTCGAATCTCAGTCTTGGATTCAACAGGTTGGCGCGCTGTGCTGGCGGCGTCGGCGGTGGCGCTCTGCCTCTCTCTTCCTTCCCTTATAGTCCAGTCGAAATAGCTTTTTTTGCCACATTTTGACATATAGGCATTTTTTTTTTTGGAATCGCTTCCTTAGAGG
>JAWWEO010000001.1:23422140-23454823 GCA_035582975.1 Ormyrus labotus | reverse complement strand
CGATTCCAAAAAAAAAAATGCCTATATGTCGAAATGCGCGAAATGGCCTGTTTTTGAGCTCCACCGACTGGACTATTATATTTCTCGTTCCAATTAACGTTCGCGCGCGCGCGCGTCCGTCGACTTATATTTCCTCTCGGCTCTCTCGGTGCACGCTTCGATCGGCATGACGCGGATCTTTAATTAGCCCGCGGCTCTCTGTGCTGCAACTCGACGGAGGGGGGAGAGAAGACTTTGAAGCGAACGAGGCGAATGTCGGTGTGCGAATGCGAAAGTCGGGAGAGAGTCGGGAGAGAAATGGTAATTGCGCGAGCTTTTTCTGAGGAGGTTCCGCGATATCGAGAGCTTTTGTACGGTAGAGGTGTCGTTTGGTTCGTTGAATAAAAATAATAAAATAAATATAATTGACGTGGTTGGCGCGGCCTATACTTTTCAAAGCACTTTCGAAACGGTCGATTTTGAAATCCAAATCCTTCGATTCAACAGCGAAGCCGTCACAAATATAGAAGTCGTGTTCCTTCGAACCACATAAAGCAAAGCTCGAATATCACTCGCTCGTCGTCCTGGCCGAAAAACCTCACGTTAGTCAGTCGAATTTTCTCCCTCGTCAATTATTCATCGAGCTTAAACCTCCCGCAGCCTCTCCCGAATATGCGGCGGAGGATCTCCGGGCGGACGGTAAATCGAGGAGGTGCGCGACGCCGCCGACGGCGGTTGACGTTGATGTTGACGTCCCGTGTCGGTGAACCCGCGACGATGCCGGTAACGAGTTTACGGCCGAGCCACGTTGCAGTCCGAGAATCTGCGGCAGGGAGAGAGAGCACGACGTGTGCTCAGCTCTCGCTCGTGGCTGCATTTTAAGAGGAAATGCGCTGCTGAGCTGCGAGGTATTCGCTGTTTTATGGACGATGTCGCGATCGCGCTATGCCGAGATATTTTGAGGCTCCGCGGGAAGGGAGTAATGGTTTTCTTTGTACTGAATTTTGTAAGTTCCTTGAACTCTGGCAGCTAATAAGCTTTTTACGCTTAGTTATCCCGTGGAATTGAGATGTCGAGAAGAATTTTGAGGTTACAATTCGTTCATCTTCTTGATTCGGATAATGTCTCGTTGGAAAAATGTTTTTATATAAACAAAATCAAAAAATGTTGCTTTAAATTTATGCTTGGATCCACTCTCATCATTAGGAAATTAAAACAAATGATCTTAAATTTCATTTACTCATAAGATACATGACTGTAGTATATAATAACCGGCGAGTTATATGTGATTTGAACTCGAGATGTTACTATATATATTCAGAAATTTGTACCATAGAAAACAGTAATTTTTGTTCGAAAACGAGAATATCCCACCGAGACTAGGTTAAAAAGCAATTTTTGTTTACATTTCTCACAAATTTTATCCTTAGATTGTTCTCAATGCACAGCGCGCAACGAAGCTCCCCCTCGAATCGTCCGCGAAAGCCGCGGCGTTCGACTAAAAATTTTCCGGCAAACGTAGTAGCCGGTAATTAGATTTTTAGCCGGCGCCTTCCGGCCGTAATTAGCCGAACGAGCGAGCGGTCGGTCGTTAGCGCGCGACTGGAAATCGCGTGGCGTGTCCGCGGCGCCTTTAATGATTAAATACACGCCGGATTATTATCGGATACGCTCCGTCGCACGATAAAGCCGCCGCGAGCGCTATTTTTCATTCGCTAAGCACACCTGCTTATACTATATACCCCGCGGCGCGTTCTTTGCCGCTACGGCCGCCTTTTTTGTTCGCCGCTCGCCTGGTTAATTTTAAATGCCGCGCGGCCGGCCGGTCTGTTTGCTCTGCGAGGGGATGGAATATTTGTAAGCTTTGTAATTTGTTGGCCGAGCGCTGTGTTGGCCGCTTGTTTCTAGATATTCAAATGCGCGTTTCGACATTGATAACTTTGTTTTACGGCGCGACGGGCCTACGTATTTTATAACGATCATTGAAATATTTTTTATCGTCAAACTTTGTTGTAATACTATTTTTACGATGGTAATACGTTTTATAACGATCGTAAAAATTGTCAACTTCAACTTTAAAACCTCGCAAATTTTGTCCTTTCTCGCTACAAAATTAATCTCTTTTGAACTTGGAAAGCCCTTAAACAGAAAGTCACCTCGTCTTTATTCTGGTTTCGCAAAAAGAAACGAATATCATTAGTGCAGTTGGCGAGATCAAAGAGAGCCAAAAATCCCAAATCACGGGTAATTGACATCACGGCTCGGCGTCGAATTCGAAATTCAAATTCTCTATTCGCGGGACGCGCGCTATTTTTGAGAAACGAGGTCGAAACGGCGAAACGGACGCGGAGAGAGCTTGGGATAATTGCCGGCGCAAAGAATCGGCGAATATCGAAGGTCGCTCCGGCAATTTGACCGGATTTATCGCACTCCCGGCACTCTTAACTCAAGCGTTCGCTCCTCCGGCGAATTCCCGGCGGGGTCGCGCGCGCGAATTTTCCCAAAGTTTCCCGAGCCAGTCCAGTAATTCTCCGGGCCTCCGCTCCCTTGCATTTTCGCCCTTTTCCCTACATTCAAATCCCCGCGCGCCGCCGTCTTTCCAGTCACTCTCTCTCTCGCTTCCCTTTTTTTTTTCTTTACCTCGAGGTAGCTTCTTCCCTTTCCCCCTTTCGGCGTCGCGCCTCGCTTTCTCGAGCTCACGCTCGATCGCTACTTCACGCCTGGACGGACAGTTTCATCGGTCCCGCCGAAAAAGAAGGGAGGTGAGAGAAGTCCGCCGGCGAGTTCACGAGGTGAAAGTTCATGTAGGAGGGTGCGATTGGGAACGCTGGCAAAACTCGATGTTCGAGAAAAAATCAAGGTGGATAATCTTATATCTGTGATTGTACGAATTAGATTGTTTATTTGTTTGAGTAAACATTCGGAGGAAAGGAAATAACGTTTTTTCTAAGGTTCGTTCGAATGAAAATCCTAAAGTCTCGGCTTAAGAGAAAAATTAGTTTTCACAAAAGCCCTACGAATGAATGAACCGTAGATCGTATCAATTTTTTTTCTACCAAGCAAATATTAAAGCACGCGTATATCGTCGGAACAATCCATGCAAGTTTCGTGTTAAATTAAACTGAAATGTGTCGCATTTGCATAGACCGGCGTATAAATACAGTTTCGCTTTTAAAAGGAGGAGAAAAAAAACGCGCGGGGTTTATATCGAGAGAATTAAGGGTCAGAGCGCGATATTCGAGCTCGCTCGTCTGGAAGGGAAGGGAGCGCCAGTTGGTTTAGCGTGACGAGGAGGCACGAAAGGCAGACCTTACGTTGACTCTTTCCACTTGCGATCTCTCACTTCGCGGGACGCCTTGCGAGAGCCTTCTGAAAACGGATTTGTGGAACGCGTTTTTTTTTTATCGGGCGAATGTTTTCTTTCTTTTTTTTTTTAGATTTATGGAGATCGAGATCGTCATAAATTTGCATCGCGTTATGCTTTAAATTTCAAATCTTTTCATTGCCGACGTTTCTATTCAGCGTCGCGAATAAATATTGTGCGTGCTGTTTTACACGGAATCTGCGTGAACGTGAACCGATTAAAAATCAGAGGAAAGGAAGCCCGGGGAAATAATGGGAAATAAACAAGAAAACTATCTGGAACTATCATTCCTCGCGGAAGGCGCGGCAAATCGAAATCTGTGTTTCAAACATAAACGTAAATTGAATCGCAGCAACTTGCGACCGCAACGTGCGCGCGGCAAATTCGAAAAGTCTCCCGGTGTATATAAAAGTTTGTTAAAGAGTCGGTAATCCGCCGGGCGATAAGAAAACTTTTCGCGACCTTATACATTTATACTCTTTACATGGAGGCTCTAAACGCAGCCGCTGCCGCAAATGACGATTTAACTCGTCTATTCTTGTATCTTCTTTCGGCGGCGATGCGAAAACATTTTTTTCGATAAACTAATATTGCGGATTTTCTTGGCCGAGTGCTTCGGACCGCATTAAAGTGGCTAATAATTAACTTGAGCATTAGCAAGTTTGCGTTTAAAGTCGACTCTCGCTTTGTCGTTTATAAACGCGAAATACGTACACTCAAAATTGTATAAGTAATATTTTTTTAAGTGTATATACGTGCTGCATTATTCATTTAGAGTTTGAAATATTCAAAATGACTGCGTTTAGCTTTTATCTGTATCGATTAGTGACGTCGTTGTCACAGGCGACTCATAATTTATTGAAGGTTTCGGTGAATTGATGTTTCCTTTACTGACCTTTATTGACACAACGTTTATTTTATTTAAAGAACGCTTGCAAAAAAAAAAAAAAAAACGACCGCAAAGAAGTCGGCGCTCTTTAAATTTCATCAAAACGCAAGTTTAATCGTCGAAACCTTTAAATTCATTGACATTTAGACTATTTTTTTTAAACCTACGCCGCCTCCAGACGCATATCTCTCGTAATCCCATAGAGAAATAAATCGCACACCGCATTCTCGTCGCTTTCGAAAAAGTTCGCTTGCACGGAAAGAACGACAGAAAGAAAGAAATAAAGCAAGAAAGAAGAACCGCCGTCACTTTTGCCGAGCAAACAGTTCCCACACTCTCGTGCTGGATTCCCGCATTATCATGAGTAAATTTGACTTTGTCCCTCTCTCTCTCTCTCACTCTTTCACGGAGCCGAGCGATTTTCCTCCTTAGTGGCTGAATCCAGGCGGCAGCCCGGAAAATCGTCGTCACTATCGGCTCTTGTTTTCGTATGACTTGCGCGAGCGGCGTTTAATCGCGACGGCAAACTTTTTTTTTCTTTGCCGCCTTTTTGCCGCGCGGCTCTTTCTCTCGCTGCCCTTTTACGAATTCATGCAGCCGGCGCTGCCACCCCGTAAGAAGCGATCTTTTATTTTTGGCGCAGGGTGTCAGCGAAAAAAGAGGGATTAACTGATTCCACGTTTTTATTTCTAATTAGAGGGTTATGTTATTTGATGTTTGCTCGTTTCTTATTTCTTGCCCTTTTGTTTTTATCGATTTATGTAAAATTAACGGGAGCGAATTTATCTTTTGTTTCAGGTAAGCAAAATTTACTGAGCGCTTCTTTACGTATCTGTGAGTACTAAAGCACCTTGACTGCACTTTATAAAGGGCGTAAAAGCAGGTTGAAAAAGCATAATTAAATAACTCCGAAATAAGCAATATTTTTCATCTCCAACGATAAATCGCGCGGCTCAATGCATTTTAACGTGTAGCATTTTGTCTGGAGTAAAAAGGAAATTTACGAGGGGAACGTTATTTCGGATACAAAACGAAATTTAGGCGCAGTAAAGTATAGTAGGGCATAAAGTGGAAAATCCGAGAAACTCAAAAGAACGAGGTTCGGGGGGTGCTTTCTAGTAAAAAGTTGAAAGGGGTACACTGAAACGATGCCTTGTTATTTCGCTCCACTAGAACTCCATACATACTTTATTTCGCCCAAAACTTTGCTTTTCCGCAACTCCTCCTCCCTTTCCGCCGTCTCCCCGCAAAAAAAAAATTGCGATACGCCGCGGGTTTCGTGCGTTTGCCAAAAAAAAAAAAAAAAAAAAAAAATGCAATCAATTTGACCGATCGCGCGGAAAACTGTCGTCTGATCGCAAATTTTTACGAGCGAAACTTTTCTAGCGCCTCGCTGCGAGCGCCACAAAGATCGCATTGTTTTACTACCCGCTGGCTCGAAAAATCTGGAAAATAATTAGTCGCTTTCGGGCCGTGGACCAAAATCAACCAGTGATTCCGTTCGAGCTTACTCGAATGACTGATAAATATTTAAATCCTTGTTGAATCAGATAAATATTCATCAAGCCGAAATAAATATTGAAACGAACAATATTTTTCTAGCCGAAAGCCCCGCGCGCGTTTTTAATGCGCCCGGAAAGGGAAACCCTCCGCAGCGAGGCGTGTGTAAAAGTCGCCAAAGCACTGCAGTCCTAATCGCAGATTGCCGTAAATCCAGATTTGTCCAGCGAAGCGAACCGGCCATCGCTTCCGAGCTAACAAGCTTCTACAATCGAGTCCGTAAATACGCAAGCTCTCGAAAAAAAAGCTATTTTCGCGGGCCGCATTTAGACGAAATAATGAATGCCCGAGTTCGTTAATCCGCGTGATTGTCTGTTTTTTCTTTTTTTTTTTTTAACGTCGGAAGAAGGAACAATTTCGCCGAATGGAATGCCGGAGTAGTCGCGCTGATAAAGAATTAACCGCGAGCCAGATTGAGGGCGAATCCTTGTTTTCCCTATTCCGGTCCCGCTCTCCCTCTCTCTCTCTTCGCCCGAAATGAAAAGAAGCGCGACGAGTCCGATTTGCTAGTCTTCGGGGACGGAAAAGCGCCTTCCGGAAAAGCTGCCCGCCCGAGGAGCTCCGTGGGGAGTTTAGTCGGAGGCCTCTCCCTTCGCAGCCTCCGGAACGTGCGGAGAACGCCGATGAGCCGAGCGTGCGGCGGTATTGTACGGGTTGGCCGGCCGATATCTTTTGCAAGCTCGCTAAAAACGAGGACCGAGCGCGAATTAATCGATGCGAGATGTTCGTGTTCCAGAGCCTTTTCTTCGAGCGTATATCGGACGACTTTGCGCGGTTTTGATCTCCTTCGCGATTTCAAAAAAAAATAATCAATACGCCGTTGTGAAAATCATAAATCGAACGATATATACTTTCGAAGTAAAATTCGCTGAACATTAAATTACGCGTATCTATTGGCTCGTATCTCGAAAGATCCTAAACCTCCATTATTAATTAAACGAGCAATTCTAACGCACGAGGCAAGAGACCGTTTGCTCGCGATCGATAAAGTTTAAAATACAGCTAGCAATTTCCGTCGCCGAATATACACCGCGCCGGCAGACGAGGGGCAACTAGCTTCATTTCGCACATGACTCGCGTAAAGTTTAAAGCAGAAAATCGATTCGCAAAGCCCCGGGAGCGTAAGCCTGCCTAGCGAGTACACATCCCGGAGAGAGAGAGAGAGAGAGGGAGAGCCCGCGAGATTTACTTTTATTTTCGTACGTTTGATTTCGCTTTTTACGCGGCGGGGCGGATTGCGCGCGGCTCGAAAATAGAAATTGATGGCCGCGACAATTAACCGCCTTTTTTTCCTCCCGCATTCAGGAATTCCGCGAAAGAGCGATAAGATCGCGCATGAGAAATGACCGCGCTAATTGCGATACGACTCGTTGGGATGGGCTCGTTTTTTTTTTTTTTTTTCCCCCAGTTCTCGGATTATTTCACCGACGGGGGACGGAGCTGTATTGAATTCGAGTGAAACTGTAAGATTAATTGATGAGGTGTAGCTTCGTGTTTTGTACGCGGAAAAAAGGGAATGTCAACGGACGCTTTTTTTATTTAAACCGACAGTTGTTATAGCTGCTACTCTTTTTCTAGGTCAAAAGGTATTTTTTTAATAAAGACCGAACAAACTGTTGGTCTATGGTTAGTTAATCATTTTAAGTGAATCGCCGGCTTTAAGATAATTATTTGCAAGCTGCGTAAAATATTCAAAGGCGCGCAGCATTTAATTAAATAATAATTAACCATCGGATCGATCGTTGTTTCTTTAATAACAGCAGCGGCGCTTCATCAAAATTTTCGAAGCGCCGTCCCTTTGCACTGCGTACTTTCGCGCGATTATTCAGCGAAACGTGTAAAATTGCAAGAGCGCGCAATTACTTTAATGGCCGGCCGAGGCGCAATGTTTATTTATTATTAAAATTAATTCTGGGACGTAAAATAATTGCTGCCCGCTCAAATTTTTATCCATCAGCCCTCTCTCTCGCTCTTCCCGAGCTCGCCGTCTTCCACTCAAATAACGTATAATGCATTTCTAGAAGATGAGCTCATATTTCAGGGGAATGTCCGAGATTAATAACTCGAGGGGAGATTTTTCGCTCTTTTATATACCGGGCCGCCGCGCGGATCCTCCTGGGAGCACGAGTGAATTTACAAGAACTAATGCATAGATGGAGATAATCCCTTTTATGGAGGAGGATTCAGGCTTCTAACGTGGTTAAACAGGTTTCTTTTTTCAGTCGAATTGAGCTCGTAACGGCGCGAGGAACTCCAACAATAAGCGAAGTACTTGAAATTCGAAAATGAAATTTTATTCCACGGCGAAAAAGTGGAGAAAATTTTGAAATATTCCAGCTGTCTAATTAAAAAGTATCGGAAAATTGATTCTTTATTAAT
Organism: Ormyrus labotus; assembly: GCA_035582975.1. Classification (NCBI taxonomy): domain Eukaryota; kingdom Metazoa; phylum Arthropoda; class Insecta; order Hymenoptera; family Ormyridae; genus Ormyrus; species Ormyrus labotus. The sequence continues at coordinate 23,446,652 of JAWWEO010000001.1, read as the reverse complement.
ATTCCTTCTGCCGGGCGTATTAAAATTTCAAAAAAAAAAACCGGTGAATATCGATTGAAAATTTTCCGCGTAATGTCTCGATTAAATTTTCAGCTCGGCTTAAAATACCGAAATCGGGCGAAAAGTTACGCTCAACCCCGTTATATCCCTTCCAGCGTACATCTCGGTGAAAAATAGCCTCGGCGAAAAAGACAATCGCTCCTTCGCCCCCGCGGAGCACTCTGATTACGGCTCTCGAGTCCTCGCGGCATAACGCGCGCGAAGATCCGTCGAGGAGGAGCGTTGGAAATGCCAGCGATGCTCGCTTCGCATTGTTCCGGATCCAGTTTCCTTGGTCAATAATTCCTGTTTTCACTTCCTCTCTCTCTCGAGAGAGAGAGAGAGAGAAGGGGGGGGGAATCCTCTCGAAGCGCTCGAGTGCTTGAATATATGAGAATGCAAGGAGATGCCGCGAGATTGATTGACCGATTGCGCGAGTTGCCGCAGGAGTTCCGCGACGGCTGACGTTGGTCAATTAAACGTGATGAGGGACGATGGGCAAACGATTATTTTGCCCGAGCGGCAAAAGGTTTTTCGAGTGCGGGCGGATGAATTCGGCTTGCTAATGAAAGAACTTTGATTGGTCGATTCGTGAAATTGATTCTAATGTTGTGCTTTGGTTTAGAAGACAATCAAAAATTTAATTTAGTATTATTCGACGTGTTATTAAATAAAAACAATTGCTAATCTTCGTTCAATTAATTAGTTTTTCTACAAAAAAATGGTACAACATTGCGTGTCTCCTTCTAATAACACCAACACCTACGACTTTCTCACTCTTCCACTTACACGTAAAGAAGCCGCGATAATTTTTACACCCCCTAAAAACCGAAATCATTCCAACAGCATTACATTAATCTCCGCTATCTGACAAAGCCAAAACGAGCCAGCGACTCCTTCGGCGTCACGCTCTCGGCCTCCCCAAGGGCGCGTATATACTCGAGCAGGAGCGGATAATAATATAATAAACCGGCCGCGTTACATCAGCACGACGGTGCTTCGTTCAGGTGGCTTCGTCTCCCCGGCAGTAAAGCCTCGGACGGGCATTCGGCAACGACGCGGGCTTTTCGCGCGCCGGTGACGTTTATTTTTCCCTGCAGCGCGGCTAAGTGAAACGAAGGCTGTCCTCGTGCAATTAAAAGCGGGCCGGCACAATGGTTCCCGTGAGTACATTTTGGGTTGATAAAAAGGTGAATGGGCCGAGGCGGATGCACTTTTTCGGCTGGGCGCGATCGATTTTTCCGCGGTTTTGCCGGGAAGAAGATTTGTGCGCCGTCGGAATAATGGGGAGAGAGGGTGATTGTCGCGATTGGGAAAAATTACGGCCGCCGTGCGAGCGAGGAGGAACGGGGGGGAGTTATTTCTGCTGGTTTCGCACATTTTTATGGCCTGCGATTTTGGAGTGGTTCGTTAATTAATTATTATTGTAAGTGTCTTTGGGAATTCCAAGTATTTCATTTGGGTAAAGTGGGAGCTATCGTGAGAATTGAAAAAATTGATTGTTTCTCCTCGAGACGGCGAATATTAATCAAAATTTCGGCTGTAATTTGATTGTCACTGCTATACCCCATAATAACGAAAGCTTCCACTTTTAGTACAATTATTATTCATTATTCATAATGGATCATGCGGCGATCTTTTTCCAGGGTATTAACCGATGTAAATTAATGTGAAGCATTAAAAAATTGAACAATCAAATGACGCGTGCAGAAAAATGTTTAAATGTAGACCCGCACGAAGTGTTCTCTAAAACCTTTTCAATCTTGCCTGGAAGTCAAGATAAAATCTCGAGATAAAATGAAGCCCTTTAAGAATAAGCAATCGTTCGAATTTTCACGGTAACAAGGCGTAAATAAATTCCAAAAATCCCTTACCTCTTGCAAACAATTTTCCCTTCCGCGCGGAGCGGCATAAAAATGCAAAGCAGCGGGGAGAGGGGGTTTAAAGCGCGAAGCTTAGCGGGAGAAAGGGGCGGCGAAAAATCGCAAATGCATTTTTAACGATAAGCCGGGGGGCCGACAAGGTGGAGGCAAAGTTCGGAAGGTGTTGCGCGAGCGCGCCACTCGCGAGTGAAAGGCTCTGCTTTTTCCTGGCGGCCCCTGACGAGGGATTACGCGGGGCTTTCGCCTCGCCGACGGGATCAACTCTCTAAAACTCCCCTTTGTCTCCCTCCGTCTTTTCACTTCAGCCCTGCGCACACCGCTCGCTCGCCCCTTTTCGTCAATTAGCGGGACTTTCTTCGCTACGGCCGATTACTCGCCTCGCGCGCGCGCGCGGCTTTCATCGCGAACCCGGGCGACACCTTTCCGAAGGAAACGAGAAACGCACACACTTTTCCACCTAGACGGAGAGAGAGAGAGGGGGGGAGAGAGTTTCTCGGGTTTTGCGGGGCTTCCCGGAGTCGTCTACTTTCGCAGATGAAAAAGGGTCTTCCAGCGCGAGCGAGCGGCGCGCAGATGTACTTATTTTTGGAGAGCTGCTTCGACGAGCCTTTGAGACCTTTCCGCTGTATTTAAGATGTTCTCGAGGTGTTCTTGTGCCAGCTGCCGGCGATAAAGCGGGAGATGAAATTATTGCTTCCTCCCTAGAAAAGGCTTTTAAGAGGAAGATTAAAGTGCCGAATGAAACTGATTCATTTTTCAATTAATAAAAGCTCCAAAAGTTATCCTCGCTGCTTCAGTGAAGCTCGGAACTGCTTTTAATTATGAAACCATCTTTTACGAATACATTGAGAAAAAAACCATCGTCAATTCAAATACCCCGGTAATCAATTCAACCACCAAGCTATTGATTTGACAACACTGTGGTCATATGAACGATATTATAATCAATTCAATGAAACTTATGATGTTAAACGAACAAACCTATTGTTGGTTTTACTACAGACCTGTAGTAAAATTCGAGCGATTACAAATCGTTGTCAAATTTAACAACACTGTGGTTCTATGAACGATATCATAATCAATTCAACGAAGCTGCTGTTAAACGAACAAACCTGTTGCTATTTTTTCTGCCGAACTGTAGTTAAAAATTAGAACGATCGCATATTGTTGTCAAATGAACGCTGTTGGCGTTGACTAAACTGTCACTATATAGCGCCTATAGGCAATTGTTTTGGCGCGTTAGTGGGAATCGCGGTACTGCGAATCAGTGCACGCCAAACCATAACACAGGCTTATATAGACGCTATTGATATTGACTGTGGCCAAGTAACACCTTACGCAAACGAATTTATTTCGATTTCATTTGATCATATTTTTTTTCTTTTTCTTTTTTATTGTTGATTATATTATTGTTACTGATTGTTATTAAAATAATTTGTTATTCGTTAGCAACCTTTTTTTATCAAGAAGAGGATCACTTTTAAAAACGTCTTTGAACAGTCGACATAGAAATAAAACTTCTTTTAAAAATCGAGTTCAGTTTTCTCTTTTTGTTCATCCTTTCTGAGCGCGAGCTACGAAGTAGCAACAATTATAATCAATCAAAAACATATGTTTCATATGATTTCATGTAAAATATAGTTTTTATATTCTCTTTTTTTAAAATAAAATTCAAATTTAAGTTCTTTATCGCGATTCCAGATGAGATTCAGTTACATCTTCGACTTAGCCTAAGCCGGGGTCGAAGCCGGTTATACAACTGCCGCTAGAGGGATACCCTCATAAAAGCTTTCTCGCAAGAGCACGAGTTTCTTCCGATTAGTATATAAGAAAATTAAGAAGTTTGTATCTGTAGCGTGAAATGCGAGCGAAGCGAAAATATATGTAACGATATGCGTTTAATATGCACATTCAATAGAAATTAGGGGTTACACTGTAAGTTTAAATAACCAATCTGGCGAATATGTGCGAGTGCGAAAATAAATTCTAAAGTAATCCGTAATCAATACTATACATTCTAAATCTACAGGTTACAATCCTTAAATACGGAATTAGAGTGTCAATAAAAGAAAGGAGTGTGCAATCAAAGAAATAATAATTTTTTAACTTTAGTTTCGTTTCCACGTAATTGAATCAATTATGATTATATGTTAATTCAATGCTTGCTACCTTAAAATAAAATCCCTCTTTCATTAATTCTACATCAAATCTTTGTTGATTTGATAGCAAGTTTTGAGTGCTTTAATTTGATTACAATTTATCGTTATATTCCAACTACCTTTTTTCTCAGTGTATTATTCTTTTATAAAATAAAAACATCAGTTGTAAATTAATTAACAAAGTCAAAAACCGTACACCTTTAACAAGCCCGTCATTCGCACAAAAGCTTGCATCCCTTCGTTGCCCCCTTGAATTACAAAAAAAAGTCTCGCACGTTGAAAAAAAAACGCATAGCGCAACTCGACACCTTCCACAAAACACTTCAAACGCTCGAAGCCCCGTCGGCTTATTTTTCGACGGCGCGGCATCTTCGGCTCGATTTTAATTAGCTCGCGAGCGCGCGGCCTTTGGAGCCTCTTCGATTAAATTATTAATTAACGTTCGCTCGTGGAAATACCACATCAGACGCTCGAGGCGCGCGCGCGATTTACGGCCCCGGCGACGTTGTATCCGCTTATGTGCTCCGGCCGCTCTTTTCTCATGCATGCACGCGAGAGAGGTAACTACGTCAACGCAGATTGAATCAAAATTTCCATCGGGGGAATAATGGGGAATCGCGGCAAATTAGCTGTCGCGAGGCTCGATGCTTCAGGGAAACGGGACAATTATCGGGGCGAAGCGCGCTTCGGTTTGGAAAATTTATTGTTTTGTTTATTTGAGATTTCTTGTAATATAAATTCTGTAAATTCGTTAGTCTTTATGCAAGATTTTTTTCTGCCGGAAGTAATAAACAATCAAAGGCAGCTTGACTGACGCGCATTTAACGATCAGGGGGACATAAAAATCTAAAGTTAGATTTCACAAGACGACTCAAAGGAAAAAGCCGAGGACACTTCGCGAGCGCAAAATAGATTTTCCACCTGAATCCAAAGCATTATCGCCGCTCGCGCCGAAATTACAGCTCGCTCGGGCGGCTTTTACGTCGCGGGGGCCGAAAGCGTTTAAAACGCAGGAATTACATAATCCCCGGGAAATTTCTATATCTGCCCCGCTCAGATCTCTCCCATTCTCGAGCTTATAGACCTCGGGCTCCCTCGGGTAATTTCTCCGGGCGTACTCGCGTGTATACCTACACTCGGCGCGTCTCCATTGCTCTCGAGCGACGCGCGCGCAGCGGTCTCTCTCTCTCTCCCCTAATCTCTCTGTAAACGCGTGTACACACACCGCAAGTAAGGTGCATCCTGCGGGCGCTTTGCTCGAAACTATCGGCTTTGCGCTTACTCCGAGCGCGCGCGTGCGATCTTAACTGGCTAAGCCCGAGAATCTCTCGTCTTTACGAGTCCGCGCGCTCTGCTTAATGCGCTAATTAATGGACTGCATTTTTTACGCGGACACGTGAATTAGTCGCGTCGGGTTATAGCTCGCGGCTGCTCGCTTTTTCGGGGAGTGCGGAGGGTCGGCGCGCGGGACGGGTTGTTATGGAATTCGTTACGAATGCATTAAATTGGGATGATTCTACAGGCTGCTTATGTTATTTAGGCCGAGGGTGAATAATTTATTTAGCAATTTGGCTTTTGTCGTGGAGGGCTTTTAATGCGGTTTCCCAACTATTGCAGAATTTTCGTCCCGAATGCATTTACAGCGTTTAAATTCGTTCCAAAATTCAGCGTTTTAGATAAAGCTTTATTGTTTTCCCTTAATCCTTCAGACATTTAAATGCAAATTTCGTGACAAAGACTTAAGCCGTCATTTCAAATCGACAAAAATTAGTGTAAAAAAAAAATCCCAACCTCCGCAGCGAAACGACAAAACGTCAGCCAAGACGAAACGACGGAACATCGAACGCGCGCTCGCGACACTACACCGAAACGCTCTCAAAAAGCTCTCGGCGCGCGAAACTCATCAAAGCTCTCGGGCGACGTCGCTCGCGTCGGGCAGGGGGAAAAAAATTTAATCATGCGCCTGCGACCGAGCGAGCGCATGAAAAGCCTTTGCCGACGCGCTCACACGCGTCTAAGACTCTCCCGGTGGTAGCCGTGCGAAATCCCCGGGCCGTATTATTTGTCGGGGAGTTGTCAGTGGCGGGGCGAATGCCCCGCGGGTACTTCCACGAACCAATTAAGCTCGTCGGATTGTAAAGGCTGCTTTTAGGGGCGACCGGCAGCAGCCCCCGGAGTCCGTTACGAGCTCCCGGCGTACACTCGGTGTAATGGGTCAGTTTTATGGGAAGCGAACCGCGCGCGCGCGCGCGCCGCGGCGAGCTAAGCTCGCGAGAGGGACACGGACTCGCGGGGGATGCTGAGGGGAGGAGGATGGGAGGAAGTCGATGACTTTGCCGCGGGGCTTTTATTTTTCGGCTTTATGAGGGGATTTATGTATCGATGGGGTTGGGGCTATGGTGGAGCGGGTGTCGGAATACGGTATGGTAAATAATAAAAATAAAAAAAGGTCTGCTTTCCGAGGGAGTTTCGCTCGTGGGTTATTGAAAAAAATCTATGTAAGATAAAATATAATTAATTGTATTAGACGATTAAAACGAATTGCGTGAAAAAAAGGATTACAATACTTTCGTCTGAAAAGTTTTTAAACGAAAGAGCCGCGAACCGTTTTGCGAGCAGCCGGCAGCCTTCTCCAAAGCCCGCTGCATCAAAAGGAATTCCCATAAAAAAGCTTTTCTCAACTTTAAACCGAGCGTTAATCATCGTCCCGACGTTTGTCTAGCTGCGAAAGCTCTGGGCGACGGGAGATACACTCCTCGGAGGGAATATCGCTAGACAGACGGGCGAGGAAGGAAATCTGAAAGCGAGCAGTCGACCCCGCAGGAATGTCGGCGCGGGAGAAAGAGAGGGCGGAAGGTGGGGGGAGGAGGAGGGAAGGAAGAGGGGGGCAAAACTTTGCCGCTTGATTAGACACTTATGTCGCGGATAGCCCGAAACTGCGCGCCCCTGACGTTAATTCGCTGCCGCTTCTGCCTGCTATTATTTAGTCCGCTTATTTAAGTGCCTCGAGCGGGAACTCGGTTCTGCTGACCGCGCTTACGTTTGGCTAATGAATTATTCGAAAACTTCTTAGTTTTATTTGCGCGGTGTTCGTTTTGGGGGATTTTAAAAGGCGGAAAAATCTGTATTTTTTTTCGACGTTATAAAAAACGCAAACTTTCGATACAAAAGAAACTTGGATTTTTTACTTGAATTAAAATTCTTTAAAAAAAATTCCCAACTCTAATGAGATCCCACGACGCTTCCCTTATCAGCCCTCTCAAAATCAATTCTCGCGCGGCAGGCACTTCGCTCGCGCGAATAATTCAGTTTTTGAGCGCGCCGCAGGATAAACACGCGGGATTTTCGCGGAATTTCCTTTGTTCGACCCCGCGCGTTTCCGCAGTCTTCGGCTTTGCCGCGCAAATCCCTTTGTCGTCCCTCCTCCCGACATCAAAATCCCGTGTTTGTTTTTGGTTATTGCGTGTTTCGCGCGCGCGTCAATTCCGGATGAGCTTTGGGAAAATTCAGCGGACCGAGCTCACGGGCTTGACACCTTCCGTTGGCGACGTCTTCCCTGCCTCCTTCTCTGTCGGCGGATTTCTCATCTGACTCCCTTGTTTGCTCGGCCTTATCTCAGTTGTTTCTTTGGTATTTAAAACAAAATTGCGAACGGGTCCTCTTTTACGATCGATTTCTCGGGATAGAAAATTTAGATAAAAAAGCTGTTGTAATAATAATGCGTAACTTTAGTATTAAGTTAAAACTATATATAATTATAAAAATCTTTATTTATAATTAGCTTTATTAAAATAATTTGCAGGTAATTTACAATAATTCATTTTTTGCTCGCTTTTCTGTTTCAGGTGAGTTTCTATTAAAATACCGCAGTTTCCTCGTAATGAGTAAGTGAAATAACTTCCTTAAAAAAAAAAGAAAGCATTTTTAAAAAATTACACGCCGAAACCCGCGTACATATAAATTACACTCTGCTGTGTAAGGTAACCCATAATAAATTTATAACGCTGAGTCAACTCATAATGCAAAGTGTAGTGTGTTTCCATAAACCGTTAAAAAAGTTTTCCACCCCTGGCTGCTTTAAAGGAAAAACTAGCTTATTGAGTAAACTCGTTCATTTTATGAAATAAATTCCAGCGTTATATCGAATTCTTTCCGGTGCGATGATTAATCGGCCTTTTTAAATACCTCGCGAAATTATTGGACGTGTAAGAGTTTAATTAAAATCCTTTAGTCAGTTCAGAAGTGCGATATCTATCTACGCGCAATTAACTTGATAATATAAATATGAAGGTTAATTCGGCGTAACGTGCCATTTACAAATTATTTATATTTGATACGATACGAAATTTTGAATTTTTAAAGAGCCTTCCCAACCCGCCCGATAAATTTCATTTAGCACTCCTTCGCCGTCGCGGCGAAGCCATTATTTTTCCATCTCTTTTTCGCGCTCGGCCAGGAGAGTCCGGAGAAAAGACACAGCAGTTACTACGATTCTTTGTGCTTTTTTATCGGCGAACTCTCGAGTCACCCCCGGGAAATGGCCCTCCGGCGCTCGGCCATGAAAACGCAAGAAAAGGGGCTTTCTATTATTTTTCAATTGCCTACCTCGTCAGACAAAAGTATAACGTATTTCCCCTAACCTCTCTCTCTCTCTCTCGGTGTAATTGAATTTTTTTTTTTTTTTGTTTGCCACTTCAAAATTAATTAAGAGCTACAGCGCCGCAGTTACTTTTCGACTGGTTATTATTCTTCGAATCTAGTCTGCGTATGTCTGGAATTGCGCGCGGCGACGTCGCCGCGCGAAACACTTGATTAAACGTTCCGCGAGTTCGTTCGTTCGCGCGAGGTAAGAATCGTCTCGAGCGCAGCGGCGTCGAATGTTCGAGTTTCAATTTGGCAGGGGCTTTCGAGGGTGGCTTTATTTGTTTAAAAAATGATTTGTTCTCGAGGGTCAGATTTTTATTGCGCTCGGTTTATAAGCGCTTAAAAGAACTTTGCACGCGCGGCGGGGCGGCGAGTTTATTTTTAGTGGCGAGTCATTATTTTTAAATGTGTAAATAAATTTTACGAGACGTTATCGATTTTTCCATAATAATTCCGTTATAACTTTATATAAATAAATATCGTATATTTATGAGGCTATTCATTTATTTATTACACAACATATATCCCGGTCAGAATTTCAGTCTTCGCTCGGCGTAACGATGAAATACTGTGTTTAATAAACTGCATTTACAGGGGCAGGAGTGCCCTCTTGTTTTTTCTATTTCGCTCAAAAGTCAATAACGAGAAATGTCAACTTTTTTTGCGGAACAACGAATTCAAAAGCGAGGCGCGGAGAGAGAGAGAGAGAGAGGGGGGGTGGGAGAACCAATCGAATCGACGTCAAATAAAACGAAATTAAAAAAGAGAAGAAAGGAATCGATGATATGCTCGCGGCACAACTTATTTGCCAGCCGGACGCGTCACTTTGGCTCGTGCTCGTCCATTCTAATCAGTTCATTGTCGATGCGTGACTGACAGCCTTTTTCACAGACGCCATTGTGCGCGCGCGCGCCCTTTTTCGCCGAGTTCCTGGCGACGAGATTTTTTTCGGTGCAGTCGCCGCCGCGCGCACGAGCGAGTACCTTTGCCGCGTCGCGTCAAAGGCAATCACCGCGCTCCGACCTGAAATTGAGACGAAATTAGCCAAGAGATAAAATTAAATATTCAGCGGGACAGTGCTTTTAAAGAATTTTTTTTTTTCTTCCTTTGTTCGCTCGTCCAGAGTCGTACGATTCGTTCCGATATTTCATTCTTTATTATTTTTACACGCTAAATTAATCAGCGCGCATTATTGCGCTTATTCCATTTAGTACTGATAAAATATTTCGATATATAGAAATCCGGGCGTCCGTTTATAATTAAATTTCATACTTCTATTCCGCTCCTGCCCGGGTCATACGCGCGCGCGCTTTAGTGCCCCCCGCGCTCCGCTCAAAAGTCGGGCGTAATTCACATCGAAATTACATAATTAATTAAATACACCTCGCGCGCGTAGTTATCATAATACGAGGCGCGCGCCGCCGCCGTAAATTCGCGCGAAAACCGAAATATTTCACGCAACAAACACGGGGGGCAATAAGCGCTCGCGCATTTAATTACGCAATCTCGAATTTTATAAGCATTAAGTTAATGCTTATATAAAATTCATAATTCGCTGTAAAACGCGCGGGATTAATTCGTAATCCGTGCGGGCAAAGGCGGAGAGGGCGACGGAACTTTTCGCCGAAAGATCGATCGGCGGCGACGCGGCTTTTTGCCGCGGTTTAATTAAACTCGGACGAAGCTTCGCACACACGACTCTCTCTCTCTCTCTCTCGAAAGTTCCATCGCTCTCTTCTGTCGGCGTCCATTGTTCCGCGGAGGAGGAGGACGACGACTGCTGTGCAGGTCGGTTTGCGAGGGAGGATAGATCGCATCTCCCCGATGGAAGTCGATTTCCTGCGAGCCTCGGCTGCCCGTCGTCTTTCTCCATTCATCATTTTTGTTAATGAATATTTCTCACTTTCGTGAATTATGGGGCCCCGCGGCGGAGGAATAGACCGGCGAGACTCTGTCGAAAGAAAGATGTTTGATGGGGGGGGGAGTTGGGCGATTCGTGCGCCGATATATAGCCTGCGAGGGAAATCGGACTTCGGTGCGTTGATGAATCCAAAAATTGGCTGATTGTTTGATTAAATTTCGAGCCTGACTGATGAGGAATATAATAATATTGATAAAACGACTAGCAGCGGCGTGTGCGTACAAAGATAAATTAATTCATTATTACTCAATCTATTAACAGTCGATAGTATACACGTATTGAATTAAGCTTTGACACTGGTATTGTTAACGTGAAATGTTGTAATTAGCAAATGTAATATTAATCCACTCCGAATTGCGCGGGCTACACGCTGCAGACAGATTTTACCCTAATTGTTAATACACATCAATTCGATCCCGAAACAAGACCGACGCGAGGCCTTCGCACGCAGCAGTGCGGTTAACGACTCGTTACGGTAAAAATCGAGCGCCTCGAAAGATCCGCAGCCCTTCCCGCGCCGTTAGCTACATAATATTCCGTCCCCGATGAACCAGCGTCGCAGCTTCCGTCCCCGTTTTCTCTCCTCTTCCGTCGTCGCCTTATTTCGCCGTCGCGCTCCATTTTCGCAGCGGCGACGGCCTCATTAGAGGTATATAAAACAACTAGACGACCAAGTGCGACGACAAAACGTCGGGCGCGTCTGCCGCCGCCGCCGCCGCCGCCGCTGCTTCTGCGCTGCGCTGAAAGGCGCGTTCGTTCGCGCGTAATACTCGAGAGCGTCTGCTTCAAGAGTTGTATGGAGCCGCGGATGAATAATATTTCGCGTAACGAGACTTTATAGAGGTGCCTTCCTCGATTTTGATGGGTAATAAGTGATTGTGTATCGCTCTGCTCTCTCCCCCCGAGGATAAAAGTGGAAATGCCTTATTGTGGGAAAAAGAATTTTTAATTAACAATTACGGAAAATACAACATTTCCTTTTTCATCATTTTTTTTTTTTTTTAATGAATAGTGGATTGAATCTATTAACTATAAAAGGGTCGCTCTTTTTTAAAAAAAACTTTTACTGATAATCGCACACGCAAAGCAGAACTATTCTGCACTGAACTCCTCGTCGATCGCTGGTCAGATATCACCCCAGGAGGATTTTGCAATTTACGTTTTAAACAGAAGAGCCAAATGTATCGTCGGGACAAAGTGCAACGGAATTGGAAAGGGAATTTTATGACCGTTAATCCCGCCGTTGACGAGAGAGAGAGAGCTTAAGTCTTTTTGACCCGTTTGATGCCTGCTTTTAAAGGTAAAAGCATATGCTGTAAATGACGTAAATGCACCTGTATCGCGATCCCGCGCAATGCGGGAATTCGCAGATAATTATCGGGGGATATCGGAATTCCGATTACATTTTTAATAATCGGCTGTTTAAAATTTCTCTTTTGCCTGCCTGGCGAACGAGAAATATCTTTTAATTAATTTGTATTACATGTTCGCGTAACGAATCTTTCGCACGTACAAAGCACTTGCAAAATATTATATCAATTCAACTGGCATGAAAGTTGTAATATAGTGGATTTTCTCTCGATAATTCTGGAACGCCAATTACATATTCTATTTTCTGTTCGGGAATTAAATAGCTTTATTAATGAGAGGTTGATCATTCGCTACGAGAGGGCAATTGTTAAAACTACGGCAGAGTTATCGTAATGTTTAAACTGAAATTAAAATTAACGTTCTCTCGCAAAAAAAAAAGAAAAAAAAAAATAGAGAAAACGGAATGTTTCTGTAAACAGCACTCAAAGTATCCGATGCTATATAAGCCTGTCCATTACTTACTTTGACCGCTGCAGCGAGCAGCAACGGCTTCACACTGCGCTCAAATTAATTAAAAAATTAGAGACCCAAGTCGAAGTTGCAGCGTTTGTAAACTCAGCGAGAAAGGAATACTTTTTCCGGCTTTGATGCCGCTTAAAACATATTTCAATGCGAATGTAAAAAAAGCCAGCGCTAAATTTTATCGCAACTACAAAAGCCCTTTGACGCGAGCTTTTAATTAATTAATTTACAAAATAAACCTTTCCGATACAAAATTCGCGCCGATCAGCTCCGCACGCCTTTCCCCCGGCAGTTTCCCTCGAATCAAAATTGATTGACACAAAAAAGTATTAGCGTTAAATCGAACACGCCCGAAGAATCCGAGTGCATAAAAAGCCTCGGCAATACCTCGGGGCTCGCCGTCGCGCGTTAAGCTCGAGAAAAAAAGAGAAGCCGCGACGTAAAGCTCGCGGCGCCGTTCCTTCTCGCAATCAAGCCCCGGCCATTAGCCGCCCGCGGAATCTCAAGCACTCGTATAATCCGAAACAAAACGCGCGGCGCAGCCGTCGAACAAAAGTGTCCCTCCCCCCCCCCCCCCGCGCTTTCGTTTCTTTTATAACGCATCGCGTAAAAAAGAGAGAGAGAGAGACGAGCGTAAAAGCGCGCGCCTCGTAACGATTAAAGACCGCGGTCGCGCGGTCCCGAGGGGAAATTGAAATTTCGCCGCCGCGGCGAATGCTAATTGATAAGGGATCTTTCGCGCGATTGGCGAAGGCGGAATTTTTGCAGCGAGCGCTTTGTCTCGCCTCCCTCTCCCCCTCTCTCTCTCTTTCGTTTATAATCGCCGCTGCCTATCTTACTTTACGAGGCTGCGCGTTTATGTGCCTTCGGAGATTTCGTGAATAAATGGTCTTTGTCTGGGATGTGCCGATAAAAGGACGCATTTTTTTTTTTTTTCATCCTTTCTCCCTCTGTCGAGGAATTAAAAAGTATCGGAATTGTCGCGAGCCTCCCCGGATGAAGGAAATAAATAATTATACCGGGAGGAGAGCGACGTGAGAGCTGTAAATGCGAATTATAAGTTTTCTCGACACTTTCTCTTGTTGAATAAAACTTGCCGGGGGCAGAACTTTTAATTCATTTCTTTTCCGGGGCTTGATGGTCGAAAATTTTTTTAACGACTAAACTTTTCTGCTTCGATGCCGCTTTGGTACATCCGCTTGTAGTGCGTGCACTTTCATTACAATTTCTTTAAGTAGTTTTTAATCTTTTCCAAACTTGTTCCGGGATAATTCTCAGCTACTTCAAACATCGCACTTACCGATCTCGAAACTCTCCCCTTTATATTCGGTTATTTCTCGCGTCCCGACCAATTCCTTTGCCTCCCTCAAAACTATACCATACCTCGCCAAAGCAGAGGGCGGGAGCAAAGTAAATTTCAAAAAGCCAGAGGATTATCTGCAATTTCGACAAAGCCTCCGCTTCCGAGGCGAAAGTTGTCGTTCCTCAAAAGAGTTTTTGCGCTCCCGTATCTCCTCCCCCCCCCCCCGCCCCTTTCCTCAGCCGGCTGCCGTAATAAAAGGCTGGGTGTGCGGGTCCCGTCGGCTGCTTTAAAAGCCTCCTGCAAAACAATCGCGCGACGATTATCCGCGAGCATCAGCTCTCGGGGCGCGGCAACTGCAGATTCTCTCTCTCTCTCTCTCTCTCTCTCTCCCGAAAAGGGCTCTCCCCCGGACCGCCGCCGTCGCCGCGAGATAAGACTTTGGCCGCTTGCCACGGGGATAAACAAATGGTTTTAAACGTCGGCTTATGATGCGGACTCCGCGTTTATTCTTGGCTTGCTCCGCGGGCTTTTCGCTTTTGTTTTTTTTTTTTTTAAATAAGCGCGCTTTCGCGAGGAGGATCGAGTGCTTTTTGCAATGATTTTTCGATGAATTTAACTCGTACTGTTTTACGTTACGGTATAAACGATCAAAGCGACGCTCCGCGGCCGTCGATTAAAAAGGACGCGCGGAAACGCGACGAGCGTTTTAATTACTCAGGCGCGCCGAGTGCGTATATATCAGTTTCAGGAAAATCCTGCCGAGTCGTCGACTTCATTCCCGCTCCTCGGCAAAGGGTTGAGTCGCGCCCGATAAGAGCCCGCGTTTAATGTGCATCGAGTCCCGCAGGATAAATAAACCGTTTCGAGGGGCGCGCCGGACGCAGGGAAATTCCTGCGAATGCCGCCGGGAAATATGCTCGATCAGCAAGAGCTTACGGGCTGTTTCTTGGCGAGGCTGCTATACTATGCTTCGTGTTTTTTTGCGGGGATTTCGGCTACGTTGAATGCGGGATAAAGATTTTATTTTTTTTTTTTTTTTTTGCAAAGCAGTGCAAATTAGAATTGACGCGTTGGAGGCTCCGATGCAATAAAAACGTTTGGAAGAAAAGTTTTAATTAGTTTTGGTGGTTTAGAAAAAAAAAAAAAAAAAAACTGAAATATATTAATATTTCAGTTTTGCCAATTAGAAGAAACGCGCCGAAAATAAAATCCACGGAATATTAATCGCGGCCGCTTTTACTAAAAGTGCCCTCGTAAAAAAGGCATAAAACCTCAAAAATGCATTAATCCTCGAAAAACTTCGAGCCAAAAGCCAGAAATTAAATGTAGCCGACTAATTTTAGCATTACACGCAATCCCCGCTATTTCTCAACCCCGGGTCTCTTTTTTTTCTTTTTATTACACGACTCTCTCTCTCTCTCTCTCTCTCTCTTTTCGTCCTTGTCGTTGCTTTCACTCGACTATCTCTTGGTCTGGGCCGCGGGGAATCGACGCGCGCTTGCTTCTAATGGCCTCTACGTGTCCGCGAATATTATCGCTGAAAGCGCTCGCCGAAGGCCCGGCAACATTTTTTCGTACTTACGTACACGCAATGTGTGTGCGTACGTGCACCGCGAATTTTCACGTACGCAGCAACAGCAGCAGCAGCAGCAGCAGCGCTGTTTCGGCTGCTCTGTATTTTTTATCGTTCTTTAGCGCGAGGTTCTCTCGTTACTTTTCCTGCGTGCGCGACCCTCTCCTTTGTTTCGCTGCTTTTTTTTTTTTCAGCAGCCGGCACACGGTGTTGTTTTTTGTTTTGTGGACCTCCCCGCGCGGACTTTCATTGACGAACGCCGTCAAGAATGGAATTGCGGCGAAAGGGGGACGGTGTTTACTTTTTTTTTTTTTCGAGGATTTTCGTTCGGCACGTGAGAAAGTTCTCAAAATTCATTATCTCACGGCACCTGTTCACGAATTTTATGTTATTTTAATGCGAATTTTTTTTTTTAACGCTTCGCGTTTAAATAATAAATAGGCAGTTTTAAAAAGAAAAAGTTTCGTTTTCATCTTTGCAAGCGGAACATTTTCTGATTGTATTGCAACATCTGGAAAAATTTGTACGCTTTCTAACGCGCGGCATTGCACAGTGTTGTGTAATTAAAAGAGCTTCAAAAAAATTCAGCGTCGCATTTAAAATTCACAGCTCGCTTCCAGTCGTTAAGCATAACAGAAATTCTACTAGCGATTTTATTACAAAATATTTACAACGGTTTTATGAAGTTTCATTTTCAATTTTAGGATGATAAAACTGCTAATTATGATATTGATTGAAATTATTTCAGTCGATTAAACAACATACTGCAATGTTTTACACCTGTTTATTCTTTACATGCGTACATCATTTCATTAAGGTTTGAAATGCAGCAGCTTCTTTTTTAAAAAATTTTTTCTTACGTAATTATAACTTCCTACGCAAAAGAGAGAACTGACAGTTCGAAAATATTGAAAAAATGTATTTGTACAGCTAATTGAAGTTTTAAATAGATTAAATTTCCAATTGTTGAATAAAATAAATAGAAGCACATCCTCGCTATTAATAACATTTTAATACGCATTTAAATTACAAATAAATTCAGCAGATAAAAATGCAAATAAATTTTTATAAAAATATTAATCATTCATGAATCATGAATCCGCTAAAAATACGAGGTGTACAACTAAAAAAAAATCCGTCAATATATTCAGGCGTCCGGAAAAAAATATGCAGAGGCGACTAAGAGTCAGAGAGCGCCGAATTCCTAAAAATACACCTACGTGTACGGTACACATTACACCGGTCACGCGCGAATGCGAGGCGAGCGCGAAAAAAAAAGACGATCTCGATAATCTGCCGACTGTGCGGAACTCTCATTGTTTAGCCTATCCCATCCTCACGCGAGATTCGCAGAACTGCGCGCGCCGAGCGATACAGCCGTTTCGGATTCGCGTGTGCACGCGTGAGTGTATGTAAACGCTGTGTGCACCGCCCGGTGTGTGTTTATACATTTTTTTCTTTTTTTTTTTTTTTTGCGATTCGGGCACGTCCAATAATGCGCCGAACCAACACATTTAAACCCACGCCGTCACGCTGGCAGACGCCTCGACTCGACAACTGCCCTTCCTCGAAGTCTATTCTCCGTCTCTGTCTCTCCTTCTCTTTCTCTCTCCGGCTTGCATGAAAGTGGCGCTGATCGTAAAAACGGCGCGCTCGACTCCGTCAGTTCGACTGGTTTCTTCGTTCCAGCTGCACAGCGCAGCTCTCAGTTTACTTTAGCCTTATTTTGCACGTTCAAATAGTTTTGTTTTCAATGTCAGTGAATCTTTTAAGCTGTAATTGTAAATTTAAATAGTTGGCTAAAGTCAGTTTAGGCGAGAAGGCCTCTGACAATCCTTTGTCGACAGAAAGGATACCAGTTACAGTGTTGTATTTGTACGTATAATTTAAACTGCAAATTAAATTTGAGGTTATGTCAGTGCGCTGCGCGTCGATTCGACACTTTCCTGCTTACGTGCGTTTCTTCAAATTTTAACGCGGGTGTTCAATACGTCAGTGAGAGAAATACTTGTTTGCTTTCTTTATTATAATAAAAAATTTAAACGTGACTTCAAGGTTATGGTGCACCGGTACAAGCTGAATTGAGAATCACCAAGTGGCTTTCTGCAAAGTATGAGAGAGAAAAACAGCGCGACGGTGTCGAATCACGCGCTGCGAAAGTAGCCGAGAGAGATAGAAAACACGTGAGCCTCGTTGCCATTGTCGCGAGCCCGAGATACACTGCGCGCCTTCTCAGACTCCCTCTGTCTCGCTTCTGCGAGTGTACATCAGAATACAAAATATATACCGTCGTCAGGCGTCCCGCCTCGTGGTAGGCCATCTTTCTGTACGCATGCGTAGCTTCTCTTCAGAAACTCGCTTTGCCTGCACGCTCAGTTGATTTTTGTTTTTGAATATTAATACTGTCAGAATCGATATTCTCATTATTGTCATTTTCTTTCAATAATATACAGTTATACACATTCTTGTTGCTCGCGTTTTGTAAAAGTAAAATTTTTTTTTATTTTGAAATTTAAAATTTAAAATTTAATTAAAAAAAAAAATATATTTAAAAATTTATTAAAATTATTTTTAATAGTAATGAGATACTTTAATTTTATATTTAATAGCAATGATATAAATTAATGTTAATGTTTGGATTTTTTCAGTTTGAATGTTTTTTTTTTCAAAATTTATTAATATTCAATTAAATCAAGATCAAAATTAAATTAAATTAACAAATCCCAAAATTATAAATTAATTTTCAAAACTATTGCAATTGGCAACGATGGTATCACATGTTTTTTCTCAATTACAATATTTTATTTTGAAGACGCATAAGGTTCTTTTCATTTCAGTTTCTTAATTTGTGCTTGTGAGAGAGTGTAGATAAACTGGTATAAAATTTTAACGCAATTTAACCATCATCAAAAATGTTCATCATGCATGAGATTCCTAATGGATTTCCAAGAATTCCACCATGTGCAACAAATAGTTTACATCATAATAGTCGTAAGGTACTAAATATTTTCTTTTTCTTTATTTTAAATTTGTAGACCTAAAATTTAATATTTGTGAAATGCCGTGTTGTATTAATTTTGTTTATAATTAATAGAGGTGAAATGCTTTATAAAATTTTATATTCAAAACATTTCTTTTTATTCTTTTATTCTTGTTAAAAATTTTTGTGCGAGGGCAATAGTAATCTATTTTAAAAGTAAAGTATAAATTTCTGAATTTGTATAAACAACTTTCATAACGCTAAAAATATTTAGATTCTGAACTAAATTTTACACAATTTAACAAGAAAAATAACAACTAAACAAAAACTTTTGTTATTTAATTTACTTAAATACTCGATTATATACTTCATTTAATATTTTCAAGTTCAAAAGTTTAAAACATTTGTTTATTTTCTATTTTTATATAGTGTGTAATAATTATTATTAAAATTAACATTTAATATATTTCTTCCCAGCACATTCAAATCTAAAAAGTGAATAATATTTAAAAGTCTATTTTATGCTTCTTTTAATAAAAACTCTTTTATAGTTCTATTCGATCATTTAATACAAATATTCACATTCCAATGCTGAGATCAAGTTGATAAAGCAAAAAGTATTTAATCTGCTAGAAAAAAAGTCTTCATCCTTCGGTGCCTCATTTTTCACAGTTTTAGTACGAAATACCTACCTGCAGTGTCAACTGATCAGCTTTTTTCCAAGAAGCACTCGTAGACAGACTCGGCGCCTAAAACTGCAGGCGTTCCTTTTCTTCCGGGAACCTCTCTAAGTCGTTGGATGCTTTGCGGATCAGGTCCCGCCGCTTGCGCTGCACCTGCTTGATTTTCCGCTCGCTCGTCCTACTTTGCCAGAAATTACCTACGGGACTCTTTTCATATAGACCTCCGCATCGGTTTTTCTCCCTTCTTTAACTTCCAGTTTCTCTTTGCTCCGATGGCGAAAGGCACGTCTAGCACACACGTTGCGCAAGCGATTCTCTTCAACTCCAAAGTCTAATCACTTTCGAAAAAAGGGAGATTGCATTTTCGCCCGGAGACTCCTTGTAATCTCACTATACGTTGTTGGTATTAAATTAAATTTGTTTGCAGGCCGCGCGCGTGGATGTGGGAATGGACTTATTTTTAAAGAAGTTCCTTATTTTTTAGAGGAGATTGGATTTGCTACGTACGAAAAGGCTGTATATAGATTTTAATTATTAATTTTAGATTTTAAAATTAATTTCTATTTTAGAAAAAATATTTTAAATGCAATCTTTTTTATTTTAAAGTTTTATTTAAAATTTTTTTTATTGATTCAAATTTTGAATGTTTATTACATTTATTTTTATATTACATTAAAAAAGAACGAATTTCAAAGTTGTGCATTTTTTAAATTAAACAATGACGCTTGATCTAAAGATTAAACTGTCTTTCTCTAACGAAAAAAGTGAAATTTTAACTACCGTCCTCATCTTGAGGAAAATCCAACAATTACGTTTGTTGCTCACGTTAGGGTAGAAGGGAAAATAGTGGTGAAAGGGAGAGAAAGCCTTGAGAGAGCTCTTGAGACCTCTGATTTTACCTTTCCTAGACTTTTATGGGACGTTTAGGGTACAGTTTACTCTTAACCTTTTTTTGTTCGTGACCGGCAGCGGTAGGTGGTTAGTAAACACTTTCGATTCTTTACTTTATAATTTAGGCTGCGAAATACTGTATAAACAATTACTTTTTTTATGTAGCTTAAAGAAAAACATGCTTATATATTTGTATATATTCATTAGGAGTATATTAAAAATGAGTTTTTGATTCTTATTTCTTTTTATAAATTTACAAAATTAAGTATTAACCGATTTTATTACTTAATACTCAATTTTAATTTTGATTATCGTATTTAAAAAATGCTCTATTGCTCGTAGCGTTACTTTTCCTTTTCCTTTATAAACCCTTCTGCTTTCATTGTCCCTTATTTCTTTACCATTCGCTCTTTGGGGGCAAAATTTCTAAACCTACTTTCATCTCTTTACCTTTCTTCGCTCGTTTCTCCCCAGTTTCCTCTCGTTACGCACCATTGTTCCGCGTTTCGTCCATTGTTAGCCGGAAACATCCAAGTCGTCGTCTCCTGCCCGTCTTCTCCTTTCTGTTTTTCCTTGCTTATGACTTTCGGCTTGCTGCCGGTATTCGTCTCATGCACAGGCGTTTAGTTCTAGTGTATGTAATGTGTACAAGCCAGCAACTACAGTAGAAGTACAGAACGCAAAATAAGATGACTTTTGCAAAGATGTCGAAAGCTTTTCAGTAATAAGGAATTACAAAAGCAATCAGAGTACTGTTCGTTTAGGAATTTTTTATTTTATCCCTTATTCCTATTAGGAATTGCTTTGGTAATACCATACAAAGAACAATTATAATTAAAAAGATTAAATTATCATGTTAAATGATTTGAATGACAAAAACATGTCGTTTTTGTTAGGCTTCACAGTGACAAATTTTTTATGGAATGAGTAGAAATAGTTTATTTTTCTTTTAATAAGTTATGACAGACGGGTAAGTTTTTGACCGGACATTTAGACAAAAAAAAAAAAAAAAAAAAAAAAAAAAAACAATTTTTCCGTCCTTTGTAATCGCGATAAGCCCCAATTCCGAAAAATTTACCCGTGCACATTTTCACTTACACCTGCTCACTCCCCACAGTCTACCCAAACTGCCCCCGAAAATCCAATGTCCTTCCGCATTGCCAATGATGAATCCGTTGCACGATCTTATCGGCACAACGTGTTTTCGTCGCTGTCGTCGCCACCCAGTCACTCTCCGTGTGTGTGAAAAATGAAATGTGTAGCGCGGCAGGACAGAGAGAAAAGCCGACGACTCATCGCGAGCGGTGGAATCAGGTTCGGCCAATCGGCTGCCGAGTTGCGTGACCGGCACGATAAGCCACCCTCTCTCAACACTAGGAAAATCGATGCCCCCGTATGTGTATTTGCGCCTGTACAACGTGCGAGCCCTGATTGGCGGCTATTTTTCACGAAAAAAATTGTTGCGGATGTAGAAGCAAAAAGGAAGAAAAAGGTTAGCCCGTAACGTACCGAGGACAATCTGCGAACGTTGTCTATGTATGGAATTATGGATAGTGGCAAGTTTAGTTTACTTTATCGATGCTTAAGGGTATTTACATTGTGGAGTACGGAAATTTAAGCGATTGGATGAATATTAAGGGAGTACTTCGTGACAACGGAATTTTTATAAAAGGAGACTGAGCCGGAGTAGGAGGGTTTCATAAATATCGGATTATTGGAAAACAAATTACAGTATAGTGATTGACTAAAGAGGATATGTGATTGGAAAGTTTTTGGCTTGTTTATTCTTTTTTCAATGTGGGATTAAAAATGAGATTAGGTTAATGGTGTTCAAAAAAAGTTTATTCTGAAAATTAAATTTAGGTTTTTTTTTTATTCGATTAGATTCGATCAATATTTATTATACAGTACTTTTTTAATGCTACTATAAAATGACTGACAAGAGTTACAGACAACCTATTGTTTTCCACCAAATTTAAAGATTTTTGATAAAAATCGTTGTTCACACAATAATCACTAGGATCTTTTTCTGTATTTTTTTTATCAAGGCACGCATGTTCAACTGTATCGCGTGATATTCCTCAAACGAGAGATTCAGAAAACTGGCTGATCCTGACCATCGATCACTCTGATTTACACGACGCACTGCACGAATTCTTCCCCAATCCGCGCGAACGAAAAAAATGATACAGCCGCATTCTCCGGGTGTATCGCTAGTCACGCAAGTGTCGGTTTCGGCGAGGCTCAAGCTCGAGCAACGAGCATCGAACATGAAAAATTACAGTGTGCGGTGCTTCGAAGGCGTTCGCATGTACGCCTACCTCGAAAACGGTTTTTTCTCACCCCCTGGCATCGTTACTGTGCGCTCGCTTTCGTGGCCCCGGCGAGGGATGAAAAATTGAAAGGCACCGAGAGAGAAAAAAGCAGTAACTAGCGTTGACCTCACGGACTTCGTAGTTTGGGAGCGAATTCGCGAGATATTTGTATGACTGAAAACGGCATTTTGCGAATCGCGCGAGGAAAATTTTTTATTTGCGCGTAGCAATAGAGGAAGGAGGCGGCACAGAGGATTTTCTCTTTGTGCAGACGAACTCGTAGTAATTCGATCTTTTTTTGTTTTTGTTCCAGGTGAGTTTGCAACACTGCTATCTCAATTTTAAGCGCTGAATGTTTTCCATTTCCGGTTCGGTAAGAGAATATATGGTTTTTAGATAGGTAATTTGAAAAACTTTTGTTGCTTTATTAACTGCTATAATTTACAGAGTTTTTTTTAGAAAGTAGATAATTTTCTTAAACTGTTGTAATTAAATCTTTAAAACTATATACTTCTTTTGCGAACTGTCTTAATTATTATTATCAAGAGTATCGGGGAAATAGACAAAGACATCATAAATTTAATTAATCTCTAGGCTGCCGGCTTGGCCCCATTTAGGGCCGATCGTTCCGATGTCCCGTGCTGATCTTAAAAAAATGCTTAAAAATTTATCTAACGCCGTTTTGTTCCCTAGGCCTGGCCTCGCATGGGGCCGTCCAAAAATTCGTGAGAATACGTCGTTCACTAGTCATTATAAAGGTATTTTTACACTGAAAAAATTTTTTTGTAAAAATGATCTCACTGTGCGCATGCGCTGCGGCTGGCAAGCTACGTGAACCACGCTTACCTCGTAAACTATTGTTTTGTTTTACTTACCTTTTAAACTATTGTTTTAAAAATTAAATTTAAGAAAAGTAAACATTAATATTTCAATTTGTAAAAATTTAATTCTTTAATAGGAAAATTTACTATGGCATTAAATAAAATAGCATAGTAAAATTTACTATAAATTTTGTAAATTTTACTGTAAGATTTTTCTCAGTGTACTAAAATATGAGAAACAAAGTAAACGCTCTTTCGGCAGATTGAGTCTGAGCTTAGCAGAAGAGAAAGCGTAAATTCAGCTTATATTTCTTCAAATGACAAATTTAATTAACGAAAGCGTCTTCCCATTAAATCGTACAAAAAGAGAAGACGAAAAAGACAAGAAAAACGACAAGTTGAGTACTAATGGCAGCGACTACTAGAGGCATCGACTATAATCTCATGAATCCTAAAGCAGCAGGCAGCGTCTTCTTAAAAAGTATACAAACTTGCGTATATAAAACCGAGCGAGCACAAGCAATGTGATTATAAAATTTGCCAGTATAAACACGCACATAAAAGCGCCTTACGTATAAAAGAGAGAGCAGTCGCCTTGAAGCATCAAACGAGAACGCAAACGGGAATAATCGGAAGGGGTACCCCGGCATTCATGACTTCTCATTAAATTATGAATTTAATTTCATTAAGGATCTTACTTTTCTGCGTAGCTCAAAGGGTTAACTAGGCCAGGGCTCTTCTTTGGCCGAGGTGTCTTTCTCTTCTGCTTTTCTTTCCCCCACATAGTGCAGATCAGAGAGAAGAGTTTCTCCGCGAGCTAGAGTCGACCCTTGTCCGCCTCATCTGTCCTCTGACTATTACGGGTCGACCAGGGCGCCGGTTAATTCCCAGCTACATCCTTCTTAATTAACGTCTCGACATAATTTACTTCGTTTACGCGATTAACAGTACGTCTTGGGACTAAGACCGAATGATAGAGAGAGATGGATTGACTTGTCTGCTCGTGGATGTATGTACGAGATCGAGGTAAATGAGACGCATGAAAGATTTTGAAAGCTAGAAATTTTTGTTATTTTTGCTAATTTCCGTATCAGTTGTGATAAACGTGAATAATATACGTTATCTCTAAAAGATAATAAGATATAAAACCAAAATTAAACAATTATTAATTTGACTAGCTTTGTCAAGGCCCTCAACGAGAGAAATGTTTAAGTCAAATTATTATAAATATAAGAAAAATTATTATTTTCTGTATTGACAGTGGGACACACTCAAATTATATTAATTTTTACTAATGTGACAAAGTAATTGTTATAAATGAGTTTACTCGTATTTTAAGAACTATTTTGTTGAAATCTGATATTTATTGTGAAATCAATGTTAAATTTAATGGTAAGGTGCGTTTTATACACATAAGAATCGTACACGTAAACATTGTACACAATTTAACATTGGTGAAATTTATAT
>JAWWEO010000001.1:23387760-23422040 GCA_035582975.1 Ormyrus labotus | reverse complement strand
CATTTTTCAAAAACCATTTATTCTTGTTCCTGACACCTTAAAATACAATTATAACCGATTTTTCGAACAACTCCAAATATTACTATCACAATGCTTCCTCTAGGGGGAAGCAAAAATGAGTTTTCTGTGTCCAATAACTTCGGGAGAAATAATGATTCATTTACCTTGAATTTGAAAAGATAAACTTTTTTTATATTTAGTAGGAGTAAGTTACATTTTTAAAATAATGTATTAATGCATTTCAAATTTGAAGTAATATTATAAATATAGGAATGATAAATTAGTTTGGAGAAAACCAAGTGCCAATGAGTTTGCAGCGGTTTTTTTTCTTAGAAAAGTTTTATTATTGTTGATAGTTAGGCGAATTATCTAATTTTATATAATATTAAGGCACCCATTAGGAAACAATCGATCATTTTTTTACTTTCATTATTTAAATGTACCTAACAAGCAATTTAACTTAAATTTATAGATATTAAGACAGCTTTTAAATAATTTATCTATGAAATTGTAGATTATAAGGGAACCGTAGGATTAATTTAGTAAAATGAAAATTTAAACAATTGAATAAATAACAAATTTTTTCGAGGAAAAGAATGTCGAAACTAGAGTTCGTACAATATGAGATTTCCTTAATGGAAAACTGTTACGTTGTTATTGCACCATAAGGGTAAAGCGTTTTTTTTCAAAATCTTCCTATTCGTTCTACTTGGGTACATGTACAACAGCTTCTAGATGTGCTTCCTTATGCTCGGTTGATTTTCCTTTTTTTTCTTTTTCTCTCGGCCTCCCTCTTTATTCGTCACTATGTTTTCTCACTGCCCATATTTTTGACATTCCCGACACTTCCGCCTCGAGGGAATCCAAAGAAGCAAATTTTTCTCCAAATGAAGGCCGCAAAGCACTCGAGCTTTAGGTTACATGTAACCAAGCAGTTTAATCAAGCGTCTAAAAATAGACGCGAAAGGTACGAATGATTACGAGCAACAATTTTAATTATTTGCAAAATAACTTTTATTATTATTTAATTCTTAAAACAATTGGAAAAACTCGCGCAATAAAAAATATAAAAATTCATTTTCATGTAAAAATTAATAAATATGACTGTTTTAGAATTTGAGTTTTAAATTATAGTTTTTCATCTACTATTTAGATGAATAAAGATGATTTCTCTGCAAGTTTATTTAAGCTCGACTAAATACTACGTTTATACCAAGTGTTTAGGGAAATAATTCTTTAAACATTAAAAAATCGAAGAGGCAAACAAAAATATTCATGGGATTCTGGATTTGAGAACAGCAAGTTAACAAAAAAATGAAGTACCAAGAAAGAGAAGAAGAGATATGATGAAAGGCAGATAAAAATGTACTGAAAAAAAAACAGAAACAGTGAAAAGAGGAAATGGAAAAAACTGAACGTAGAAGAGGGAAAATGGCGAAAGATAAACGCGGCTATACTAGCGGATGATGAATAAAACAATAACGTGCACGCGGCAGGTGCCATGTTGGGACTCTATTTTCATCCTGCAATATTCAACGCAGTCAGCAGCACTTTCCATCTTGACGAACTTGCTGAAATCTTGAAGCCAACACATTGTTTTCAAATTTTCTTAAATCCCTGCGAACCTTTTTATTTTACATTTACGTAAAATCTTTTTTATTGCAACATATTATATTTTTTCATTTTTTTATTTCCTCTTAAATATTGCTTCCTCCTAAAGGAGTTGTTGTATAAATATGTTGTTATAGTAGTATTTTGAAGTGTCAGGAATAAGAATAAATGGTTTTTAAAAAATGTCTGTATGCATGCGTGTGTGTGTGTGTGTGTGTGTGGTTATGTGTGTGCGCGCGCGCACGTCTGGATCGCAGTTTTTTTTATAACGAATGATTGATCAAATGTTTTTATCGTCCAAAAAAGTTAAATTTTGGGAGTAAACCACCTCCAAGTGAGGATGTCGTGTAGGTCAAATAAAGTGCGTATTGTGAATGAACGTGTATGTATTTGTGGGTGGGTAAGTGCTTGTATGTGCGTGTGGGTTTTCGTTAGAATACTTCCCAGATATATTGGAAGTGGTTTGAATTTTTTACCAGCGCATATTACAAAGCGTACGGTATCATATTGTTCAAAATTAGACACCTCGAAAATTTAATTCTTATAAGTCAATAAAAAAACGTATTTAACTATTTGCTTTAACCAAAATTTTGATATAGCACCTTAAAGTGCAAATCTTCCCCTTTAATTTAATAAAAGATTTGACCCGGTATAATTTTTTTTTTTTTTTTTTTTTTTTTGACGATCTTTTCGAGAATGGAGAATTTGTATCCGAGCTAAATGAATATTACCGTCGACTTTAGCGTTACCCAATGAGCACTATGAGGAGGTAGCCGATCGGGTTTAGCTTATCTTAAAATTTTTAAATATTATTATTTTATAATTTTTTATCTTATTTTAAGTAAAAATCCAAAAAACAATTTTTAAACCGCTGCCAAATCGTCAAAAAAATCGTAGCGGGTCAAATCTTTTTTAAATTAAACGGGAAGAATTGTACTTTAAGGTAGTGCAATGATCAGAATTATCGAGGAAAAATCACCCACGCGCAGTCGCATTGCGAAAGTTTACAAATTTTGAGCTTTGAAAAATGACCTTAAATTTCAAGGTCACGTATTTGGGGTTCCGTTGTATCGAAGAACCAATATCGCCATCTTAAAGTAAAAACTTTAACCTTTCAATTAAAAAAAAATTGACCCCTTACGACCTTTTTTGCCTGAGATATCGACCTTCGAAAATGAGCAATTTTTCGTCAAAATTAAGTGGTGCGATAATTTTGTTGCGGAGTGTATTTTTGTGTTTTTTTTCTTGTGAGTTCATGAGAAAATAAAATTGTGATTTATTACTTTAATTGGAAACTATTTCTTGGTATATTTTATGTAATGTAATTTTAATTAGCTGATAATTCCAAAATTCAAAAAATTTTTAATTTTTTGAACTTTTAAAATTACGTATATAAAACAGATCATCAGAATTATAACTGCTTTTAGCCGTTGAACAATTCATAGAGTGCTAAGTCACCTTTTTAGTTATCAAAATGCAAATAAAGAATTCTGTCTTAAATCCTACATTATCACGCTACATGTATATGTAATCACGTTAATGCCCAACCTTTATAGGATCGAACAATGGAGAAAATTTATAAATGATTTGCGGAAAAGACAAAATGAACGCGGGAATCCCACGAAGCGGAAGGGAGAAAAAGGAGAGAGAAAGCTCTGCAAGGACCGCATGCGAGCAGAGATAATATTCTTGTGAAATACGACATGAATGCTGTTAAAAAAAATGAAGAGAGATAGAGAGACGGAAAAGGGGTTGAAAAGAAGAAGAGAGGAAACTAGAAGAATGGAGAGATAATAGCGATTTTTCAGGGCGAAAGACGCGCGAGTACTCGCCGACTACTAGGCTGAAAGGCCGTTAAGCACATCTGTGCTTTCGTCGGTAATCCTAGGAACGTAAGAGCTTTTTACTTAGCCCAAGTGAGGCTTATGCAATTTGCATTAATATTGCCTCCTCGAGCCCGGCTTACCTGTGTTGCTGACCCTCCAGCGTATATGAAAGCACACTGCGCCCTATGAAATATTCTGCGGCGATTGATTAGAATGCAAAACTGTTGTTTTAGTGTTGATAAGTTATCAAACTTTCTTTTTTAAGTACTAATTTATCACTATTTTTATTCATATCTTTAAAGTAAAAAGAAAAATCAACTAAGAAATCACCTGAAGCAAATACAAAAATTAAAAAAATAAAAATATGATCATTTATAGTTAATAGATTTAAAAAGTTAAATCTTATCAAAAAGTAGTTGTTCATGTATCTAAATATCAAAAATATACGTCCATATAATAAACATTTACTTTAAGTGACTAATAATAAAACTATTTATTGGTAATCATTTTTTGGAGCAAATTATGAAAGATCTTTTATTTAATTTGATCTGAATTCTTTTATACGCTCATGAAATTCAAATGCTTGTTTGATTGCATTTTTTTTACAAAATGTTTTGAAATTTATGTTCCAGAACTTTTCAGAAGCGCAGCAGAGGCGGGACCTCTGGATATTTTGAAGTTACGCAAGGGAGACAAAATCCTTAACATTTCTCCGCACCTGCCGGCAAACACGCCTAACGACCCGTACGAACTTCAGGTAACGATTTGAGAATCTTGAGAACTCGAAAATAACTTTTTTTCTCTCTACGTTAGGTTTAAAATTCTTTATAGCATCACTTTTATTGCAGTTTTCATAATATTCATACTATTTTTTATCGAACATTAGTTTTTAATTGTGCATAGTTTCCATTCAGCTTTCAAAATCGATCTTGTAAGATTAGTATACAAGTTATACAAAAAAGAAAAATGTTATTCTTTAATTTATGTCTTTATCGTAATCGCAGTTTATCATCCGAGTTACACTCGGAAGAGCGGGCGGGGGGGGGGGGTGACTTTGCAGCCTTACGAGATTCGGTTGTTACTACTAGTCCTACTGATTCAAGGATCCTTGAGTTGGTCCAAGTAACAGAAGGACGGTCTAGTTCGGACTAGCTACCTCTTACCTCAAGTATCAAGCTACCGTTGGTAGCTCGAGCTCCCGGCTACCGAATATTACTGACATATACAGTGACTGCGAAGGCGTACGTAATAGGTTAATACTTGACCGACTTTTCCCGTGTCATTTATTTCGTCTCTTGTACTTTTCTTTTCAACTTTAAGGCATATCTCTTTAATTTGACGATTATATTATATTCGTTTCTAACGTGCTTTCAATGTCTGACCTAATTCTATTTCTTACTACTTACATTTTTACAAAACATTATACCTTGCGTTATCTCTAAAATCAATTAGTATTATTGGATAAAATCAAAAGGAAATGTATTTTAGTGATTTAATCGTATGAATTTTACAAATAAAGTTTATTAATATAATGTTAAACAATGTAATTAAATAAATCTATAAGAATGGCAAGGCAGGGAAAAACTGATAAATAGATTCGTCAATTAATGAAACTAAAAGAAAAATGATATTCTACAGAAGGAATATAAAATAATTGAGAAAATCTGTTGGTCAGGTGGTTGGCGCCCATCCAGCCTCGGGAATGATCGACACGGAACTGCTACGCGCCTTGGAAAGGCGAGTAACAGCTCTAGAACGGGAACTCCTTGTCCACCAGGACATCGCATCTTCGACACCGTGCGTTGCATTGCGGGAGCTTAAAAAGCAGGTCGACGCCTTTAAGAAGAAACTTGAAACTACCGAACATCTCAGTTGGTTAGGTAACAGCTACTTGCTAATAAATATTTTTTACTATAATAATATGACAACAATTAACCAACAAATCGATTGTGATTCTAAGGGAAATATAGTTTGAAATAGAAGCCTTTTATATTGTTAGGTCATTAATTGATTAGAAATTGGAAATAGGAAAAATATGAAATATATTTTTGATAATTTACTATTTTTTTTTATTTTATACCTGTAAATTGAAATAAGCTTAATTTAAGCATAATTAGTTTTTGAACTGAATGTTTAAAATACAAATTGTAAAAAATTGTTATCCTTCCATACTATTAATCAAAAAGTGTAAAAGAGCATAATACAAATAAAATTTTTTTCGTTGGATTATTCAAAAATCTTATTTCATTAAAAAAAAGTCGCTGCCAATTTATTGGTACTTAACTTCCTCCTAATTAATTTATTGTTCCAATATTATCTCCTTTGTATTATTATTTTATTTTTATCTGCCCATTTTAGAATTTAATGAACGGCAAACAAAATTTAAATAAAAATTTTGTTATAGGAATATTTATAGCCCTAAAAAACCGATTTTTTTAAACTCCATGCACAAAACTCGATTTTGTGCAAACTGAAAGCAAATGAAGCTTTGCACAAATCGTATAAAAAAATGTTCAATTCAAGAGCAAAAAAGTAATTATAACGTGGTGTTACTTTTTCAGGTAAGGTGCGTTTTATACACATAAGAATCGTACACGTAAACATTGTACACCACAAATTTAACATTGGTGAAATTTATATATAGATATATTGGGCCATACTAAATTGTGTACAATGTTTACGTGTACGATTCTTATGTGTATAAAACGCACCTTGCCAATTTAATTTAGAAATACCATTTTTTTTTTGGACGGTTGGATTCGATCCCGGGACCTTCAGCTTGGCAATCAGACGTGTTAAACAAATACGCATTTCAGAAGACAATTTTGGAACTTATATAGAAGGAACCATCGGTTACAAGAGCACTTTAATGATAATATTTAATGAGCATAAATAATTAATGTATATAATATGAACATATAGTAATTAAATGGAGGTTTTCGATGTTTTATTAACTTATAAGCAATACAAAGTGAAATTGCTAGAGAAACATAATCTCAATA
The DNA here is from genome assembly GCA_035582975.1 of Ormyrus labotus. Lineage (NCBI taxonomy): Eukaryota > Metazoa > Arthropoda > Insecta > Hymenoptera > Ormyridae > Ormyrus > Ormyrus labotus. The sequence goes on along the minus strand of JAWWEO010000001.1, from coordinate 23,415,601 downwards.
TAGGCAGATGGGCCCCATGACTTGTGCAGAAAGTACTAATGTTGTAAACATTTTTACTATGTTGTATAACAAAATTTCTTGTAATCGATGGCAATATTTACATCAAAATTTTTACTATGTATTATAGTAATATTTTTAAAACAATTATAATAATTTTTTTATTCAAATATATTACTTTTTTATATTATTATACTAAAATTTGTCATAATTTGAGTATGTCCCCGCGTTACCACAAAAAATAGTAATTTTTCGTACATTTGTAGTAAATTTTCCAAAACATTTTTCTCAGTGTAGCCTACGCTTCCGACATTTAAGCCTTGAAAAGGACTGTGCTTAGGGCTGAAACGTCGGTAGAAATAAAATTTTATTGACAGTAAAAACATATTGGCATTTACTTTTATCTTAAAAATATTTTCTATTCTCCCAGCTATTAAAAATTTCTAGATCCAAATAGCATGGTCTTGCAGTTTTAAATTATCGAAAAAGTATTACTCATTCAAATCGTTGAAATCAGCTACGTTTTTTCAACAGATTTTTTATTAGAGCGGAAATGGGGTCTCAGGAATAATTAGTATTTGGGATGACAGGTGGTTCGATACAGTCGCATGAGTAGGGGGCGTCCAAGAGTGTGGGCGACAGAGCGAGAGAATCGCCTCTCGCGGTTTATCGCGCGCACGTCACTCACAGAATCACCGAATCACACGGATTGTCTGGGCGCCGCGGCCACCTACAATTGTTGCGATCCCCCCTCCCTTCTCTCTCCTCGGAGAAGGATTGCTTATTCATGCTTGTCGCGCGTGCGTCGAGGTGGTCTGATAAGATCCGCCGATAAGGGGAAAATGGATTCGCGCGACCGAGATCCTGAATAAACCTACCTACAGCCGAAGAGTCTCCCGTTGCGCTAAATGCGCCTTTGAAAACCGTGAAGCGACACTTTGCATGTTATCGTGTAGAGTGTAGCTCTCGATTTTTGCACGCATTTGATTCTTCTTCGGGTTTTGAAAATAAGTAGACATTTGTATATTTTAAAGCCATTTTATTTGAATGTTAGGCGATCAAGAATAAAAGATCCAAATAGTTCTGCTGAGTAAAATTTTATATATTTCTCCCGTCGTTTCGATCTCAGAAGATCCTTTTTAAAGGATAAATTTTTAAGCAAAGCCTTAGTAAAGCTAGTCAAGTGATTATTTTATTTGAATTGTTCTGTTTCTAAATTATAAATATATCTTGATATTGATTTACTTAATATTGATCCCTCTCATCCTTCAGACTGATGGGAAGGGTCTCTCAATTAATTGTCCTCATTGCAAACAGCGATTCCAAAAAAATTATAAAAGAGGCGATAAAGGCAGCGGAATGACGAGCTGGAGGGAAAGGGAAAGAGAAGTTTATCCCGATGTCGCATGCGACTGACACTCTCCAAGGGGCAGTGGCAGCAACGTCTTGGCTGTAACGCAACCGAAGAGACGTTCGTAATACCCCTGGTTACGTCCGAGGAGACAGTGACAAATATATTTGTATATCGCACCCCCTGAAAAGCTCAGGGATAAAGCAGTACAAAGGGTGAAGTGGGGTACGACGGACACGATGTGCCAGATACACAACGATAATTTAAAACAAGCATCAACACACTTGTTAAATTGCTGGGGTTAAGGTCTAAATCCTGTTATTCGTTCAAACTTGCAATGCTATTATAGGTTCATTTTTTATCGTAATCCCTGGTTATCCCGCTATTCGCCTTTCAATCAATCGGATTTGTTGGCATTGATATTTAAGAAATTTTCTGAAATCAATATGATTTATGATAAACAAAAAATAAGCTTTAAATCTATAAAAACGTTATATCACTTTTATATTATTACATTGTATTGTGTTCCAGTTAATAAAATAGTTATAGAAAGAAGTATAAAATAAAACGTTTCAAAGAAAAGAAAATAATCAAAGGAAAGAAAGGGAAAAAATAAAGTCGAAAATCCTGTATTCGTGATTCCTAAGACCCTTAAGTATCGTGATTGAATCGAAGTAACAGGAGTCCAACTGAAAATCCCAATTTACGAGAGTTTCGTCAGTTTTATAATAGGGTAGTAATCGAGGCTTTGTTTGAGACGCAGATAAAAAATGGCTCTGACAAAGTTGTAAAGCTCGAAATAGGGTGGAAAATAAGGGTCGAATACCCTATTGATTGTTTTTATTTAACTTGCAACGTGTTCCGAGGATGAAAGTATTACTTCTTTATTCTTAAATTAAAAACCTTAGGAAATATTAATTTCTTTTTATTTTTATTTTCGAACGAAGCTTATCCAAATTGAATAGTTTATGACGGGGATGTTACGCAAATATTTGTTGAAACTTTTTGCTCTCTCCAACATTATTCTTGTTTTTCAATTGATATTTTAATATTTTATTACATCTAGAGTTACTTAAAAATTTATATTTTTTTAAACTTTCTTTTAAAAGATGTATTAAAAATGTATTTTTAGTCAGTATAAAGTCAGTATGTAAATACAACATCTATTACAATAATTTTTATCAAAAATGAAATATTGCAGTTTTGAAGGTATTTTTGGAAAGTAAGATGCCGTTCGAAATTGAGATGAAAAAGAAAAAAGTAACACGAGAGGTACTGCACGCATCCAATAATGTAATCGGCGCCTATATATATAATATACTTATGTAGGGTTCGGGAATATAATCTACTATACTGGGGACACCTCTTCACGCTGTCACATCGACGTCTTCTTATTCAATATATAATATGAGTTTTGCGTCTGTGTGAGATATCAGCCCCTTGCCATACGTCACATGATCGATTAGTTTCGTCGGCTGACTCTTATAGAGTGAGCCATGGGTACGTCGCTATCTTCTACCTCTCGACTGTCTTTTTTCCTCTCCCAACTCTCGTTCTCTGGAAATAGATTTCCTCGATTCGAAACGGAAATTCTATTCGCCGTTCCCAGGGTGGAAGGACAGGACCAACAAACTACTGAGAAATAGAGTGAAAGAGATTGAGAGTGTAAGGTGAAGTAAGAGAAGCACAGCCTTTGTATTGAAATTAAAATTTGATTCTGCTTTAGATAGGTATACGATTTTTAAATCTGGATAGCGGGAATAATTTAACGGTAAATTTGTAAAAGCATAATATAAATATAATTCATACAGCAAATAGAGATTATTTTAAATAAAGCAAATAACGTGCATACGGAAAAGCTATTTGAGAAAAGAAAACTGCAGTTACCTTTGCAATGAACTTCAATGGCTATATGCCAATATGTCCAAATACCATTACACAGTGCAATGTCCTCAAATAAGAAAAAGCGCGAGATAACGGAAGAGAACAAAAGGTAATAGAAACGCAGAAATGTGGTAAATGTGGAGAGAATGTAAAAAAGAAAGAGTTTGGTCTGCAAGGGTGGGTTAGGAAAGGTAGGTAGAAGGTTTGGAGCTCGAAACTCCTCGGAAAATCTCGCTGGGGAATCGAAGTCTCCGGGGATGACTCGATTTCTACCACAATTCAATTACGTATAACTCTCACGCGGTGCATTTCCGGGCGTAAGCCTTGTCTTTATACGTTTTCCTGTCCGTATTTCAAAATGTCTTAAACCAACGTTAATTACCAATATTTTTCTGCGGAATAAATGCTAGAAATTAATAAAGTTCTATTCGTGTAATTCATCACGTTTGTACACTTTTTATTTAGTTTATTGATGATTCAATTCACAAATATAGAAAGTTTTTATAGCCTACTTTTTCATCTGCTGGTAAGTGCATCGCAAAAAAGTACTGAATCTCGTTCAAAGTAAACGCGAGTTTCAAAGAAAAATGCTGCAGAAGCGACAAAAAACTATATCAAACTATGAAAACCAAAAGTATTCTTTGTTTGAGTAACGTTGGCTGAACGTTTGCGAAAACCATACTCCCCCCATGGCTTAGAAAAAAAAATCCTTCCCCGTTTGAAAAGCCGCAAGTCCGATGTTTACTGAGAGCTTGCTCAACGTTTACTTTAAAAATTGACAATCATCAACAAGTTTCCTGTTTATCCATTTTATATACGAAATCAATAAAAAGCGCTGTGAAAAGAAATGGAGGAAAATGTACATGGAGGGCAAGATAGTAGAAATATTTATTTTACCATAAGGTATCTATTGAAAGTTTTTTTTTAATTTTATTTGGCGCGTGAATAATGAAATGAAAATTTTCTGAAACCAGGCTTACATATTTGTTTAAGCTATTTTCTGTAATTGTTCGAAAGGATTTCATAAACAAATGCTTAAAATAAAATCGAGAAGTTCGGACACTACTCAAGACCATCAATACGATATTAATACACGAATTGAATATCCTCGTAAAAATGCAATAAAAATAATATCCTGAGCAAATACCTAGAGAAACAGAAAGAGCCTAGATGGAGGCAAAAGTGCGCGAGTGCGAGAGAGAGAGAGAGAAAGAGGCCATAATACAAGAGGATAGATGGTCGGCTTGTAATCCAAGCCTTCAGTTGTTGCTGCCTCTATCCTCTGGCATCCTTTCGGCTAGGTGCGCTTCTCCATAAACCGGATATTTCAGCGGTAGGGGCGCCATAAAGCAGCCGTCGCGCGTCGCATAAAGTCCAGTGCTCATGGCGCGCCGTGTATGTGCCGCCGCCTCGTAAAACGCCCGCTGTGTACACGTATATACACGGTCGGCGAGCGGCCCGCGGACGAAGGCATGCATAAGTCATGGTGGAGCTTCTCCAGCACTGAAAGATAGACCGAGAGAGAGAGAGAGAGAGAGAGAGAGAGAGAGAGAGAGAGAGAGAGAGAGAGAAAGGAGCTTGCCAGCTTTTCTCTGCACCTATGTTGCGAGCGCACAATTGATTTTGAGGACCCTTTTGGGGGCCGGACGCTCGTTCTCGATTTTACACTCGTTCAGTAAGTAATCGGAAGGGCAAGCTGATTTTCGCTAAGCTTTTCGTAATGTACTCTCACGGTTGCCTTTTTGTTTATCTAAACATCTTGTATTTTGGAATTAATATCTAGTTATATATATACAGTAAAAACCATTATTAGTTACATTTATTTTAAAACTATTATTATAGAAATTTAATAAAAAAAAAAATCCGAAAAGTTATAAATACACGGAGAGAATTTTCGCTGAAAAATTACCCCCCCCCCCCTCCCCCCCCCCCAAATCAGACTAATCGCAGGACAATGCGATGTTTTGGATAATATTTAGCCTCTTTTAGAAATATTTACTCTAATCTGATAATTTTTACTCGAAAAGAGTTTGAAATTACTCTGTCGGTAACACGGTCACAACTAATCAGTTGAACATAACCTCATTCATAAATATATTTTACTTGTAAAATTTCTAAAAATTGTTTAATTTAATTAATTAATTTTAATTTATTGAATAATAATAATACAGCTTTAAATTTTAATACTAAAATATTATTGTATTGTATTGTATTATAATTTATTGTATAAAGAATACAAAGATTATTGTAGATATCCATGCAAGTATTAAATTTTTCTTTAGTATACTTTTTACTCAGTAAAATTTCGAGTAAAATTTCGAGTAAAAATTCGATTGATGATTTATTTACGACCAGATGGCGTTGCGGTTATACGATTTTCGGCTAATTTTTAATCTGAATTTCGAATAATTTTTAAGCGAAAATTCTCTCTGTGTACCAAAATAATAAAAACAAAATGTTCAAGTAGATTTCCTAAAATCTTTGCATCTTTAAATTAAAAGCTTTCTATTTTCCATGTAAACTTTAGCATTTAGATAAGGATTAGAATGTAACTGTACGCGAGAGTTGACACCTCGAAGAAATCTGGAATCAGCACTTAATTTGCTTACAGTAAACAATCGGTGTTTACCGGCGCTAATGAAATCCCGCAGATAAAATAACAACACTCGCAAGGCAAACGGCGGAAGAAAGCTCGCGCGCCCGCGCAAGATTGCAATCCCCCGAAAATTAGTTCGCTCGTTTCGGCCTGGGAATCAGTAAGCTGTGCCCGCCCGGAATCGCATTCCCTATTAGACGTCGCGTTAACGCTTGCACAAGCGCTTTTCCTTCCCCGGGCCATAAGCACACAGTGACACGTTTCGCTAATCGTGTTTTCTCAGGGAAAAGCGACGGGAAATTGTAATTCTCAAATTTACATAACTACGCAGAGAAAACATTTCATTTGCATGATTTCTCTCAGCTGCCGAGCGGGGAGGGGAGAGGAAGCAGATGCAGGAATATCCGGGCAAAGATACAGACGGCCGGGGGTAGTTTTCCAAAGTTTCTACTCGCAGTGTGAATTTTGAGATAAGATCGTCCCGAGGAGACGCTGCTAGGTTTTGGAGGGAGGAGTGGGAGGGGGGGGGGGGGGGCGTTGGTATCCCGGGACCGAAACTTTCTTGCTATATCGTATCGCGTGTATAAACCGATCTTTTCTCTCTCTTCCGTGTATATCTCTAGTTTCTGCTCCGGTTCTCTATCTTTCTTCTCCGGGGGAAGCTATAAAGTCGTAGCTAGCAACTTGTGTGCTGTAATTTAGAATGTTACCTACTTAGCTGCTCCTTAAATAGTACGCTGCCGTCATATTTGATCGTTAAATTTCGATTCAAGATTTAACCTGCGTTGTTCAGAATTTTTTTCATACAATACTTTAGGTACAGATTTGGCCTACAAAAAGTGCAAGCAAAAGCTTTTTACTTTCATAAGTAGAAAATATTGTGTCGTTATATTTTATTTCATATTGATATTTAAACAATTAGGCAAAATGTTTAGAAAATAAAGTGGTTAACTGTAATTTATTTTACTTAAAAAGCTTTGAAAATTTACGACCTGTTAAACTACTCTTGCAACTGCTAAATTCTCTTTAGCTATTTAGAGGTCGTACACGTTTCTAGGTTAACACATGTTTCTCCCTGCAAAATCATAATATACTTACTTGGTAAGTATTTTGGAATTTAATTTTAAAAATTTTAATGTTCTAGTCGACAATATTTGAAAATAGCTTTTCGTATCATTTAAACGACGTACATTAATTTTTTCGATAACTATTATTACTATTCGTTAATTAGTATTCGTTAAAATTACTATTCGTAAGTACGATACTTAAATAATTTCGTTAAATGTAATAAACTTCTTTGCTGATTTTTATTACCAATACTCGGTAAAACTTGCTCTCAATTTGTCTGTCAAAATACTTTATTTCTTTTCTATTCGCTTACTTTTGGTTTGATCCAAGGGATTTCGTTTCTTTAGATTCCTCCGAATTGATAGGCGATAAGCAATCGAATCCTCGTACTCATGACAGCTCGTCGTCTTCAACCCAAATTACGTTGTCTATTAGACGGGTATCTCTGATAGACGATCCTCTTTCCGTTTCTTACCTTCATTCAAGGTACAGGCAAATCGCGTGGAAAAGGATAAGATAGCGTTAGAGAATTATAGCAGGTTTCACAGTTAAAGATAATCCAAATGATTTGTCAAGTACCTTTCTTTCTTCTTTCTCAATTTCCGGATATTATTGTTTGTGAATGCTAAACATTAACTTAACGCTTAATTTCCTTGAAATTATTTGAGGTCATTTTTTATGCACATAATCAGATCATGAGATTGAGATAGGATATGTTGTAGAACATTCTTAACCAATCTACCAGAGGCATTCTGAAATATAACACATGGTCAAAGATTTAAAAAAAATAGAAATCAAATATTTAATAAGAATAAACATGTTTCGTCTAAGAGTTACTGCTGGATTCATCAGTAGGTGACAGTAACTCCTTTCTCAGCATAATAACCGATACAAAATGCTCAATATATTCAATTTTATCATAAATAAAATATTGATAAGTAATCATCAAATCTCCTCAAAAATCAACATATCCTTCATCTTTGTCCTATTTTTTTTTGTACTTTTCTTTATTAAACTTGCGATCTATCCTTATCTTTTAGACTCTTTAATGTTCGAAGTTAGGTCATTCGCTAAATTCTAAAGTTACTTACTGTAGGATACGAGTTGGGTTCGTCCCTCGTAATTCTTTGATATAAGGGGACAAGCCACCTACGGTTGATCGCTCAAGTAAGAAAAAGATTTATGGAGGTCGTGCTACGACTTCTCACACGATGCCACCTTTGAACCTCTACCTCACTTCACTTTACTGATTTTCATGAAAATAAACGTGTCGACAATAAAGTAAATAAATCGCAAAGGGAATATGACGTTAGCGATTTTTGAAAAAATTAAAAAGTAAAATAATACATCATTCAAAATAATTACCTGCTTAAAAATGAAGCAATGCCGGCGAACGAAAACGATTTCAACGTTAACTCTTTTTAGCAGAAATAAGAGCAGAGGGAAGGGAAATAAGATTTCCATTTACCATTTTTATAAAGGAAGTTCCACAGGTGGATGGAATGTCGCACCTCACACTTCTTTTTCCGATTCACTGGGACAGAGGCCAGGACCGTATAATTTAATGCTCGGCTGCACAGCTCCTAAAAGAAGTCCAGAATTTCGCCTGTAAGAAAGCCCAATTCCCCGCCTCCCACGCTGTCCGCCCTCCTCATTTTCAGAGGCGAACTCCGCGACTTACGTTTGCTGACTCCGAGAACAAACGATCGTATTTCTCAAGAGTCCGCGAAGGAGGGAGAGTCGGAAAAGCAGAGGGAAAAAGGGGTGAAAGGGGGTGTCGGGGGTACTTTTTGCTCCTTGCCGTTGCTCCGGGATCGGGACTTGCGCGGAGTGCAAACTTTGTCTTTCCGCCCGAGGAATTCTCGGCTAGCTTTGGACACGAGTCGGAAAAACGGCTGATGCTTCCGAACCGACTCCTTTTCGCCGACTTCTCTTTCCACTCTCTTCACACTTTCTCCCTTACACGCTTCCTCTTTCTCCTTTTGGCTTTTCGCCCGCGAGGGAGCATGGCTTACTCCTTCTTTTGGTTATCCTTGAGGGTAATAGTTTCATTCAGAACCATGCTTGCTTTTTTATGCATTTGATAAAGATAAAAAATAGAGTACGAACATTTTGTTTTAAGAAGTAAATCTGAAGTAAGATGCTTAAACTAACAGATTTCATTCAATGGAAAATGAACGTTTATCTTATTTATTTAATGTTAAAACAAAGTTTAAAGAAGATTAAAGGCTAAAAGAAGCGTTTTAAAAACGTTTTGAATTGAACAAGATCTGCATTAATCACAGTGATCTTTTTGCTACTTTATCAAGATCATAATTTTGCTCTCAGACTGTATAAGCAGCAGAAGGATCTTCAAAGGCTTGTTGACGCTCCAAGAACCATAATCTTAGCTCTCTTTTCTCGATCTACCGAGCAGTAGTAGAGAGACGCGAGAACGCAAAGGAAAATACTCGGCGCGTGAAAAGGGGACAAGGAAGGGGCAAAGTCAGATGCAAGAGAGGGAGAGGGAAAGAAAAAAACAAAAATCTCAGCGCAGAGGGACCACCAACGATGAAAAGGGGGACAGAAAATCTTTCTTTTTTTTCGAGGTATATCCGTTTGATTTCCATGAAATCGAGCGAGCGACCAGCAGCTGAAAAGCCCCGAGGAATCTCCAACGTCGCATCGTCCGTCGGGACATCAGGGAGGTATTTATCATCCCCCGAGATAAAAGTTATCTCTCCAGCAGGGTGGCAGGTAGCCTTTGGTCCGCTCTCTTTAATTCAGGCCTCGTCGATCAGCCCTTCGGACTTCCGTGTGTTACTGCGGCGCGCTTTTTCACCCTCCCCTTTCTTTGTACCGGCTCTTCTTTTAAATTTAGCGAAGAGACTGTCATTAGCAAGGCCTTTCGAGCCGAGGCCGACCGACCTTTTTCCCCCCCTCCCCCGTCGTTAATTCCAGCTGATGGAATACTTCTACGAGCGTCACTCGTGCTTTTTGTACGTCTGACTGGTGGTCTTGTCGGTCCTTTTTATAGTAATAGGAATAAAGGTATCGATTGGGCGACTTTGATTCGGGTTACACATCGGCTGACGCAATTATCTCCTTCAATTCGATACCTTATTAAATGTATTTTTGGATCCTAAGTCTTGTATTTCTTGACGTGGCAGGATCTGATCACTTAACCTTTAGAGGACCGCGCTAGATTGAAATTCTGAAGTGTAGGACGCGAATAAAGTATTTTCCAGTTCAGTGACACGGGTTATGCGAAATGCTCCCGATATGTCGGATCTCTGGCGGAGTAGCGAGGCGACGTCTTTTATACTCTTTACGACTAAGAACAACGTGCCGCAGCTGACGACAATCGTATCTTTACTACCTTGACGCGATCCCTCAGTCAGATATTAACGTCAGTTCTTGTGTTCCCGTGGTCTTCTTCTTGTTCTCTTTCATTTGATTAAACGTCATCACACTTTTAAATTGAATTTCACTTTTACAACGACTTTACTATTATACGATAACGTATTTTCCCATTTGCAATCGACGTTTTATATACGCATTTTCTTAATGTTGGAAAAATAGATATTTTTCTTTCGTAATTTACTTAGCAAACGTCAATTAGATTTGAAAGTTTCGCTACTACCAAAGTATTTTCTTAAATTTATTATGCACCAAAATAATTCTCTCCTCCCTCATTCAAACGAAACAATCTACGACATTCATTAAGCAAGAACCTTTTCAGCCTTGCGCGTCTCGTGATCCTTTCATCTTTATCATCCTTGTTACCGACCGAAGTTTTCTGGTACAGTCGGATATGGTCGCTCTCTTCCAGGTGCATTTGCATAAAGAGCCCGCGCGCGAAAACGGGGCCACGTCATAAGTGTGGAGTCGCGCGGCAATGGGGTGTACAAGTCGTATACACGCTCGCTTAATTGATAATAAACTAGGTGACTAAGCAGTATAAAGCGCGGGCTGGATTTTATTGGGATTTGTTTAGTCTCGACGCGAACGCTAGAAGCAAAGGCATCGCAAACTTTATACCGGAGTCAATGACTGCCGGTTTACGCCGCTTTAATTCAAGCGTGGATAAGTATCAACCGAGATGGTTGGATATTTTTGAACTTGAGTCAAGGAAAAGCTTTTAAAAGTTGTTTGGAAAACCATTGAAAGACTGCTGGTATTACAATATGAAAGAATTTCTTATTCAGATTTACTGATACTGTTTTGTTACGTCCAACGTAAACAGTTTTGCTCGTTTTGCACTATTCGGATCCTTTTTGAATTTTACATATTCTGGACGTGCCAACTATTCATGGATCGATGCACTTGAAGAACAAAGTACGTAGACTTTTAAGGATTTTTGCATTGAAAATTGAATTTTCAAAACTTCCATTTCACGACTTTCTTTTACCGAAAACTTTTGAATCAAAGTCTAACCACACAGAAGTAAGAGCAGATTTCTAAAAACTTTTAAGCCCATTTCTCTGTAACAAATACTGTCTAAAAGGAAAACGTTTCAATTTATCAATGACACCTCATTGTTTCCCACTGCATGAAGCTCAATACTAGAACGCATTTATTAACTGTTAATAAGCTGATTCCAACAAACAGGCGCTTACCTTTGCTCGAAGCTACAACGCTTGGGAAAACTACTATTAACGTGGCTTTGGCGCTATTAGTTGTTGAACGGCTCTAGCTTTTCTCAGTGAATGCACACGCGCAGCACATGCAGGCCACAGTCCGCTGCAGCGCCAGGGGTAACGTGTATGCAAAGGGCTTTATGTGCGCTTCGCGCTACTAACTCGCGTAAATATTAATGCGCTCATTAGCGTGCTTCATATTCATGGTATAGAAAATTTCTCCCCATTAATTATGTAACCATAAGCGCTAGTATTTAGTGATCTCGAAAATCGAGCGCTCAGCTGATGCCATGGCTCCCTGCACACGCGAAAGCTTCGTTCTGTCCTTCCGGAGCTTTTTATTGCTGTTTTTCTTTCTGTCGCTTTAATTGCACCGAGCACGAGAAGCGTGTTTGTTGCAACTAATTTCTTTTTGCGAATGCAATTTTATGTTGTTTTTGTGGTATCTAATATTTGTTCAATACAGTTTAAGTACCAAAGGAGAGAAAAGTAATCAGATTAACTTGCCTGAATTTGTCGATACAAATTGAAAAGCCATAAAGGAAATTGTTATTGACGTGCTTATGAATGAAGTGCAATTTTAGAGAGTAAATGTCTATTCGGGAGTGCGCCACTTATATCATCCTATGTTAAAATCAAGCTTTAAGCCGCCATTTTTCCGATATACAGATATACTTACAGTTAAGCTTGGAGTAGTTCCATTTTTCATCACCGGAAATGTCAAATCCCAATACACGTTTATAGATTAATTTTCTTCATAATCAGTTCAATTTTAAATACATCTGCTTGCAAGGAATGAATTAATCATTTTCTAAAGTTTATTATGCGATATATACAAAACATTATGATAATATGACAATAATAATAAAACGATTAAACAAACAGAACAGTTGATGTGCAATTCGCATAATGCATTAATGATTAGCAATTATTGCATTCGTTTCACAGTTTGAGTATTAGATATAATTTATTTTAATTAATTCAGTTACTAATTAAATGCAGTTGAAAATCGATAGGAATTGTGCGTTTAGCATTCGTTAAACTACACGAATGTTTAGTATTCATTAAACTAGTTCGACTAAATTTCCTCAAAAGAATTTCAAAAATTAGTCTCCGTGCTATACTTAAAATAAAGTAAGAGGCATGTGGACATTTATTTAGTGAATAAAACACTATAAGTCTCGAAACATTTTTCAATTACCCGGAAAATTGGGGTTAACTGTCAGCGGACAAAGAGAAAGGTGCGTGAGAGGTTTCACGAATCGTCGCCCAGGTGCTAAAAAAAAATCGCCAAATAAATCTCCAAAAGAATGTCGCTTACGTCGCAGACGCGTGCCTGAAATCCGGGGAAAAGAACGCCCTTACTTTCGAGGAGGTTATTTTTACTTTTTTTCGTGGATGTATTGCGGTTTCCAGTTACGATAACAATTTCCTTATTTTCTTCAAGTTTAATGACTTTCATTAACTTTACCTGACAATAAAATTTTATGTAAGACAGCGATGGAAGCGAAAAGCATTTCTTAATGGGTTTGAAGGTGTTTTTTTATGTATGCACTTAACAATAATAAAAGTACAGCTGAATTACCGTAAAAAGATGAGCAATATTTGCTTCTTTTGTCTGAATAAACAGACTGAACTCATATTTAAATAGAGTTTGTTTACGTGGAAAAATGTGAAGCCAGCACGAAATGTGCAAGGTTGCGCGATTAATTCGTCACAACGGCAGCTCGGAAGATGGGAACATTTTTTTTTCCTCACGAATCTGTTCTGCCTTGCTCTCTCGTTTTTTGCTGCCTTTTTTCTTCGGTGATTGTATTTTTAGCTCGCTTTCAATCTGGCAAAAAAGCCAGTAGCGTAGATGAATGAAGTACATAATACACAAGCTCGAATCTTTTTCGCCTCTTTCTCTAGCAGATTAATCATTTTCAGATCAATTTTTATTAAATTTCAAATTTTCATCTTTTCTTAAAACTTACTCAGCGCAGAACGTCGTGCCACTAAATTTTTTCATTTCTGATAAGATAATTTTGAATTTAATATCAGTTTATTTTCCAAATTTAGCTGAATCCTCGATTCTTCACACCTTCTCAATTATCCCATCGTGCAGCAGCTTTGAGCTTTGCTCTCATAATCCTTTTAAAACTGACCTCGATAAATTCCCAAGAAAGCTCATAAAGCATTAATTCCCCGAGAAAATTCGTCGGGCAGAGCTTCCTCTCTTTTGCGCTTCGATCTTGGTATCGCCGACGGCAGCAGCTTACTCCGCTGGCTTTTCCACCTAGGTGTATACACGAGCAGCTGCCGTTATCCGTGTATTCGGAATGTAGGCACTCCGAGGGGAGAATATTCAATGGACCGGGCGAGTAAATATTGGATCAGCACCACCACCACCGTCGCGGTGAGGAGGGATGAAGCGAGAGACAAAGAGAGACGGAGCTGCTAGGTGGCAAAGGTCACAGTCGGATCGGATGTCGTTGAAATTTACCGCTATTAAGATGTCGACCTTTGTTATTTGCCTCTTGCTTTTTACTCGCTTTTCATGATATTACCTCTTTTATAACGATGACTTTTACGTGATTTCTTATTGGATCCTCCTGTTTTTTATGTTTATTTGCGAAGAGAAAACATAAGTCTGAGGTTGTACCAAGTTTCATAAATCTTTTATTCAATTTGATCCGATAAGCAAGTTACACAGTACTGTAAAATCAAGAAAAACTCGGCGTAACAGCGGACCGAAAAACAGAAAAGAAATGATAAAACCTGAGTATTGGTCCGTAAGCTGCCAAGTAGCGCACCCCAAGCTCACGTCAGCCGCGGCGGCGCAGCTCGAGCTCGTCCATTTGCTTACCGCTCGCTCCTCCGTGGCTTCCGACCAACAATGCCACTAGTGCCAGAGGTCAAGTTCCACGCGGCCGTGCGTTTCTCACCTCTCGACCAGGCCGCAATTGCGCCGTAGCTTCTTCTCCTTCGTTTTTCGCTCGAACACGTCCCGGCTTTATTGCGAAACTTTTCTCCCGGCGACGCCGAGAGGGAAGATCCACCCCCCGTCCTCCTCCTCCCCCTCCGAGCTTCGTGCCTCGCTAACGGCGATAGACACTTAACGCGGAAGCATCACTCGGCGCGCCGGCACTTGAGTGCCGTGCTTATCTATGCTAATGCCAAGATGACTCCATTAATTTCGATGCTCTCGTCGGCGGGATCTCCGGGTATGTTTTGCTTGTAAACAAGCTTCTTCCAGCGGGAGAGTGTCATGCTCGCGGATCGATTTCAAATTTTAGAAGCTTACCTCGCTCGTGTTTTAATATTTGGCCTCGCTGCGCTCGAGGTCTAAGTGTTAATATTAGCTTTTATCATTTTTAGGAAGCGCTCCTCGAGTAACAACTTTTTTTTTTTTTTCAACTAAAGGAAAATAGCGGGTTAAAAATAAAGGCCTTTTTTTATTCTTGCTTCCTGTTCTGTAAATAAATTTTTTTATCGAGCATTACTCCACATTGAAATTGCAAAGGGCGACGTTCGGCTTTACACACGCGTAAAATTCATCGCTTTTTTTCCATCGCGCGCGAGGTGACCCATTATAAACGTTACGGCTGCGTGCGAATCTCTATTTTTCCGCGTCCGGGGGGGTTACGTCCGAGAAGAACAATTCCTACCGATGAAAAGTTTGCTTGCTTGAATTGCAGATGAAAAATGCAAATCGAGTCAATCGATATACTCGTCCTTTTTCCCTCCCGTAATTTCTCGCCCATTCGATAGGCCATTTTTCGCCCCGTAGATTGAATTTACACCCGGCAAATTCGAAGGCCGGTCTGCAAAGAGGAATGATAAAAAGGGGAAGGGGGAGGGGGTTAAGGTACGGCGCTCTGGGGATGCGACCGGGCCATTCTTCCAGTTATTTTACCGGCGCGTTTATGCGGCTGATGCAGCCCAGCCAAGATACTCGCGCGGGATTTTTAAATTTGATTTACGCGCCTCGCGACGACCGTACATCTGCCGCTGCCTACGCCCATGTGCTCGCGCGCCGCGGCGTAATGCGTCCGTGCTATATGCGCTTTTTTCGATTTTCATTTTATTGATGCATAAATTTTCATCGGCGGCAGAGAGTTTCGCCCGCCGCGCATCGGTTTTTCTTATTCCCGGTTTGAGCTCGTCGACGGTTATTTATTTTTTTCTTTTTTTTATTGCGATGCTTATTTCGGAAATAAATGTTGGCTGCGGGATTAGGAGATGGGCGAGCTATACCGGAAGTATTTATACTCTAATCGGAGAAGGAAGAAAGTTTTCCAACTCCAATGAAGTTAATCGTCGACTGTGTATCAATAGTTTGGGAGGAAACTACTTTTTGAGCAAAGTTTCAGTTTCGTGAGTCAAAGCATCCAAGACGATCACGTTCGACGACTTACTCATTGGTTCTGCTCAATTATCGAACGTGAACTCGAATGCGTTTGACGTCATGTACATAATATACGGATTGACGATTTGAGTGAATACTTTCAAACAATCCGTCAGCGCAAACAGGCAAATAAACGACAATTTTTTTTTGACTTTTTTCTAAAATAAATATCGAAGATTCACCGAATCGCGAATTATTAGAAATGCACACCGTTACGGATCAGTGAAAACTAAGCTCGCTTTTCGGCATTTCTTCCCTGCAAAAACATATTTTTCCGGATCGGCTACGAGTCGAAATTGCAAAATTAGTCAACCAAAGCTCAAATGTCGAAATATTTACAAGCCGGCCCGGGAGAGCGAAATATGAACGCGATCGGCACGTGAGCGTGAACTCATCGCCTCGCGTGCGCGCAATAAATTATTTATTTTTTTTTTTCTTTGCGCCGATGTACGTCCTGTCTTTGGGTACGCGGATGCGCGATATTGGTTATCCAGCGAATGCCGCGCTCGGCTCGGCCGGCGCGCGCAGGAATCGCCCGATAAAACCATTATCGTTCCACGTCATATTTCAGCCGTTTATCCGCGGGACTTGTTTAGTTCGAAAAACTATTCATTGCCGGAATTACGAAAAAAAATATTGGGCTGAAAGTTGTTTTAAGAGTACAGAGCAGTGTTTTTTTAACAAGTTTCTTAGGAATTTTCAGTTATTTAATGATTTTATAAATATATTCTCTTGCTATTGAATTTTAATGATGAAACTTTTGATAAAATGTCTTTTAAAAGTGTAAGTAAATTAATGAGACTGTTTTATTTTGTGTTTCAGGTAAGCAAATGCTAAAAAATTTCTGTAAAAAGTCAATCCTGGGTGAGTTGTATGAGTAAAATGCCGATTTATTTACCTAACCTCAAAGTAAGTGAAATTTCCGCCTAAATTTGCTTTCCACAACCGTATGTGACAAATATTTTTCAGAAATTAATTTGTAAATACCCCGTAATTTAGATATTATTGAGCCCGGCCGCGATATTATTTCTCGATCCCAAAGGTCATCGGCGGCTCCTGTTATCCTCGAAATATCCGTAATTTTCGTGGCGAAACGTAACCATATATTCGCGTCAACTAGAACGGAACTCCACTAAATTCGCATCGGCCCCTTCCAACCCGTACTTACGTACACCAGGCAGACGGCGCGTACACAGAGAAGAAGGAGCATCGGGTGTGGGACGACGGCCCGATACGACTTAATGCATTATAAATTGAGACGCCGCCTCGGCTGGCCGCGTCGTGCGCGGAATAACGAGGATCTGGGGAATTTTCCAGGAGATGGCCGGAAAAACGGCCGCTCGCCCGGCCGAATGAAACTCCCGGCAGTATCGGCCCTGGCCCCTTTTTTTTATCCCCCCTCCCCCTCCTCCTTCCTCTTCTCGTGTGGGATGAAAATTACAAAATTATAGGCAGTTGTTTTAGATATTGCTTTGCACAATCGGTATTATTAGGTAAGAAAATATAAAAATTGGAAAAGTTAGCGTAAATTTAAGAGTTGTATAACAGCATAGAAAATAACTGAAATAAAATATAGTGTGAAGTGAGAAAGTTGATTAAAATAACTGCATAGCATGCTTTCATGCTTTGATCGAGATAATTTATATATGAATTTTATTCTATAATTATGGTAGCTTAATTAATTAAAGTACGAATTACACAATAATTAGTGCGTTATTATCACGATAAAACTTATTTCCTCGTTATCTCGTCGCCTTCGAAAACTGGCGCAAGAATTTTTTCAAAAATCGCTAAGCAGCAGTAAGCAGATCGTTAAAAATCGACCTCGCCCCGACAGTTTGCTTTTCAAGCCCAGAGAGAGGGCTCGAAAAAGGAAAAAATTCTAACTGGCGCACGTCGACAAAGTGCAGCGCCGTGTCCCTACATAAAGACAACAATTTGCCTGTTCGTGGAATGGCGCTACCGACGGCAGTGGAGCAACGGAGCAGAGCAGAAGCGCAGCCTTCCTCCTGGCGTTTCCACGCCTCGGTTGTCTCGTTAAAGAAATTACCGGCGAGGCGGAGGGAGAGAGAGGAAGAGAGAGAGAGAGAGAGAGAGAGCGCGCAGGGCGAGCACGCGCGGAAAGTAAGGCACGAGCGCCCTCAAAGTTCCCGGTAAAACTTCGCCTTCGATCGTCGTCGATGGCTAAACAATGACGGAGAAAAGTGGAGAGACGAGCAATGGCCCTTCGCGCGCGAGTTTAATTGTTCCTTTAACTTTCGTTATTTCTGCCTGAGTATGCTATCTCTCTCTCTCTCTATCGCTCTCTCTTTCCTTGGATTTGCATCAATTACATCCTGCGAATCGATTTATTTTCGCAGTTTATGTACCTTGGTTATCTGTCGTTTCGCTTCTGCGGAAAGGATTTAGATTGGATTTATAATCAGATTTTCTTTTCGCGTGTCGTTGGCTCGTGCTTATTCCGAGTTGTTAAGAGAAGTAAACCAAAGTCGAGTCATAAACTATATACAAAAGTTTTAATATTTCAATTCAAAGTTTTCAATTCTTTTCTCAAATCGTCGTAATTTCTAATGTCCAACTCGGCAAAGTCGTCCAAGGTCGCCTTTACTATAGCAGCAATAACCCAAATAACCAAAAAGGTATCAAAATCGAATGTAGAGCTCGGGCAAAATGACATGGCAGGAAATCAGCACTTGCTCCACACGGCTGAAACGCCACTTGCAAAATGTTCAAAATCCCCGAGTCGATCGAAGTCACGCGAGGGAAAATGCCCGGGTTACTCGCGTGGCAATCCGTCGGCCCCACGCAAACGCGATAAGAGGGACCTCGTAAGGTCCACGAGGCTCTTCTTCCTCCGTGCAGCCGTACGCGAATAATCGATTAAGTCGACGCTGCGTCGTAAAGAGAAGAGATGCGCGTGACGATAGACGCGCGAAAGAGGTCGCACCGAGTCATCAGCCTTGCCCCCCACCCCCCTTCCCGCCTCCCGAAAACTTCGATAACACTTGCAAATTGCTTTCGAAAATGGAATAACAATTCAATTTCGCCGACGGGCGCGCCTGGCCCGATCGGCTCGGACGGGGTGGCTGGAAACGTCGGGGAAAATGCTACTATGGAGAGGAGGCCGGGCTCGAGGAAGAAGTTGAATGTTTGCGAGCGTTTTACGGTAATCTCGAGACGCGAGCGCCGGAACGGAGCTTCCGCTGGCCTCGATCTTGGGGGATCTTCAATTTGCCCGACAATCGCTTTGGTGGCGCATTTTGGCCGCTGCACTTGAGCTCCCTGCGTTCCAAGACATTAGGGTTTTGCATATTACCGGGAGATTTATTGCTTCTGAAGTATTTAATAAGGCGGTTAGGACGTGATTACTTTCTCAAATAATGCAGTCGGATTTATCTTCTTTCTAAAAATGAATAAGTTAAATTAGTCCGTTTGTGAATAAGTAAACGACTTTTAATGTAGAATAAGTTCATACGGACTAATTTCACTTAGTCATTTTTAGAGAGTCGAATTTGATTAACGTGTTACAACCTTTTTGAAAAGTGAATTAAAAAATTTTGACTCAGTCCTAATTGAAGTAAATTTACTTTAGTTACATTGAATCAGCACTGTAAAAGTAAGGTCTCCACTCTCTTCACGTCTGTGTATTTTTAATCGAGAATCGTAAACATCCAACTTTGCATGGCGCTCTCCTTCAAAACTTCTCGGAATTTCAAAGACTGCAGCGACATTCGATTAGTCCAGCTCTGCGAATTTCCTCTCGCTCTCCGCTGCATATCTCTCTCTCTCTGGCAAGCCAGCAGCAACTTCTTTATCGTCCATTCCGAGAGCGCGAGATGAGCTGAAACGCCCCGGCAATATTGCTCGCTTTCCGAGCAAAGAGAGAGAGAGAGAGACCGCGGCGATATATACAAGAAGCAATTGCGTGCATTATATCGTTGACGTCATAATCTCTCTTGCTCCCGCGGCAAGCGAAAAAGGATTGCACCAGAGACTCCGGCTGCAAAACAAGCCGGCACGGCATCCATCCCTTAGTTAAGCGCTCGTAGACTCGAAACGAAACGACTATCGTTTTCCAGGAGCCTGCACAACAGTTCAAGTTGTCGGTAGCGGCTCGGAAAAGGAAAGAGAGAGAGGAGAGAGGGCGAGAGGGTGGGGGAGGGAGAGGGCGGAGGGGCGCTAGAGGGCTCGTTCGAGTTTCTCGGGTCTCCGCTACACAGGAAGCTTTGCGAAGTAATCTTACAAACGAGCCTCGAAGCGTGCTCACGTCGAGCGAGTCCTTCGAAACTTGGACCGTTTTCTTCAACGCTCCGCTCCCCCTCAAAGTCGTCGCAGCTTTAAGCGGCCCGCTATATAACGTACTCGCTCACGGAAAACCAGTTATTACCAAACACAAATAATAACCGGTAAACTTGCGGTCGTCGCGCTGTCGCTCCTGCCTGCCTGCCATCGAGAAGTTCGCATTCAGGCGCGGCGGTTTCTGTTTACTCGTCATCGGGAATGGAGTTTGTGCTGGTTCATGAAGTAATTAAGTGATGGATGGAATAGCAGCGCTCGATAAGATCCTGCGCTAAAGGTTCTTTACCGCGGGGGTTTCATACATTTTTGAGCTTTGTTGCGGATTGTGGCTTCGCCTCTCGAATAGGAGAGAACTTGCTTCGGCTTCGGCTGCGCCTTTTTATTTGACTTTACAGATTGGTTTATTGAACGGCCGATACATTCAGATATTTATCAATTTGTAGCTACGAAAAGAGAAAACTTTCAAAGGAAATCAAACCATATTACGCGAAATGCAAATCGAAGGAAAATGATGGAAATGAAAGAACTAAAAAGTTGCCGTATTGACATATTATGCTTACAATCTTTCATCCAAAGTCTATAAATAATATAGGTATAGAATTTATGTTCCTGGTATTGCCTTGTTAGCAAGTTAATGGTCGTAATTAAAACTAAAGCGGAAATCGTTCGCCTCATTATGCAGACTAACTTTATTGTTTTAAATCATTATTTTATTTCCTGAGAAATGTAATAATGTACGCGAAATGTTCATATTGCCTCAAAGTTAATTTCATTGTAAAATGAGATAATTAATTTCAACTTCTTGTACGTTTCGCCTTGTAATCTTAAAACGCATGGAACTAAAACAAGCTCTTCGTAAGTTCTAATTTAAAGTTTCAAAACTAATTAATAAAGTAAGCAGCAGATACAAGAGAATAGAAAAAAAGTCAGCTCAAAGAGATCCCTCGCAAGTCATGTTTTCTTCTCTAATTACCTGTTAATTTTCTTAAAAGCATGTTCATAAATAGGTCATTGTTAAAAAGCATCATGTTTCACAATTAAGAAAAACTTTCATAACCATTGTTCGCTCAAAAATTACTCTTTAACGAAAGCAATGTTTAGCATCGAAATAAAGTCATTACTTTCCATTCATTAATCTTTGCGTAAAAGCTTAAGCATTGTTCCCGGAGCTGATGGACCCAAATTTGTAGGCCTTAATGACGGTGCTTTCCCGCAGGGGTGTAACAACAAACAATTATCCGCGAGCAACAGCTTGTAATCCAAAATGACCAGAGGGGTGGCGATCGAAAGCGACGCGCCGATCGCGCATAATAAACCCGTTAAACTCGGCTCGGGGGCAAGTAGGGCAGTAAACGCGCTTGGAAAAAGTTCCCCGCGGAATAGGATCATGGCTGCGTTCTCCCCGTGTAAATTATACGATATTCGCCGCGTCTGCTTCGGAGGAGGAGGGGGGAGGAGGGGAGGGGGGTAGGAAAGTTACTTCTTCAGCTAGTTTAGCCGACTCCTTCCACGCGAAGCGTCTTCGGGACTGCGCTATCCATCTTTACAACTATTTCTCTGTCTCGCTCCCTGTCTGCGTTCTCCTCTCATTTTACCCTCCCCTCCCCCTCCTCCTCCGACGATCTCGTCTTGCTTTTGAGTTTCACTTCCATCGAGTGCAAAGTTTTCTTATTTGCTAGGTTGCCCCACTCTTTTTTTTTTTTTTTTTTATTTTACTTCCTCGCACTTTTTCGCACCTTATTGCCGGGCCAGGTGTAGATGCCGTATGGGGCCAAAAGAAACTGCGGTGATTATCATGGTAACGTTTGAATATTACTGAAAATTTAGGCGTTCGTTCCTTGACATTTAGCTTACAGAGATGGAAGAGTATTGACCGCTTTTCATTTCTAAAGGCTGTATTTAAAATTCAATTTATCTAGACGATTAAGCAACTTGTTTATTTAATGTTATCTTCTGCCTACCGATGCTGTAAATCTCTTTTATAAAGTTTAAATTAATTGAAATCGATCTGCTCGGTAAAACACGTGCTTATAAAAAAACTGTAATTGCAATATTTTATTTATTTGATAACCTTTTCACATCGGAAATTGTTACTAAACTCATCTTTCAATTGGTTTTGACCTACTTTAGAATCCCACGCCTCTTCCCTGCTAATTATTTTTTTTTATTTCATGCCGAGGGAAGTCATTTTTACCGCTGGGGAATATTGAGTTGCTCTAAAGGGTTTGAAAAGCGATAGCATTGTAACCGATAGTAACTTGTTCAACAAACGTGGCGAGGCTCTTTTATTTTACTTGACCGCGGCGGGCACACGAAGGGCTCCCGGAGTTAATGCCATGTTTACGAGGCCACTTTCGTGAATTACAAGTTTTTCGGCCCAGTTACGTGTATTTTCATTGAATTTGCCGGTATTAGCTCTAAATCGTTAGGTATTCCTTTGCATTGTGCTTTTTTAGAGGAAATTCAGTCCCTTAAATTCGAATTGCTCGTAACTCTGTGTTATCTTTGTTACTGTTCATTTGCGGATATTTGAATACGAATGAACTTTTTAAACCGTTTTAATTAAAGTGCTTATTCTCGTTTCAAGTTAATTAAATAAAAAGTGTTACATAAAAGCATGTTTTCAATTTTCAAAACAATTAGAAAAAAAATTCTTTTAGATTCAAACATAGTGGAAACGACGTGCAAACGCTTTAGCTTCGAAATTTTATGGACACTTTTCCTTTTTGACTTCGGCACGTTCTACTTTTTTTTTTATCAATATATGCGCTTGTTCGATTCGACGTTGTTTTGAAATTCATGAGGTCGAATGGCGTAACCGCGTAAGCACGAAGTTATTGAAGGATCGTCGAGGGGGCGAGAAAAGACATCAGTTTGAAGTTGCGCGACTGCGGCTGTTCGTATGTGCAAAGTGAAAGAAACGGAACGAGCACTTTCTCTTTCTTCTCTGTTTTCTTTCTTCCCTCTTTTGTAAAAGTTACTCTCGCGAGAGTAGACCGCCGTCTTATTTGAAAATTTACTAGCGGGACGAAAGAGATGAGGAATGGCGGAGATTTGTCTTCCTTACTTCTTTGAATAAACTTCCCGCTTGACTAATGAAACTGAGAATAACAATAAGCGGAATAAATTTTGTTTAGCGCCTTCAAGTTAACGGATTAAGTATGCATTAGTTTCTATTCATCAAAAGTGCCTTGCATTCTTAAAACTGAGCGGTGCGTTTTCCAAACTTTTTTATTCACAACATAACTTGGTGATTGCATTTGAATAAATGATTGGCGTTAATATAATTTATAACTATGTGCTTCATTTGATAACTGTAATAAGTATTTTCAAAATAATTTTCAGCATTTGTAGATTAATTTCGTAATGAAATTTGCTAGAATGAAAATTCTCTGCTATTTAAAGAAAGTACATTTATTCTCATAACATTGTGCACTTTCATCAAGCAAAATTTTCAGGTCATGCAATATTTGACATCAGTTTAGGAAAATAGTTATTAATTAATTAACGCACGTTATATTCGTATAATATAATGCATTTTGCAATCATAAAATGACAGGAAGGGGTAAACACGGATATCGTGAAGAACGCAGTTTAATTAATTAATTGATAAATAAATGGATTTAAAGCAATTAAGAAACAAATTTAATTGTGTAAAATAGTAAATTAATATTTACTTCTTTATATGGAAATGTTTGATCAGAAATTGTTCCTGGCTGATCAAAAACTACGACCTTAATCATAATATATTCATTTTCGCGCTTAATTAATAAAAAGAGCGCTTCTTTGTTTATTATTCCATTATTTACAATATTCGATGACGGCGCAACATTTTAATTATGCAAACTGCCCAGTATCTGCATGATTTGGCCTCATTGAATTATTTGCACGTGCCGCTAACGTATAATAATGTATATTTGAACTGAAAAAAAAACCTTTGCGTTCCTAAAGATATGATACAGTTAACGCTACTTTTATTTACGATTTTTTCCTCCACTTTCCGCGCTTAACGGTTAGGGCGGAACATGTTTAGATACGAGAACGCTATGCACGACGCCCGAGGGCTAACATAATGATCGCTCAGCGAGAACCATTCAATTACGTTCAACATTTAATCGAATCCCGCGCATTCTGGGGGAAAAAGCTAAGTTACGAATTGCTAATTTGTATTGACTGTTAGTAGTTCTATATGGTCTGGTAATTATTCCGCTAATGGTATTATGAACATTTTCTCCCTCCTACTGACCCTTACCTGCGTTCTCGTGGCAAACCCTGACGCAATAACACATGGTACTGTCGTTACAATTTTTATTGATTGAATAACAAAATTGTTATCGTCTATACGTAACTCTGATTATTAAGCATAAAAATATGAACAAAGGCTTAACCTCTTCTGACAGGCACCATGAATGCAGAAAGAAAAACATTTTTTTTTCATGGATCTATTATTTTTTTGTCCAAAAAACTTAAAATGTAAGAGACATATCCCTTAGTGTATATATTTTCTTATATAAATGCGTGTCCACATATGTGGACACTAGTATTATTTGGAATGAAAAATTGCGTGGGATTCAGTAAGTTCGTTGACACCGCCTTGCTCACATCGCAAGATGCGAACTGATTTATGTAAAATGTGACTCTTAGATATACTTTGTATACTAGCCTGAAGAGGTCCGAAAACCTAACGGACGAAACGTCGCAATAAACTAAAATATTGCACAAAAACAGTGTTAAATAAACGTTGTTTTTATTTTACATACCAATAACCCTCAGCGATCGCACAAGTTTCGAATCTTTAATCAAACTATAAAGAGTGAACCATCTCAATCTGATATTGCATGGGAGTTGTTTATATATTCAAAAAATAACCCACTGCCAACCCCAACCCCTTTCATCCGACGGGTTAACCGATTTACTAAAGAAATAATCCACAATAAGTATTTTTTATAGCACTTTTAATTTAATAACGGTCGCGATAGATTTTGCCTTCTTCCGACTGCAATTATAATAAACAAAAATTAATTTTTAATTAAATAACGTGAACGCTTCTCGTAGAATTTTATTTAAAGTAATTAATGCCACCGATTTCATAAAAAAAATTAGGGCACGTCACAATCGTAAATTAAATATTTGTCCACAAATGTGGACGTCGGTCAGAAGAGGTTAAAAATAGACAATTACGTGAAATTCCAAAAATACGTATTTTTCAGTGACCAAAAAATAGCTGAAAAAGCATTTTTTAATCATTTTTTGCCTTTTAACCGGTAAAAAATTAATTAAATTTCAAATCATATGTATTCCGTTATTAATTTATATGATAATTAAGGCATTTTTATAAGTTAAATCAGTTTTCACAAAAAAATATCACATATTACATATGAGAACAACTTTTGGGTGAAATTTAGAATTTCAAGAACGTAGACTTTTTCACTATCTTAGTTTGCAATATCTTTTATGATTTAACCCATGTTGATGAATAACCTCTACAATTTCCAGTAAACATCGGCAGAACTGGGGAATTTTGCTCTGGAAATAAACCTCAATAAAGTCAGCTAACAATACCAAGTATTATTACGATTTCTCACATTACCAAAAATTCAGTAATAAATAATACAATGTACTTGTAATGTGATTGGGAAATTTCGTGTAATGTTTAGTGAAACTTAAAACAAGCAGCTTAGTTTTCTACCTCAAAAATACATCATCCACCAGCAATCATCCTTATTTATAGAGTTTATATTTTCGGTCAGCATTAAAACAACAAATAAGATGTTTTGAAAAATAAATCCGTTATTTACGGTGATATGAATGATTGTATGAGATGCACTAGCGAGAAAGAGACTCGCAATCTCCCCCCTCATCCCTATTGCCCTTTGCTATCGGGTTATTTGGAGCGGATGCGTGCCATTGTTTTTCCACGTAGCCCTTTCTCTCATTGCAGTTTCGACGGCTGCGAGATTTCCGGCCAACATTTCCAGAATTGTTTTCTCTCGTACCCTGCACGCCATTTTCTTCTCCGTTTTTCTTCCCGGAATTTGAAGGCAGGGAGGAAATCTGAGACAATACTTCATCGAGTCTTCTCAAGCATCTTGTCCTTCGAAACAGTACCGCGATATGTGAGTACAAAGTCGGTAGCTACAATAATATTGGAGTTGTCCGGTGTTACAACGTTGAGAGAGGCTGGGGCTGTTCGAGTAAAAGGGAAGATATTATTGCTTTTTTATGACGAGTAATCAATGAAAGTCCCATGAAGTAGGTACGAGCCTCGTGCAGAAAGGATTAACACTTATTTCGAATTTTCGTTGCACAAGTTTTATTTTGAAGTTTTTATTTAAACTTCCTTTTCACTTTTGTTGAATTCTCGACTTAATATTTCTAAATTTGTAAAATCTTAATTAATGATCAGTGAATGACATTTTTTATTTTCATTTTATTTTAGGACCCTCGTCACAGTAAGGTAACTTTATTAAAGACGATTTGGCGCTTAGACCGAATGAAATGTTAGATATGAAAGAAAAAATGCTGTATAATACGGATCTCCACGTTTATTTTGATTGAAGTACATTTGAAATTCTGATCTAGTAGACCTTGAAGAAAGGGGCGCAATACCTTTCGTTCCCAAAGTTTTTCCGCAGACTTTGCAATTCTAGATATTTCCCAGTTTGTCCCATCTCAGAGAATCATTTTTATGAAGGTAGTGAAAAAATTCTGATATTAAGTTCATACTTTAATAAGCAATAATTAATTATTTAACGATGTTTATAATTATAAGATAGAATTATATTTGAAAAACGTTATATGTTCTTTTAAGGGGGGATTCTTATATAGATGGCTCAAAAAATCGATTTTTTTTTATTACATAAATCGATAGTATTATATTTCGAAAGTATTCTCTGAAATTTTCAGAGCGAAATATAGTACGGTTACGATGCTATAAGTTTTTCCGCGAACTTCCTTCGTCGCGCCACGCATCTGGGCTGCTGCGAGCTCGAGCAGAGATAGTGTCAAATTTCAAAACATTCGCTCAGTTTCGTTCTGACTGTCGATCTCTTAGTTGATTTCCGCATTCATAATGAGTTCTACACTCGAGCGGCCACACTCAGAACGCGAATGAAAGTTTTAATGCAACCATATGGCGCATGGCCCCAAAACATCTTCACTCAGGCCCGAAAATCGTTGAAATCGCTTCTTATATAGCAGCTACAGTATTCAACGATGGATTCGACTCTGTTCTCCGAATCATGAGATGTTTGGAAATCACTGTTGGATCAAGCGCGGCAGCTTACGCTGATAAGATGAATGAGGGTCGACTCAAGCGTCAAGAGTTCCGGAGCTTGCAAGCTACAAAAGAAGCTCGTACGGCCCAAAAAATGGAATCAGCTGCTCGAAACAAAGAAGAAGATGATCTCCTTTATGGTCCAGGCATCGCTGAATAGCTGAGAGTTGGATTGATTATGTGAGTAAGGCAAAAATTCATTTTTTAGTTGACCGCAAACTTTAACTGCGTTTTTCTCGAAATACGATTTTCAGAATTTTCCGATTTTGTGGTAAAGATTACTCGGCCAGTTTTTGACATATAAATATATATAAAACATCATTTTGAAGATAATTTAATCAGCTAGTCGATGAACCTATTT